>OZ025301.1:220015131-220615131 GCA_964019185.1 Maratus speculifer
AAAATATTTTTCAAATTTTGATTTTTTCGCATTAAATTTTAAATTTTAAATTTTTTAAAAAATTTAAAATGGCCACCATTTTGAAACAAATAGGCGGATGATGCTGGCCAACGAACTCGGTCGAGACATTTGTATGTACTATCGACATACCAAGTTTAATTGAAATCGGTTCATAAATACGCGTGTTATAACATGACAAAATCATATCGTTTCAAAATGTCAGCCATAAGAAAAATTCAAAGTGCTATAACTCAATCATTTTTTAAGATATAGACAAAATAAAAAATGTTCTGGAATCTTTGTTTTAAGTTCTAACACGTAAAAGAAAAATATTTTTCAACTTTTAATTTTTTCGCATTTAATTTTAAATTTTAAATTTTTTAAAAAATTTAAAATGGCCGCCATTTTGAAACAAAATGGCGGATGATGCTGACCAACGAACTCGGTCGAGACATTTGTATGTACTATGTACATACCAAGTTTCATTGAAATTGGTTCATAAATACGCGTGTTATCACGTGACAAAATCATATCGTTTCAAAATGTCAGCCATAAGAAAAATTCAAAGTGCTATAACTCAATCATTTTTTAAGATATAGACAAAATAAAAAATGTTCTGGAATCTTTGTTTTAAGTTCTAACACGTAAAAGAAAAATATTTTTCAACTTTTAATTTTTTCGCATTTAATTTTAAATTTTAAATTTTTTAAAAAATTTAAAATGGCCGCCATTTTGAAACAAAATGGCGGATGATGCTGACCAACGAACTCGGTCGAGACATTTGTATGTACTATGTACATACCAAGTTTCAATGAAATTGGTTCATAAATACGCGTGTTATCACGTGACAAAATCATATCGTTTCAAAATGTCAGCCATAAGAAAAATTCAAAGTGCTATAACTCAATCATTTTTTAAGATATAGACAAAATAAAAAGTGTTCTGGAATCTTTGTTTTAAGTTCTAACACGTAAAAGAAAAATATTTTTCAACTTTTAATTTTTTCGCATTTAATTTTAAATTTTAAATTTTTTTAAAAATTTAAAATGGCCGCCATTTTGAAACAAAATGGCGGATGATGCTGACCAACGAACTCGGTCGAGACATTTGTATGTACTATGTACATACCAAGTTTCATTCAAATTGGTTCATAAATACGTTAGTTATCGCATGACAAAAATCAGATATATATATATATATATATATGGTTATATATATATATATATATATATATGTCAACATTTGAAAAGAGGGTGGTTTTGGGGTCTGGGGGTCATGATCGGTGAAAATATACCAAAATTTTCCGGAAGTGCTTTCCTCCGGACGGCTGCAATAGGTAGCTTTTTACTTTTTGTAATGAAAGCTACCTAAAAGTGTATAAAGTCTACAAACTATACAAACATTAAAATAAATTTAACCCTTTATCTACCGAATTATGAATTGGTGAAAATTTCACATTCTAAAGCATTTTATGTAAATTGTTTAAACTAAATTAAAAGTTTTACATAATCATTTAATAAATTTTTGAAGGATTTTAGAAGGATTGAAAGTTTTAGAAGGAATAATTAAATTTGAATTGACAGGGATTTTGTGCAATATTTAAAACCCCACTCAAATCTTTTATTTTAAATTGTTTTCTTAGTACTTTGTAGAATTATAAAATGTACAAATAGGATGTTCTTACAATATAAATATAGAAATATTTTCAAATTGAAAAATCCCCATCCCCCTCCCTCAGCGCCAAGAAAGCTAAAAAGGTACAAAAGCAAAAGAAATCATCCTTTTAAAAATAATTTTGTTTTGTGTAACCAATAATGCTTTTGGAACAAAATAAAGTAATGTATCTGTAACTCATTCTAAACAGTATTACAGCTAACTGACGTATTAAAAGAATTTTATAATAAATATTTTTTATGGTACTTATAAGTACCGTCAGTAGATAAAGGGTTAAGATATTCAGTGTTTCGATCTTCTGAGATCTTCACCAGGAAAACGCTGCCCAGAAAAGTTCAATACAGTCAAACGTTTCGATTAGTGATGGGCGACTCTGGAAATTTAGGGAATCGATTAAAATCGACATCGTATAAAAAAGGCATCGATCGTAATAAGAATCGATTTCTAAATTCTAGCATCTTTAGTTTGATATTCGCAAATTCACACAGATTAGCTCAAAAGTAGTATTTCTAAATCTTGGCGAATCAGCAGGGGCGTAACTACCACTACCGTCTCCCTTTCTCATCCCCATTTAGGGAGGCGCAGAAGTATAAGCAGCTATTACAGATTTTAGAGTCGAATAATAAGGATTTATCTTTTAAAATTATCATTTTTAAGATGGAATTTCAATAATAGTTTATATTATATTTAAATTTATTTTTTCACTTTTGACATTCGAATGCATCTACGGTAAACTTCACCGTAAAAAACTGTTTTACTATTTTCGCCAGAAACACTTTCGATGTATATGGTTGGGGAAAATTTCTGCAAAAACCGCGATTCTTTCCCTAAGCGAAAAAGTTTGGTTCAAGAGATTTTAACCTCCCGGTATCTTCAAATATACATTCGGATTCTTTCGAACAGTACACAATTCTCGCATTTCAAACACACAGAAAAAAAAAAAAAAACATCCAGTATATAGAAAATTTTTTTGACAGCTTTCGGGATAAATGTGTGCATAAAGTTAGTTTTTCACCGGAAAAGAGGAAACTCTCTAGAGAAAGAAACGAATTTCTTAGCAAGAATTATTTCCGAAGTCGGGATGAAATTTCTCGCTTAACTTTCCTGAACTTTGATTTCTATCACTGAAAAAATATGAGCGAAATTTTTGCTTTGTATGTTAGGTTTGTGAAAAATAAACATAAAAATAAGATTTACAAGTTTACTAGATGGTGTACAAAAAGTTGTAAAGTCTAAAAATTATAGACATATTAAAAAAAAATAATAATAACTAAATAACAAAATTGTAATTCAACAAATTACAATGACTATTTGGAAAATTATATTTTCAAAGACTCAAATTTTAAAGACTTATCAATAAATCCTACATTTAAAATAATAATAATAATAAAAAAATTTATGATGATCATAACGAGTCGTATATTACGTACGTCATGCATTAAGCATTAATATTAAATTTTCCTATATATCTATACGGAGCTTAATTATGCCTTGATTAATATAGCCTTGATTATGAGACAGTTAATGAATATAATCAAAATATTGTGAAACGCCGTGTATTAAACATTAATATTTCTAAACCAGTGATAAAGAAAAAACAGTAGTTTATAGATGTACAACTTTAACTGTTTAAAATGTGCATTTTTATTGGATGGAGTTAATTAGACTGACTTCTGAACGCCTCATATTACGTACGACATGGATTAAACATTAATATTCCTGGACCCATCATAAATAAAATTTAAATGAAATTTCAGTTTTACAATTTTGGGAACTGCAAATTTTTAAACTCCTAAACATCGTACATTTTAATTTTTTTACACATTTGAGTAGAGAAAAAAATGCACTTTTGAACGAAATTTGTTTGAAATCTTTATCACAGTTTGTTTTCAAATTATTATTATTTTTTTAAAGTTTGTATTACTCCCTCTGTCCCAAATTAGTTGCGACATTTGAATACTTTTGTACTGATTATTGATATTTATGACTTTATGATTTTGTTTGAACATTTTTCAGAGAAATATATCATCAATCAACAATGTTTATATACCTAACATTCCTTCCATCATTCCATAAATATGTAATTAATTAGTTTAAAAAATCCCGGTTCACACGCTCTTAAGCAACGCCCCCATTTTTAAAGATTTTTTTTACCAGTAATCAGATAAAACTATCTTCAAGCTAATCAATCGTGAATTCATTTACGAACATTTTATTCCACATTTCTGAAAAGTATCTTTTAGCATAAACATGTTGCAAACAAAATGGAATACTGTCAAGCTTATTTTTTTTCTATTAGACTTTGCTTAATGATGGATGAATGAAATACGATCCAAAATTTTTTCCGCCTTTAGAATCATGTGTAATATAAATTTACGAATTATAACAGCATATGATAATCTTCGCAGTGATTGTCTTCGTTTTATTAGGATATCTTTGATTTTGCTCAGTGACATTTTTTTTACAATTACTTGTAATTACTTCTATTTACAACTTTTTGTAAACTTACCCAGTAAATTTCCTCATCTTTTATTTTTGACATCTTTGCCTGCTTCTGTAAATGGGGTAGGATGATAAACATTATGATACACATTGAATTTAATAGCTGCAGCATTTATAGCATTAAGGCTTAGTTTACATTTTTTCAAATATCGTTTCAAACATTCCAGTGCAGCATTGCGCTCAATATTATTCATTTCTTTCTTCAGAGAATTTTCTAAATTATTATTTCTTTTTCTTTAACTTTAAATTCGAGTTAACATTGCTTCTGATATCTAGTATACACCGTTATATTCATTCTAGAATAATTTTACTGGTGTTGATACACTAAACTGCATCAGCAGTTATTTATG
Source organism: Maratus speculifer (assembly GCA_964019185.1). Classification (NCBI taxonomy): domain Eukaryota; kingdom Metazoa; phylum Arthropoda; class Arachnida; order Araneae; family Salticidae; genus Maratus; species Maratus speculifer. The sequence continues at coordinate 220,019,658 of OZ025301.1, forward strand.
ACTCCACCTACTTGAAATGTAGCAACTAATTTGGGACAAACTTTTCAAATAAAATTACTCCCTCTGTCCCAAATTAGTTGTAACTTGGGACAGAGGGAGTAATTTTTTTTGTCATCGTGGCAACAGAAGTTTTCCATTTTTGGACATTAAACATGGACCAATCAAAAAATGAATAAAATAAAATAATTTGCGGAATTCAACCAATAAAAAGATTCAGATGTGCTTGAGATTTCCCAGTTCTCTACCAGGAACAACAACTATTTTCCAAATAGTTAATAAAGATATTCAACGCAACGTTTCGATCTTCTTCTGAGATCTTCACCAGGAAAACGCTTTCCAGGGAAGTTCATTATATTATCCGTCAAACTTTTCGATCTTCTTCTGAGATCTTCACCAGGAAAACGCTTTCCAGGGAAGTTCATTATATTATCAGTCAAACTTTTCGATCTTCTTCTGAGATCTTCACCAGGAAAACGCTTTCCAGGGAAATTCATTATATTATCCGTCAAACTTTTCGATCTTCTTCTGAGATCTTCACCAGGAAAACGCTTTCCAGGGAAGTTCATTATATTATCAGTCAAACGTTTCGATCTTCTTCTGAGATCTTCACCAGGAAAATGCTTTCCAGGGAAATTCATTATATTATCCGTCAAACTTTTCGATCTTCACCAGGAAAACGCTTTCCAGGGAAATTCATTATATTATCCGTCAAACTTTTCGATCTTTTTCTGAGATCTTCACCAGGAAAACGCTTTCCAGGGAAGTTCATTATATTATCAGTCAAACATTTCGATCTTCTTCTGAGACCTTCACCAGGAAAACGCTTTCCAGGGAAATTCATTATATTATCCGTCAAACTTTTCGATCTTCTTCTGAGATCTTCACCAGGAAAACGCTTTCCAGGGAAGTTCATTATATCAGTCAAACGTTTCGATCTTCTTCTGAGATCTTTACCAAGAAAACGCTTTCCAGGGAAATTCATTATATTATCCGTCAAACTTTTCGATCTTCTTCTGAGATCTTCACCAGGAAAACGCTTTCCAGGGAAATTCATTATATTATCCGTCAAACTTTTCGATCTTCTTCTGAGATCTTCATCAGGAAAACTCTTTCCAGGGAAGTTCATTATATTATCAGTCAAACGTTTCGATCTTCTTCTGAGATCTTCACCAGGAAAACGCTTTCCGGGGAAATTCATTATATTATCCGTCAAACTTTTCGATCTTCTTCTGAGATCTTCATCAGGAAAACTCTTTCCAGGGAAGTTCATTATATTATCAGTCAAACGTTTCGATCTTCTTCTGAGATCTTCACCAGGAAAACGCTTTCCGGGGAAATTCATTATATTATCCGTCAAACTTTTCGATCTTCTTCTGAGATCTTCACCAGGAAAACGCTTTCCAGGGAAGTTCATTATATTATCAGTCAAACTTTTCGATCTTCTTCTGAGATCTTCACCAGGAAAACGCTTTCCAGGGAAATTCATTATATTATCCGTCAAACTTTTTGATCTTCTTCTGAGATCTTCACCAGGAAAACGCTTTCCAGGGAAGTTCATTATATTATAAGTCAAACGTTTCGATCTTCTTCTGAGATCTTCACCAGGAAAATACTTTCCAGGGAAATTCATTATATTATCCGTCAAACTTTTCGATCTTCACCAGGAAAACGCTTTCCAGAGAAATTCATTATATTATCCGTCAAACTTTTCGATCTTTTTCTGAGATCTTCACCAGGAAAACGCTTTCCAGGGAAGTTCATTATATTATCAGTCAAACTTTTCGATCTTCTTCTGAGACCATCAGGAAAACGCTTTCCAGGGAAATTCATTATATTATCCGTCAAACTTTTCGATCTTCTTCTGAGATCTTCTCCAGGAAAACGCTTTCCAGGGAAGTTCATTATATCAGTCAAACGTTTCGATCTTCTTCTGAGATCTTCACCAAGAAAACGCTTTCCAGGGAAATTCATTATATTATCCGTCAAACTTTTCGATCTTCTTCTGAGATCGTCACCAGGAAAACGCTTTCCAGGGAAATTCATTATATTATCCGTCAAACTTTTCGATCTTCTTCTGAGATCTTCACCAGGAAAACTCTTTCCAGGGAAGTTCATTATATTATCAGTCAAACGTTTCGATCTTCTTCTGAGATCTTCACCAGGAAAACGCTTTCCGGGGAAATTCATTATATTATCCGTCAAACTTTTCGATCTTCTTCTGAGATCTTCACCAGGGGGGTGCCATTTCCCTCTAGTTTCGGGAACAAGGTTTCGGTACGTATGACGTCACGGCGAGTGCAAAAGGGAATTCTCGCAATAGAAAAAAGCCTATTTTTTCCATTTATAATCAGATTTCTACTTAAAAACTTCTTGATTTTGGTCAGAGCAGAACATATTTCTTGAAAGTAGGACATTTTTATTAGCGAAAATGTTTTTTTCGAAGAATAAAGCGATTTTAGAGGATTTTTTCCCTTTAAATGAAGTAGTTGTGTTATTAGTATTGTGTTAAGATAAGAGTTTTTATTGCTTGTTATTTTTAATTGTTCATTAAAAATGTATGTGTGTGTGTGCAGGGCCCGCTTAAGACTTGGAGTTAGTGGAAGCCCGCATCATACAGGGGGCCCCCCTTATTACTCAATTATTTTGCTTAATCATTTACGAAATTCTCTTTCATATGCTTGAACAATGAGATATTTTACTATCAAAATTTTGAATGGGTTTTTTAATATTAAACTATCAACCTATTTATACATTTGAAAAGTACTTTATATTAGGGTTGTTATGATTTTGCCCAGCCCAAAAGACCCGGGTGGGTTTTTTCTGAAAAAACCCAAGTGGGTTTTTTCAAAATTTCAACTTTAAATTACACATAAAATGTATTTATATTGCATATATAATATATTTCTTAATATCAGTACACCACTCATAAAGTTTATAACCACCACAATTTTTAAAAGAAATAATTGTTAGTTAATCTCTGTAGCATGTGTAAGTAACACAATTTTTTTCCCATTAAAAAAATACTTTGATGTGTAATCTGTTCTATGTTATACAATAGAAACTCATAACAAAATACCATATATGCTTAGAATCCTAATTTAATTATGTAGACATGTAGAATTACTTAACTTATTCTATTATTTAGTAATAACAAAAAATACTTTATAAATTATTACTAATAATCAATTTATCTAAAAGCAAAGCATAATTTTGATTACTGTCATTGATTTATATATATTTCTAATCAATTAGCTACTTTAAATTTAGTAATAAGTAGATTTTTTTCAAGCATTCTGAACCACCTCCCATAACCCCCAAAACCCTGAAAAAACCTGATAAAACCCCAAAAATTATGAAAAAACACAGTGGGTTGGGTTTATTATGAAAAAAACTCGGGTATTTAACAACCCTGCTTTATATTCATATATATAGTACATAATCATATAAGACAAATTAATTTCGTAAATGAATCAACAATCATAGAACTCAGGTTGTGAATATTTGAACTTCAAAATTTATTTCATAATTTATAAATTGTAGCATCTTTTAGTGCTAAGAACAGTTCAGGGATTAAAAATAAATTGACAAACTTATAATTATCTTCAACACAATTTTGCTACTATTTTAGATCAGACATTTTATAATTACTTCCTCTTTTATTTAAATAACTAATTCCAGATATTTCATTTTTGCACCTTTTATGAATACAGACAGGATAGAAACAGATATGTCTGTGATCTGCAGAATGAAATTGGTGCTAAATTTAACACACTTTTCCAAAAATGCCATTTTCAAAAACATAATCACCTATCTGAAAGTTACTTTCAAGAGATTTTATCGCCATAAAAAAAAAAAAAAAAAAAAAAAAATGTCTTAAGATGTGAAAATGATCGTTATATTTTAAAACAAAATATTTTTATAGTTTTGTAATGATGATCAATTTCAACAGTTAAATGTTTAGAACATTAAAATGTATAAACACAATTGAAAATAAAAGATATATTAAAAGTATGCAACATAAGATTAGATTAGAACTTTAGCATCCGATTATAAGAAATCAGATCATTAAAATCAATTAATATGAAGTAAAATTTAAATTTTGCTTGTGTTATGCAGGCAAATTTTTAAAGTTATGAATACCATATTTTAGAATAATTCTGATTTTAAAGAATTGAATCTAAAAATATCTACATATACAAGATGTGAAAAAGTGAAGTACAAAGTAAGATGGAAAAACTTTATAATCCACCCAAAACAACATAACAAGCTATATTTTCCACACAAGTAACAACTGTATGAGGTGCCACTAAAATTTTACTCCTTTTTTTTTTTTGCTAGGTAAATTTTTATTTTTATTTTTTTCTGGAGACAGCAAAAACACCTGATGCATGGAATATTCTAAAACAGATTAAATTTTCTATTATCTTTTAGCACATGTTACAGTCTTAAACATTTGAGATTAAAATGTTAAGCATTGATATACATAACATTTAATTAATGTTTCTATATTATTTATTGTATAAACAGAAAAAAAAAAAAATAGAGAGAATAAAGATATCAGTTACAGTCTGTCTAAAGGGAGTTTTCTGGTACAATATAAATTTATTATTCTATTTCTAATAATATTGTTTAATTAAGTTTGTGGTTATATTTTTAATTTTAAAACAGATTTTAGTATATTATAGGGCAATATTTATAAATAATATATAAAACCTGAATTTTTATTTAAAAAAGGATAATTTCAAAGCAAATTTTAGAGCATTATGGGACAATATTGATAAATAAATAAAACCAGAATTTTAATTTGTAAAAATGACAAACTGTTAAATTCTCATCACACTCTCACACTTAGCCAAAGTATACAAATTCATCATAGAAGAAATATGAGCGAACATCTCTGTATAAATGACATTGTTTTGAAAAATGAAGAAGGATAAATTTGAAATAAATCAATAAAAATTCTGAAATATCGTAAGTAGGAAGACCAGTATTTAATTTTTAAATATCAAGTTTCATATGAAAGAGGAAATTAACTTTCACTAACATAGCTCGCTATTTACTTTAATCAATTTAAAACTAACAAGGACAGCTACTTTTTATTAGAACTTTAAAATAAAAATTATTTACTACAGAAACACATGAAGATTTTTTTAAGGCTAAATTTTAAAAGTACATAATGTAAACATCTATGCAACTTCAATACTTAAAAACATTACATTGGTTTTTTTCTGCTCTTAGCTAAAGCAAACTGTTCTATGATATCATCAAAAGAAATTTTTCCAGTCAAATCACTCTCAATTGTAAGAAGAGAATTTTTTCAGAAAGATTTTTTTCAGAAATGCGGGATCGTAAACGATTTTTAATACGTTTTAACACTGAAAAAGAACGTTCACTGGAGCAATTTGTAATTGGAATCGAAAGCATGATTCTGAAAGCAGTTTCGACGCTAGGAAAAGTGTGTTCAATTTTTAAAGACTTTATCATTTTTAATTTTTCTTCAGTCTTTACTTCTTTTGAGATAAAATGACTGAATTGTACAAATTCCTCTGAGAATTCTTCATCAATATCATCGGAATATATTTCAAAAAATTGTTTTGCTGCATCTTTAATATCTTTCCTTGACATGCTTTTTGAGCACATAAAGCCAAATCTCGACTCTAAAAAGGAATAAGCATGTTTTCTTTTGCTGAGTTCCATTATGATTGAATCGCATATAACGTAATGCGTTTGGTACAAAAATTTTTCTCTAGGAGACAATTGGACATTAGCACTTCCACTATCGTCAAGCAATTTACTTTTTGGTGTAACTCTTTTTCTTTTAGACTCATAATTTTTTGCACCGGCTAATTGTTCAGCTTCATTTTCATAGCTTTCAAAATTATCTCTCACATATTTTATAAAATTTTCTAATGATTCATATAGGGGTACAATACATGACATTTCACAGTTTACTGATTGAACAGTCTTGTTCACACTGTTCATTCTCTGCAGTATAGTATCCCATATAACAACCATGAGAGCAAATTCAAATAATTTAATTTTTGAAAATAGGTTACGTGATTCGCTTCTAGTGGCTGCAGATTCATTAACATCTTTAGAGATGTTTGATAAGATGCTCAATATGTCTGTATAATACTTTTTTAAGACTTTTACAGCATCTGCACTTGCAGATCACCTTGTTGTAGACAAAGATTTCAATGTTAACTTATTATCTATTTTCTCACTCAGCAATTCCCATCTGTGAGTTGACGCAGAAAAAAAGTTGTATAAACTTTGAACTAAGCCAAAGAAAGAAACGGCTGAAGAACAGCTTTCAGCGGCATTTGTACCCACAAGATTCAGAGAGTGGGCTGCACACGGTACATATTCTATAAGAGGGAAATTTTTTTTAATCTAGCTTGTAAGCCTGAATATCTTCCCGACATATTACTAGCATTGTCGTATGACTCACCTCGACAATACTTTAAATCTATACCAAGATCTTGAAGAGTATTAACAACAACTTCTTGAAGATGTTGAGAACTATGACCATGTATTGGTATAAATTTTAAAAATCGTTCAATTGGATTTCCTTGTAAATCAACATATCTTAAAACTAAAGAGAGTTGGTCTGTATGTGTTATGTCTGGAGTAGAGTCAACAATAATTCCAAAATATTTAGCTTTCTTAATTTCAGCTAATATTTCATCTAACACTTTTTTTGACATGAGTTCAATGAATTCTCCGACAATTGTTGAAGAAAAATAACTAACTTTACCTTTATTTCCATGAGTAGTGATATGCTCAGCCAGAAATAAATCAAAAGTACTTAATAATTCGATGATTCCGAGGAAATTTCCATTATGTACAGAACCAAATGTTTCATTAGTTCCAAAGAAGGGAAGCCCTCTCTGTGAAATAAATTTTACAACAGCTACAACTCTGTACAATACTTGTTTCCAGTAATTTCCTTCTGCTTTATGTTGCTCAACAAGGCTGCAGTCAATACGACCTATTATTGCTGAGCGCTGTGAAAATGAATACACAGATTCTCTATGAAAAGGTGAATTTTCGTGAGAGGACAACCTTTTGCTGACATTTCTCCAGTCTGAAAAACCATTCTTACAAAGAGCTTGGTCACTTGAACTATATAACTTACAAATATAGCAAAATACTGCTTTACTGCTTGGCGAATACAGCAACCAATCTCTTCGGATTTTTTCTCCATTTTTTTTCACACGGAAGAAATTATTAGAGGAGCACATTCTTTCCTTTCCACCAAGTGTTCGTGTAGAATTTACCAAGTAATCAATATTTTGGCAGGGTTTATTTAGAATAAAAAACTCTCTTAATGTATCACTGACTGGAGGCCACAATGCTACATCATTATAATTATAAACAGGATCAGTATTTGATGCTGATGGTCCAGAGTCAGTTTCAACTGAATCGCCAGAGTCATTATTGCAACTGGAAGTATTAGCTTGAATTTCACCAACATTACAAAATGCAGTATCCACAGTTAATTGATTGTCCTCTGGAAGTTCATCATTTGGTACACATATATCCTTGTTGTAATTCTGATGATCGCCTGGTATCGGCACACAACTATCCACAGTTAACTGATTGTCCTTGGGAAATTCATCATTGGGAACACATGTATCATTCTTATTCTGAAGATCGTTTGGTACCGGCACATATCGGTCAGTTTCCAAGAGAGTTTCTGTTTTTTTCGCAAACAGAAAATTCTGCATTGAATCTTTAAGTTTTTTCCTAGTTATCTCATTTTCAGCTTGCCGCTTACGCTTGCAACATCCAGATTGATATTGTCTTTTTTTTTCCATTATTTTACCATACAGCTTTTATTTGTGCTTAAAACGGCATATTAAATTAAAATTAACTTAAAAACATAAAATATGAAAAATTGCAAATTAACCCGTGTATATATCACGAGGATTCGAGCACAAGCAATAAACAAGCGGTTTGAAACACAAATACGGTTTCAGTTAGTTTTACTCAATGAAATGTGCAAAGTTCATAAAGGAAGGAGACAGCTGTCTTACAATAGGTGAATCGCATGTATCCCCGCCTCCTTATGTAGTGACGTCAATGCGTATGCGATAGCGAGATTAGATCGGCAAATAGACCCCTTGCACGTGACGTCACATGCTTCATCTGGCGCCCAAACATAAGGGAAATGTGGTGTTTTCACATTTGAGTTTCACAAATTAGATAAAGTTTCATTAATTTTTTTTTTTTTTTTTTTTTTTTTTTTTTATTAATTGAATTTTGTTTTTCTAAAAATTAGTTTTGAAAAGTAAATTTGGGGGCCCCTTTGTATTTCAATGTGTAAGCACGGGCTTCACGGGCTTACTCGGTAAACAGGGCCTGTGTGTGTGTGGGTGTGGAGAAAGGGGGAGATATTTTTTTTTTCTTTGACACTCAGGACAATTTGTTTGCCCCACAAAGCTTAAATTGTTTTTTCCTAAAGAGCGATTTCCAGTCACTTTTCCTAAATATTATGGCGCAGATATTTCTCAGACTTCGTCAATGAAATATCATTTTGAAAAGTTTTAAAATAGCATATTATTTGCAGTTCTTTGTTTAAAAATCCCTAGTATTTGTGTTATTCCAGCATGTACTAATAGTTAAGATAAAACGAAAAATTGTTTTGCATCAAACATTACTGAGGAAATCTGGTTTTAAAAATAAATAAATTATTGCATGCAAACGTGCACAATGCTAAAATTTCCGAATTTGTTCAGATCACTTTCAATCAAATGGATATTGTAAGTGAAGTCAATGAAAATAATAGTAATTTCAACTATGTAAATATAAATATTAACATGTACATAACACTGTGAAAATAGTAATTACTATGTATCTAAAAACTCGAGGAATCTGAAGCAATATGAAAAGAACAATGGAGGCGAAGAATTTTCATTATTTTTTGTCTTCCATAAGCTACTTTTTCCAAAAACTTTGGGAAACTTTTAAAAATACCTTCTTTGCATTTTTTAAATATGTATATTCATTGGATAACTGAGGACGATCTCTACAAAGGCTGTTTTTTACTTAAATTTTTTTTTGTTTGCAGTATTTTTACTATGATATTTTTGCCAATGTATAGTAACATAATCCTCATAAAAATGACGAATAAAATCGACAAGTAAAAACTACCTTTTTAGAAATATATATTAATTATCCAATGTAAAAAAATATTAATGGCTTCCGAACATAAACGAGATATTTAAAAAAAAAAATTCTCCGATAGGATTAACCTTAATGAGTGAGTAAGTGAAGTAACCCCCTAAACAAAGTATGATAACAAAAAAAAAAAAAAAAGAAAAAAAAAAAAAAGAAAAAAGAAATGCTTCCAAACAAAGGAAAAACTGGACTAAATCAACTGTAACTGCATGTTAAAATATCAAATAATGGAGCGCACATCTGAAACATCTGCAAAACATATCTTCTGATGAAATCTTGTGCTTGAAATTAAAATATCGTGTGAGGATAAAAACCTTTTATTTTCAACATATGATATAATTATATAGCATAAATGTTTTAGTTTAATAATATTAAAAATTCAACTATTTACACATAAAAATTTCTATTTAATTTGCTTCTGTAATCTTACTATGTAAAGCTCAAACTGGCGTGTGAGGAAGGGAGTAGAAAAAGTTAGTATTATTTAAAAAAAAATATGAACATTTAGCTATTTACGAAAAACATACCGAAATAATAACATTTAGAATTCAATTATCTCAGGTTTTAAATTAATTATTGATAAATTATTATAAATATAAAAATTATTAACAAAACATTGACTGCAGTCATGTAAAAAACAAATTTGCTGCTTTTATAGGTCTTTTTACTTATAAAAATTGCTATTTTATATTCTTTTAAAAGTAAATTAACTTTTCATATTGAATTGCAATCGAAACTCAATGTAAAAGACAGCAAATTAACAGGCAAATTTAAAAGATTTAAAAAGAGATAATAGTTTAAATTTTAGATGTGATGTTTCTCTTATGTATAAAGAATATATTTTAATCATTAAACTTTTTTTGACACAAAAATTTCTATTGATATTTTTTAATTAAAAATAGCGCATTTCTAATGCAAAGTCAATCGGGAGACGGATCCCTGCACTCGCGATGACGTCAAACAGCGAGTCTCTCCCTATTGGCTACGGGGTGAAATGGCGCAACCTTTAGATATAGTAACCTTGATCTTCACCAGGAAAACGCTTTCCAGAGAAGTTCATTATATTATCAGTCAAACTTTTCGATCTTCTTCTGAGATCTTCACCAGGAAAACGCTTTCCAGGGAAGTTCATTATATTATCAGTCAAACTTTTCGATCTTCTTCTGAGAGCTTCACCAGGAAAACGTTTTCCAGGGAAGTTCATTATATTATCAGTCAAACTTTTCGATCTTCTTCTGAGATTTTCATTAAAATGCAAAACGGTTTTACTGTTTAGTTATTTATTTATTTTATTTTTTTAAGCAGCATGGAAGCATTATCCTGATGGAGATCACAGAAGCAGGGCCGGATCTCAGAATGCAGGGGCATGCGGGACAATTGCCCCGGGCCCCCTCTTTTTAAGCGCCTCCCCCCCCCCCCCCAGCAATCAGAATTTTCATTATGCTTAAAATTAGCCAAAAATAACCAAAAGTTATACATTTTCAAACATTTACTGCTTTCAGTACTTACTATATCATGAAAAAAAAAACTAACTATATCGTTAGAAAATTATTGATCAAAATTTCATTACAGAAACCAAGTATTTTTTTTCTTTTCCCCAAGAGAAATTTCTTATTAATGTCTTCTTCTAACGTGACAAGTTAAAATAATTATTTATGAATAATTTTCATCCTTCTATTTTAGACATGTTATAATGTATATTGATAAGCAAAGTAAAAGTTTGCTGAAAAACACTTAGGGGAGACCCATAAGAAAAAACCCAAAATTTTTATTATCGATTTTAAAGTAATGAATTTTGGTGTACTACTTAAGAATCTTTTTGTAAGGAATAATTAGCAAAAAAATTCACTTTTTATTAAAAAGTATATTTTTATGGGGATTTTTATGATTTTTTTTGTCGAAAAATACACTTTTTAAAATTACTACTCCTCATTCAATTTTCAATATTTTGGTATTACTAAAATTTCTTAAATAGTGTTATAGTATATAGAAAAGAACTAAGGAGAGATATTTTTAATTTTCTATTTTAATCGGCTACAAAAAAATTAAAATAAAATTACGCATGGTAAATTTCCTTAAATTCGTTATAATTTTCATGTTTACCAATTTATGTAAAATTTTCAAAAATAGTTAAAAAAAATATCTCTCCTTACTTTTGTTGCAAATTTTTTTAAGATTCTAAAAACATAAACACTTTGTTTCTAAATCATTTTACCACTGAGCCTTAGTACTTTGAACTTAGGCAAAATATGAAAAAAGTCATTATCAGGAAAACACGTTTTAAATGGCCGCTAGTCCTTTAAAATCTATAGTGAGTACAATTAAAAAAGCTCATTTTCTACCTGTTCCAAGTGTCCCCGAGTTCTGAAATTTTGCATGGATATTCGCAAATATATATTTTATCGTTTTCTGAGATAAAAAAAATTTCAACTTTTGAAGATTTTTGGCCGAAAATGGGGTACGGGTCTCCCTTAAGTTAACCAAAATATCATCTTTACTTTCTTCCATCTTCAATAGAAGAAAGCATTGTAATCGAAATTTTTGACTTCCGGTTTTCGACGGATTTACACGATTTAGGGGTCAGGGATTCCAAAAAACATGTTTTTACAAAATGTCTGTCTGTATGTCTGTGTGTACATCCGAGTGTGTGTCCGCATGTCGCCATTCTACCATCAAAAAGTGTATGAAGACATGCATAGAATTGAACCAATTGTTTTGTGTAAGTGTATGGCTATGGCTAGTTGATCTTCCCTGAATTTGAAAAAAAAATCCTTCGGAAGGGGGCGCTGCAATAGTGATTTTTGTGCCATTTTCAATATTTTACCACAGAAAAGTGTATGAAGTTATGCATAGAATTGAATGAACTTTTTGTATAAGTGTCCGATTGGGCTGGCCGATAAAAAAAATTTCAGCAGAGACGATAAAATATGAGTTATTTTCAATGAATATGCCTTTAACGAGAATTAGTATGAATGTGCTCATTTGGCAACTAGTTGATGACACTAGTTTGACAACATCAATATAGAACTGTAACTTGAATAGTGTAGAGATCGGAATCGGACAGTTACATTGTGTATAGCTTGGACTTGCATTTTTTTAGCAGACTCGTGCTGGCCCGAGATCAGACTTGCATTCTTTTTCTACATATAGAGTAGCTAAGCCGGAACTAGACTTAATTGCTCTCATGATGTGTAGGGCTAAAATGATTTGTAAAAGTATTAATAGTACTAAAGAAGTTATGTTAACATAATCTTTGGATACATACTCCTGAGGGTTTCTTAAATTCACTTCTCAACAACACGAAAGTTTGACACATCGTCTAACTCCATTAGTTAGACGATGTTTTTTTTTTAACTGTAAAAGTATAAAATTGACAAGCCTGACTATTAAAGGGATTTTGAATAGAATAGCCGCTTTAATTGTTTGTATCAAAAAATGGATAACGCCATTCGAGTACATAGTTTCAATAGAAATACTTGCTAATCTTATGCATTTCCAAATAAATAAATAAATAAATAAATAACGAATTCACAAATGTTTCAGAAAATATCTCTTTTGGATATGAAAATGAATTCGGATTTGAAATCTAATAAAATGATATAGAAATAGTTTCATAAATCTATACTTTTATAACTATTTAACGAAAAAATTAAGCAGGATGCGTTGCGAGCCACATCAATAACAGCTCTTCATCAGTTGAACCAACACGAGTCCATAAGGGTACAGAATAGCTCGAAACGCACCCTGCTTTTTTTTTTTTTTTTTTTTTTTTTCGTTTAATGGTGATTTTTACAAAGTGTATTATTCTGATTATTAATTATAGCCAGTGTTCTCGGTGTTTTCTCACTACTTTTATTACACAGTTTTCAAGAGTTACGATGTTTTAACTTTCTTTTTTCTTTCTTTCTTTCTTTTTCTTTTTTTTCTTTCTTTCTTTTTCTTCTTTTTTTTTAAATTTCAAACCATATTAATTTTTTAATGAATCTTTATTTGAATGTTAGTCTAAAAATCTAAGTAATCATTAATGTTGCTAATGTATATTTCCTGTAAAATGTAATGTAAAATCATTCCATAGATATGTATGCAGTATTCTTTAAAGGAATCTTAATTATTAAAAGAAAAATCTGATTGTTTTAGAAATAGTAAAAATTGTGTCGGGCCAGAACCGGCCGGGCCCGCGTCGAACTTTTTTGTTTTACAACGAACCGGGCCTGGAAATTCCGGCCCGTGCAGATCTTATCCTGCATACCAGATGCTTGTGATGAGATTATGGATGAGACTCAAGATACAAAAGAAACTGAAGAAGGTGAAAATGAATGCTATGAAAATGAGCCAGATTCATCACATTCATATAGTGAAGCTTTTCAATGTTTAGAAAGAAGTATGAAATGGTTCCAGTGCAGAAGAAAGCTTATCCCAGAGTTCTCGCTGTCGCTCGCCATTGCGCCAAATTGTGACTGAATTCTTCATTTGGCGAGTAAACAAGCGATTAGATTCGCCAAATTGCTAGTGCTCAATTTTTGCATTTTCTTCCTTTTCTTTTTCGTTTGTCATACGGATGCATATATACATATTTTTAATATATATATTTTAATGTATTTGTATAGGATAGTTGGAATTAAATTAATAACAGCCGTTGTCGCAGTTATAAAAACTTAGCTTATTTTAGAACATATTGAAAAAAAAGGGGTACTTTAAAGGATTAAAGTTTTTTTTCTTTTTTGTGTTACACGGCGAATTTATTTTGCTAATACTTTTTTCATTTGGTGAATGTTTTTCATTTTTAATGTTGGTCAAATGTCAGCGAGAACACTGGCTTATCCCATAAATTTATAAAAATTACACATTATAAAAATTATTTGAGATATAGCAGCATCAAATAATAATAATAAATAATAATAAATAAATAATAAATAATGCATTTTTCGAAGCAAGCAACAATAGGAAGTTTTTTTGTTGAAATTATAATAACTGAAATTCAGAAAAGGATAAAAAAATAGACTAATTGAATAAATAAATGTAATTTAACAAAATACAACGACCATTTGGAAAATGATTTTTTCGAAGACTAAAATTTTAGATTTATTCGTCATTGATTAAACAGAGCGCCGTGCGAAAGGTGGGCGAAGGGAGCGGTTGCTCCAAGCGCAGAAATTTAAGGGCCGCCAAATTTATACTACCAATGTCATTTGGAGGAGGGAGCGCTAAATGGAAACTTTGCCCTGGGCGCAGTTTTCTCTTCGCACGCCCCTGATTAAACATTAATGTTCCTGGACTAAACATAAACATCAAATTTCAAAAACATCAAATTAAAAACAAGTTTCAAATGAAATTTCATTTTGACAATTTTCGGTACTGCAAATTTTCAAACTTCTAAACATCGCACATTTTCAAATTTTACACCGTCATATAGAAGAAAAAAATGCACTTTTAAATGCAATTTGTTTGAAAGCTGTATCTCAATTTGTTTCTAAGTTATTAATTTTCTTCATACAGTCGAACCTCGTTAACATGAACCTCAAAAGGGATCAAAATGTTGTTCATGTTAACAAATAATTCATGTTATCAGTATCAAATCTTCGTATTCGTCTTTACAGAGATCTGTGAAAACAGTTCATGTTAAAAGTAATTCACGTTAAGCGTGTTCATGTTAACGAGGTTTGACTGTATTTTTTAATACATTTTTTCTCATCATGGCAACAGAAGGTTTCCATTTTTGGACATTAAACATGGACCAATCCGAAAACGAATAAAATCTGGGCATCGCAAGAGTTCAGATATGTTTCATATATCTCTAGAACGGAAGAACTATTTTCCAAATAGTTAATAGAAACGTAAATAAAACAATTCTTAAGGTTCCTGTCCCTGCCGACGAAGACACACGCGAGTTAATGCTATTCCTATGCGGAGGTTATTCTGTAACAGCTCGTTTGCATTTCGATATTTTTAAATAATTTTTTTCGCATTCTATAGCTCATATTTTTTATAAAGTTACTTTCACTTTCAAAACCGGTTCCGAGAGTGAAATAAAATCCGAGCTTTATAAAAAATACATCCGACTTCAACCGAAAAAGTAAAAAAGAAGCGACGTTGAGAGGAACCTCAACTATCTAATGCGAAAAAAAATATTTAAAAATGTCAAAATGCGAAAGAGTTATTAGGAAAATGCCTCCCCATAAAAATAATATTAACTCACGAGCGTCTTGGAGGGCAGGGACAGGATCCTTAAACAAGCTAGAACTAACTGGTGCTGCCAGTCCTAAGCCTGTATAAAGTGCGGAGGTTTCACTATAAGTCTGGAACCAGGGTTGGCAAGTATCTTCCATAGTGGAAAAAACCGCGGAAAAAAATATTTAAAAAACAATCCGGAAGAAATAGGTTTTTTCCGCAATAGAAGAAATGGAAGAAACTGTTATTCTTTATAAATTTACAATTTAACTTTCAACTTTGTAAGATACAATAAATAACTTCCTGCTATAACCTTAAATAAATTAATTTTACCAGATCTATACAAATTTAATTAATTATATATTAAATTAATAATTACATCAGTTTTTAAGCCAAGAAAGATCACATGACACGAGTTTGAGGATCTTCAACCATTGGCCAATTGAAAAAAAGAAATTTGATCTAAAATACACAAAATCAATTAAATGTTATCCATTTTAATTTAATCAGGAATTTTTTCAATTATTAAAACTTTTGAAACTAGTAATAAACAGTACGGATCATTTACAAATAGAAGAATGAAATTCATTTAAATAAAATACAGAGCTTTAAATTTACATAAATTTTATTAAGGTAAATAATATAATACAATAATTACCGTATTAAAAAAATAATCATGAGAATCTTCATTTTCCTTACTACAACAAAATATAATACAGTGAAACCTCCAAATAAGGGACACTCCGAATAAGGGACACCTCTATTTAAGGGACAAAAGTTCCAGTCCCATAACTGTGTTTTATTTGGAAGTTTCAATGTAATAAAAACTCCGAATAAAGGACACCTCTATTTAAGGGACAAAATTTCCGGTCCCATAGGTATCCCCTTATTCGGAGGTTTCACAGTATAACAAAAAAAAAAAAAAAAAAAAAAAAAAAAGAAGAAGAAGAAGAAAAAGAAAAAAAAATCCTTTAGAAATAGAATATTGCAATCAGTTTCTCAACTTAGAACAGATAAATGTAAAAAATGAAATTTAAAAAAAAAAAAAATTTCAAGTCTTACAAAAAATTTGAAGAGTTTAAAAGCATTTCGACATAATCATTAACATGGGTGTAAAAATCAAGACACCAGTAGAGCAATGTTAAATATAGACACTTTTCTCCGAGAAGGGGTTCTATGGCTCCGGGGGGGACATTAAAGAGTTCCAGAGGGGGGGGGGGAATTGCAATTTTTGATCATTGAAAATAGAAAATCTCAAATTTTCCGGGGGGGGGGGGGTGGCATTTCATTGATCCGGGAGCATTATTCCCCCAGGCCACCCCCTGAGTTCAACACTGCCAGCAGACAGTCTTTTATCACTTTCATTTGTTTTCGTAATTTAAATTTTATTAGAATTCTTGCAAAAATTTAGATGAAAAAGAAGGAATAAAATTTAGTGGTGTAAAACTGCCCTCTGGCGCTTAGATTTTTATACCTCTGCGCTTAGATATTTTCAGAAAAATAAGTCTTTTTAAATCAGCATTCAGATATGCATGTTAGATATATTATAAAGGCCAAACGTATCTGTGCGTAACGCATACGTCATTTTGCGAATGGCAACACTTTCCCTGCAATTTCGGTTTTGCAATTTTCGCCATTGCAATTTTTACTTTTCTAAACATCGCATATTTTACATTTTTACACCATTGTATAGAGAAAAAAAAATGTACTTTTAAATGCAATTTGTTTGAAAATTGTATCTCATTTTTTTTTCTTTTTTTTTTTTTTGAGATATTAGTTTTTTTATAGTATTTAGAACCAATTTTGTAATTGTGGCCACAAAATCACTCCATTTACCATTTTCTCTTAAAATTGGGGGGAAAAAATAAAAATTAAAATGCTTAAATATTGTCTGTTTGATAACTTCACAATAATAACTGATCTTTATTATACACTGCTCAAAACAATTAAAGGATATTTGAAGTTTTATATAGAATAAAGATATAAACGAAATTTTTTTGCCGAAAATAGAAGAAGAGAATCACAAATGCAAATTTTTCTGGTTTTCAAACTGTGGAGTATGCAAATTTTGAGTTCGACGTCAAAAACGTCGCTTCAGCGGCAGCGAATGAAATTTGACTTTCAACTGGATAAAAGAGAATGAAGACAAGGATGATCGGCATTCAGTGATTGCTTTGTTTCGATGAGTACGATGTCTCAGCGAAGTCATTTGACAGATTCAGAAGCTTGGAGAATTGTTGGTAGGTTAGAAGGGGGCTAAACTCAAGCCGAAGTAGCGCAAGCCATTGGAGTGTCACAAAGTGTCATTTCAAGGATCTGGAACCGTTTTTTGGAGAGTGGATGTGCAGGCCGAAGACCAGGGCAAGGTCGTAGACGGGCAACAACGCCCAATGAAGATCGGTATTTAGCGTTAACAGCTCGGAGACACCGAAACATGAACGCTACTCTTCTCCAACAACACCTTCGCTCGGCTACAGGCACCACGATTTCAACTCAGACTGTCCGAAACCGGCTCCATGCTGTAGGTCTGTATGCTCGCCGACCGGTGGTATGCGTTAGATTAACATCAAGGCATCGTCGCGACCGCAGGGAGTGGGCAACCGAGCATGTCAAATGGAGGAGAAATGAATGGAGCAATATTCTGTTTTCTGACGAGTCCCGTTTTTCTGTGCATCCGGATAATAGGCGTATTTTCATCTGGAGGGACCGTGTAAGTAGGAATAATCCTGCGTTCGTGCACGAAAGTGTCATATTTGGCAGTGGAGGAGTGTTGGTGTTTGGTGGCATCTCCATTGACGGGCGCACTGACCTCTACATCATTCGATATGGAGCTCTGACTGGTCGCCGATATAGGGGTGAGATCCTCAGACCTATTGTAGTCCCTTACGCTGCAGCAATTGGAGATAACTTCATTTTAATGGACGATAACTGCAGGCCACATCGTGCAAACCTGGTGGAGAATTTCCTTTTCGAGGAAGGAATCGTTCGAATGGAATGGCCAGCGTGTTCTCCAGACATGAATCCAATCGAGCACGTTTGGGACGCTCTAGGAAGGCGAGTTTCTGGCCGCCAACAACCCCCACAAACTCTCCAAGAACTGGAAAGAGCTCTTCTGGAAGAGTGGGGCAGATTACCCTAACTCGTCATTAATAGCCTCATTGAGCCCATGCCTCAAAGGTGTTCAACTTTGCTGGCCGCCCGTGGAAACCATACCCCCTACTGAAAATGATTTTCTTTGAAGAAAACACCTTTTCTTATTCTTTTTTTTCTCATATGCACAAATTGTGTTTTTTTCCTTTTGTACACAAATGCGCAATAAAATGCATTTTTTTCTGCCAAACATGTGGAATTTATTCTCATATAACCTACTATGTCTGTCGACCATGTATCAATCAGCTAAAAAGTTTCCCAGATACAAAATCCTCCTAAGACTGCAATATCCTTTAATTGTTTTGAGCAGTGTATTTTACTGATTACATACACCGTCATTACATACACCATACTGATTTTTACACCGTCGCATAGAGGAAAAAAAATGCTTTTAAATGCAATTTGTTTGAAAACTGTATCTCAATTCATTTTTGAGATATTAATTTTTTAATACTTTTTAGTACCAATTTTGTAATTGTGGCAACAGAATCATCCCATTTTCTCTTTAAATTGTAAAAAAGAAGAAGAAGAAGAAGAAATACAATTTAAAATGTACAACACTCTCATACAATTTCGGGTTTGCAATTTTCGGTACTGCAAATTTTACACATCTAAACATAAAGTACATTTAAAATTTTTACACCGTTGTATAAAGAAAAAAAAATGTACTTTTAAGAACAATTTATTTCAAAGCTGTATCTCAATTTATTTTTGATATATTATTATTATTTTTTAATTTTTAGTACCAATTTTGTATTTGTGGAACTAGAATAGCCATATTTTCTCTCAAAATTGAAAAATAAAATAAAATAATAAATAAATAAATAAAATGTGTTTGTTATAAAATCCGGTGAATTTCGGTTTTATTTCGTTAAATAATTTGAATAATTGAGTTTTATAGTATTTTGTTAATTTTAGCTTAAAATAATGTTTGCTTGAGAGTTAGACTGACCAATATAAGTTGTATTACTTACCCATCATACGTAGTATAGGGTAAGTCTTGCAATCATTTTGAAAATCGAAAATTTTTCTTTGACGGATTTACACGTTTTAGATAGTGGAGATTTCGAAAAACATATTTTTAGAAAAAAAAAAATTGCCGTCCGTCTGTCTGTCTGTCCGTCTGTCTGTCTGTCTGTAAACGCTCTATCTCCCGAACAAATTGAGATAGAGACTTGAAATTTTGTATGTAGTTAGTATGTAAGAATGGAACGAAGCATATTTAATATCCGCAACCTCGATTATCCGGAACTATTTTTTTCGGACTCTCGAAAAATTCGTTCTGATGAAAGGTATATAAAAATTTTCGATTTTTTTTTGTTGTTGTAAGGAATGGACGTAAAAGGCAATAAAATAACACACATTTTGCATATAGAACGAAGTCGATCGGATTATCAGTTGCCGAAATATTTGTAATCCTGTTTTCCACATTCTTCGATTTTTCATGACCCTGTATTTCATTCAAATTTCAATTCAGAGGTATATTTTAATTGGAAATGAGACGCTTAATCCAACGCAGTAAACTGTTAGTTTATATTATAATTATTTTTGGAGTTATAAGGATGTTTCTTTTACGCAGTAAGGCACTAGTTGAGTAGTTTGGCGTTTTATATAATTTGTCGAAATTGGTACATCAGCAATTCATTAATAGAGCAATTAATAGAATCAATAATTGCTATGCATATTAACAATATTTAAATTTTGTTTTGGAATTGCAATGCATTGTATAAATAGTTTTCACATGTTTTATTTTCATATGTTTTATTTTCATCATCATGTCTATCCATGATGGGTAAGTATTACGGTGGCCCCCAACGACTAGTTTTTTATTGTTACTAATTTTGCAGATTTATTTTAAATAAATAAAACAGTTATTTTTCAAAGATTTTCTTTCGTCGAATTTCGACGGTTTACACCTAGTGTAAATAATTGCAAATTTGTATATTTATTCTGTTTCGCAGTCGTCAATACTGAATTTTTATATGAAAATAATGTATTTTTATATGAAAAATAAATATTTTGCAGGTAGCTTTTTTTTTTTTTTTTCCCATAAATGGCATATTAATAAATAAAAAACCTCTCTCTACCTCTAAAGTTATAAAATCCATCATCTGTAAATGTCTGCTAAGCCTCAAGTATGTCGTAAAAAATAACCTATAATAAAATAATAATAAATTAATTAAATTTTCCAATTTTTAGTTTTCATATAATTATACTTTTATTTTAATGATTTTATATAGTTAATATACATTAATTTTTAGCATGTTTTGTTGTCTGTTGGTTTCATCCATTTCTTCCAGTTTCTTCCACTGTCCTGGAAGAAACCCAACCCTATCAGGAACATCTTTAAAACTGTTTGTTCATTTATCTGAACTTTTGCTTATCCGAACTAGGGTTGATTCCAACTTGTTCGGAAAATCGGCGACGGCGCTCTACTCTAATTTACTTATGTTTTTTTTTTTTTTTTTTTTTATAATGACTTGAAATAAGCAAGAACTATTCGTACTCTAGATTCTCCCCCCCCCCCCCTTCACACACCCGTGGAAGTAGTAAATTTTCAGCTTTTTTACCCACGATCGTACGTTTTAAATTTATGTTAAAAGGGGGCTCAAGACGAAGACCAAAATTAACCTGATGAATAAACAAAATAATGTCACTTATGGATCTACATCAGCTACAGTGTTGAATTCAGGGAGTAACCTAGGGCGAGATCCCCTCCCGGAAAATTTTCGATTTTGTGTATGCAGTAGTCAAAAAGTTCAATTCCCCCCTCCCCCTGGAACTTTATAATGTCTCTACCGGAGTTACTGAAGTCTCGGAGAAAAGTGTCTGAATTCAACTCTGATGAGCTATAATAAAATAATAATAATTAATTAATTAATTAAAATATTGAAATGCAAGCGAGATATGCTGTAAAAATTCTTCCATGGATTTAACTTTAACGAGCAGGTAGGTGTTTTCGCGTGAATGAAATAGCCTCATAATTTCTGTAACACATTTTTATGGTGATCTGTTTAAAAATAGAATTGCAGAGGGTGTTTGAAGGAAAAATTCTTCGTTTAGTCTATTTCATGATTGTATTCTTCATTAATAAAAAGTAAAAAAAAAAAAAAAAAAGTGGCTTAGGCTGCTGATTACAGGCATATCTGTTCCCAAAATCTTCCACCTCTCTGCATTTTGTCCCGCCGGCACCCATGCTGACTACTGTAGACAACGGCTGTTTTAAAATGAAAAATCTTTTTTTTTTTAACTTTTAAAAATTTAGTACCATTAAAAATAATCTAAATAAAAGTATGGTTTTAAAATCAACGTCGTTGCTTATATTCTGCATAAAACTGACAGCAAGAAAATGACAATTTTCGATAAAAATCTATTTTTTTTTTTTAACTGGAAAATTCAATCTACCGAGCGGACGTTCAAACTCAACTTTTTTCAACTTGTTGTCTGCTCTTTGAAATCGCGATAAATCTCGCATACGCGGCTATTGCGAATTAGAAATGCAATGGCGAAACCCTTTCCTTTCCTGTTTACAATAAGAATCATTTTTTACCGAACTTGTGCTGCCATCTACTGATTGATATTAGTTATAATTCTTCCTTTAAAATATATGTGCTCGTGTAGGAAATCTAAAGCTGGTAGCCGTTTTTGTTTTTCAATTCAAGTAAACATGAATTTGAACAAGAAAAATTATTTAATGAAATAAGTCATTTTTCTACGGGGTAATTAATTAAATTATATTATTTAATTAAACTAGAGTAATTAAAACTCGTGCTCCAGGTTATAGAATATTATAGAAGAAATTTTTTTTTTTCTCTTTTTAAAAAATAATATTATTCTAAACTTTGATAGATTTTTTACATTTAATATATTTTTTGGTTGTCACTAATAACATGTACGCCAAAAAGCATTTTTTATATGAGAAATATCAATAATGAGTTCAAATAAAGTTTTGAAATGCATTCAATGCTGTGCTTCTGTACGTTATTCGTACGACCGTACGTGCAGTGGCGCAGCCAGAATTCGGCTCTAGGGGGGGGAAAGATGTTTGTCGGATGTCGGTTATTTGAATCACCGGTTAGAAGAATCAGTACTAATTAGAATATTCACTGATTAATCCTTAAACTCAAAGAATATCTGTGTGGCAGGAAATCATCATTCTTTTAGCATAATGCGCACCAGAAAAGTGATTTAGTTCAAATAACTAATTTTCACTTAATTAATCCATGTAAATGTTATATGCATTTTTACACTTTTAAGTAGAATTTTTGTCATTTGATTGAATTACTTTATTAAATGAAATCTGATTCAATAAAGAGGATGATTCCGAAGTACGCCAAAACTTTTGAATATTAAATTTGGTTTTGATTTAAATAAGCGGCAATTATAGCGATCTTTCTTAGCTCTGGGAGGGGTTTTAACCCCAAAACCACCCTCTTGGCCGCGCCACTGCGTACGTGATATCAGTGTTGAATTCAGACACTTTTCTCCGAGAGGGACACAATAAGAGTTCCGGGGAGGGGGGGGGAGGTAATTACACTTTTTTACCATTGAAAACACAAAACTTCAGAATTTCTGGGGGGAGGGACATTTGAAAGCTCCAGGGGGGGAATATCCCCCCCGGGCCACCCCCTGAATTCAACATTGGATATAAAGTTATCTCTTTAGGTGTAGGGGGTGGGTCTGGCTCATGATATCATAAGATATCTCTAGGGGAAGGGGGTTTGTCTTTTGGTATAGTTATCATTTTTTGACCCGACCAAAATTTTGATTTTCTCATTTTATTTGCAACTTGTTTTTTGCATCAAAATCTTCTGATGTACTTATTTTTATTAAAATACAAAGTCAGGGCCCATTTCAGTCACGAGAAAATATCCGTTCGCTAATGCTATCACATGGAAGAATTTTATAAAGATATCGCGATTCCATTTGAATATTTTTAAACATATTTTTTTTTTTTTTTTTTTTTTTTTCATTGGATAGTTGAGATTAATCTGTACTAAGGTCATTTTTTATTTTTTCGATTTTGATTGCAGATTTTTTTTTTCTTTTATAAAGATATTTTTACTTTCGAAACTGGTTCCGAAATTGAAAGAATGTCTTCATTAAAATATCTGTAAACAAAATCAAAAAGTAAAAAAGAACCTTTGTAGAAATCTATCACAACTATATAATGAAAAAAAAAAATCATTTAAAAATATTGAAATGTAATCAAGATATCTTTGTAAATTTCTCTCATAGGATTAACATTAGGGAATAAGTCATTTCTCGTAACTAAAGTAGTCTCTTTAAATAAGTAAATAAGCTTATAATTGTAAAATGTGTAAATACCCACAACCAGTGGCGCACCCAGGATAAAGCTTTGGAGGGAGCTAGCATATTTTAGAGGTCTATATTTTCCTGATCTAGCCCGGAATATCAGACGAACTCGGATCGATTTTTATTTATTTATTTATTTATTACATTTCATTAACAAGTTGGAAATTGCACGTGAAACGTAGCAAATGAGGTGCGCTCGTACGATAACGAAGTTTTAAAAATATTCAGATCTTGCTGTTATAGTAGATAGTACTTCGGATACAGAATACCCAAAATCTTTTGTGTGTCCCTGTAAATACTATCTGATTTCTTTTATATAGGAAATATCTTGTAGTATTCCCCAGACTCTTATATCAATCTCATAAAATGTTAAATAGTTTAATACAATTAAAACGCGCACCAAACAATATTCTTCCTATACCATCATTATGTAATGGAATACTTTTGTGTGGCTTTCTAAATCAAAAATAAATGTTCTTTGCATCACAGATTGTGCAAAATGTACATTATAATACATATTTCATAGATGCATATCAATTTTACGTTTGAATGAGTGTAACACCATTAAAATGCATTTGAAAAATTTTCCCCCATTGACCATAATGTAACGGAATACTTTTGATTGTCCCTGTAATTGATCTATGCTGCCGATTTTCATACAATTTGAAATGACTCGCCAAAATTATGTAATAATTATATATTTCAAATTTTAAACGATTAAAATGCATTTGAAACTTTTTTCCCCATTGACCGTAATGTAACGGAATACTTTTGATTGTCCTTGTAATTGATCTATGCATTCAATTTTCATAAAATCTTGAATGACTCGACAGAATTATGTAATAATTATATATTTTAAATTTCAAACGATTCGGTTGGGTAGTTTTTGCGTTGTTATATGCGGACAGACAGACGGACGGACTGAACGACAACTATAGGTGCTACGTATTTACATAATTACGAATGCACCTAAAAACAAATGAGGTGTGTCGTTCCCGGATATGCATTTTTTCTATTGATTTGGTAAAGAACGAAGACAAGGTGGTGGAAGGGAGGGGGGGGGGAGACTGAAAATTTTTCATGGGGCTAATTCGGAAGGCTTCGCTGGTAAATAAAAATAATTGTTTTAAGTGGTGAATATTAAAAAGGCTGATATTTAAAATTTCACAAGAAAATTAATAAATAAGAAAAAAAAAAATGTGAAAAGATTACTATTTTTCAAGATTTCTATTTCGCAGAATCTATTAAAAATAATAAAACTAAACTTTCATAATTTTAGAAACTTTAAATAGTTAATTTGCATCTGGGAGGAACTTCAGCGCTCTTAGCTCCCCCTGTGGGTGCAAAGGCCCTCAACGAGTGGCAATACTATTTTTCTATCATTTATGTATGTATACACTGTTCGAGAAAGTATGTCCGAAGTATCTACAAAATCATATTTACGTTTACTCAGTTTTGAATTCAGGGGTTGGACCGGGGGGGGGGCATCCCCCCGGAGCTATCAAATGTCTTCTCCTTAAAATTTGAGATTTTGTATTTTCAGTGGTAAAAAAGTGTAATTACCCCTGCCCCGGAACTCTATTGTGCCCTCCCCCATCCGGAGAAACAGAAGTCCCTCCCGGAGAAAAGTGTCTGAATTCAACACTGCGTTTACTAATATAAAGAAAAGAGAAAGAATGCTGTCCGTCTGTTTTGTTTATAAATTCTGCCTCCCCCCCCCCCCACATTCCATCGCTTGCGAGTGAAAGCGCAAGAAAACACTATTACTGGTTAATGCATTACATAAACAAAAGGCTAGCTACATTAAATACTTTTAAATAGTAACTATTTCTTTTAAGTTTTATGTGATAAAAAGTTAATGTAGAAGAATATTTATTTACCCCTCTTCATTTGAATCAATAAAGTGTGCAAATAATCAATGTTTAACAAGTGGAAACAAATTAAAAACAAGTTGGAAATTGCACGTGAAGCGTAGCAAATGAGGTGCGTTCGAACGATAACGAAGTTTTAAAAATATTACTCTTATATATCAATCTCATAAAATTGTAAATAGTGAATTACAATTAAAACGCTCATCAAACAATGTTCTCCCTATACCATTATGTAATGGAATACTTTTGTGTGGCCTTGTAAATCAATAACAAATGTTCTTTGCACCACAAATTATGTAAAATGTATATTATACAGGGATGCCACTCAGAAAATAGCAAAAAAGAGGAAATTATGCGTAAAGTAAAATTTACGACATTTTTCACAACTTTATGTGTGAATTTTGAAAATTATATTGTTTATAATAAACTAAATAAAGAATTACAGCTTTTCTTTTGTTGTAAACTTTTAATTTATAAGAGTAAGTAAAAATCATTTTTCTTTAGTTCACAGTATTTTACATCAATTAAGGTAACCCAGCAATAGGTTCAGTGAAGATTTTTATGTATTGCATCATTTTAAAGCAATTCAAGTAACCCAGCAATAGATTCAATGATTATTCCACGAGTGAATAGCAAAATTTTGCAGGTTGTTTTTTTTATTTGACGAAAATAAGTTTTATTTCATGATCGTTTGGCGAAAATCGCCGTTTTATTTAGTGATCGTTTGACGAAAATCGCCGTTTCACATCATGATCGTTTGATGAAAATCATCGTTCCACATCGTGATCTTTTGACAAAAATCGTCGTTTCACATTGCGATCGTTTCAGAAAAATCACCGCTTCATTTCGCGATCGTTTGACGAAAATCGCCGTTTCATATCGCGATCGTTCGACGAAAATCGCCGTTTTATTTAGCGATCGTTTGACGAAAATAGCCGTTTCATATTATGATCGCTTGACGAAAATCATCGTTCCACATCGCGATCGTTTGACGAAAATCGCCGTTTCACATCATGATCGTTTGACAAAAATCATCATTTCACATCGCGATCCTTTGACAAAAATCGCCGTTTCACAAAAATCACCGTTTCGTTTCGCGATCGTTTGACGAAAATCGCCGTTTTATATCGCGATTGTTTGACGAAAACCGCCGTTTTATTTAGCGATCGTTTGACAAAAACACACATTTCACATTTCGATCGTTTCAAGAAAATCACCGTTTCATTTCGCGACCGTTTGATGAAAATTGCTGCTTTATATCGCAACCGTTTGATGAAAATTGCTGCTTTATATCACGACCGTTTAATTAAAATTGCTGCTTTATATCGCGACTTTTGATGAAAATAGCCGCTTTCTTCGATCTTTTAACAAAAATCGATGTTATATTTCGCGATCGCTTGACGAAAATGGCTGTTGTATTTCGCGATCGTTTGATGGAAAAGGCTGTTTTATTTCGCTATCGTTCGACGAAAATCGTTATTTTCTCTCGTGATCGCTTAACGAAAATCGCGAATTCTTAAAAATTAAAAAAAGCGGAAATCCGCCAAAAGGCGGAAAAGTGGCATCCCTGATTATAATATGTACTTTATAGTTGCATATAAATTTTATTAAGTTCGAATGAGTGTAACACCATTAAAATGCATTTGAAACATTTTCCCCCATTGACCATAATGTAACGAAATATTTTTCATTGTCCCTGTAATTGATCTATGCATCCGATTTTCATAAAATTTGAAATAACTCGACAAAATTATGTAATAATTATGTATTTTAAATTTCAAACGTATAAAATACATTTGAAACTTTTTCCCCATTGACCATAATGTAATAGAATGCTTTTGACTGCCCCTGTAATTGATCTATGCATCCGATTTTCATAAAATTTGAAATGACTCGGCAAAATAATGTAATAATTATGTATTTTAAATTTCAAACGATTCGGTTGGGTAGTTTTTGCGTTGTTATATGTGGACAGACAGACGGACGGACAGACGGATGGACTGAACGACCACTATAGGTGCTACGTATTTACATAATTGCGAATGCACCTAACTAATCGTTGGGGGTCACCATAATACTTACCCATCATAGATATGCATAATATAATATATGAAAATAAAACATGTGTAAATCATTTATAAAATGCATTGCAATTCCAAAACAAAATTTAAACGTATATTTAAATATTTTTAATATACATAGTAATGCTCTATTAATGAATTGCTGATGAACTCGTTTTGACAAATTGTATAAAACCCCAAGCTACTCAAATAGTACCAAATTGCGTAATAGAAATATCCTTATAACTCCAAAAATAATAATCATATTAACTAGCGGTTTACTGCGTCGGATCAAGCATCTCAATTGCAATTAAAATCTATCTTTGAATTGAAATTTGAATGAAATATAGGGTTATGAAAAATCGAAGAATGTGGAAAACAGGCTTACAAATATCTCGGCAACTAATATTCCGATCGATTTTGTTCTTTATGCGAAATTTGTGTTATTTTATTGCCTTTGACGTCCACTTCTTAAAAATAAAAAAAATTCGAAATTTTTTATATACCTTTCATTAGAATGAAATTTTAAAGAGTCCGAAAAAAATAGTTCGAAACAATCGAGGTTTCTGATATTAAATAGGCTTCGTCCCATTCTTACATACTAAGTCCATACAAAATTTCAAGTCTCTATCTCAATTTGTTCGGGAGATAGAGCGTTTACAGACACACAGACAGACGGACGGACGGCAAATTTTTTTTTCTAAAAGTATGTTTTTCCGAATCTCCAGTGTGTGAAACGTATAAATGCATCAAACAAATTTTTCGATTTTAAAAACGATTGCAAGACTTACCCTGTACTACGTATGATGGATAAGTAAAATTACAAGAGATCAAAATAATTTTTAGCTATTATTGATAACGATATCATTAGGGAAGGGAATCGTACAATGATAGTGTATGATATCGAAGAGTGGGGCGGGCGTGCAAAATTACCAAAAATTTAATAACATTATATAACAGCCACTAAGAAGTACCGACGTAAAATCGATACTTTCGTATTAACCGAGTGCCAGGAGCAATCGACAAACATTTTGTTATTTACCAGAATATTTTTGTTTCTGATTAATTTCAGTCATTCAAGCGATAAGGGGATAAACATGGCCATTCTGGTTACAAAACGTAGGTAAAGACCATTTTTTTTATTCAAAGGTAACAGATTTTTTAAATTTAATATATTTTATTATAATGCTCATTAACAATACCAAAATAGTCGGATGTAGCAATCTCAAAACTTTTTCTTCTATCTTATGCATGTTAACACTTCCTGAAAAATGCAGCATAGCTGCGCCACCAGTTAGATAGTTTACACCAAAATCTAAGTCAGCAACAATTTATGTCCACTTATAACTTAATTTGAAGGATGAAAATCCTTGCATTAGTTTCTGAGATAGAGCTATTGCAAAATCTTTAAAAATAAAATCTGCATAAGAGCGTTCACATGTTGGGTGACGTACATCAAAAACTAATCAGGATCAATTTTTTATCAGGTACTAACTGAATCTGAAGTTTGATGAAAATCCGATGTATTAGTTCTTGAGATACAGCCGCACCGAAATAGTAAAAATGCAGTATAGCAGCACTATCTGTAGGGCGATTTACACCAAAAACTAAATAACAGTAATATCAAGGGCTAACTGAATTTGAAGTTTTAGAAAAAGTCGTTCATTAGTTCTTGAGATAACGAGATATCGTATAATTTATACTAAACCTCATTGACATACATTAATTTTATTATACACGAAACAGTTTAATATATTTAAAATATGTCACACACATTTCTCCCTTTTACCATTATCTAATGGAATTCTTTTGTGTGGCCCTGTAAATGAATAATAGCCATATTTTCACCTTTATATTTTATAGAATGCATATTTTAATGCACCTCGTAAAAGAATATAAAATTTTAATATGTTTGACAGGGTGTAACATTTTTAAAATTCCTTTGAAACGATTTTTCCCCATAGGCCGTAATGTGATGGGAAACTTTTGATTTTCCCTGTAGATAAACTAATCATGGTAAAACCTCATTTTCAATAAAGTTCGTGCTAGGGTAAACGACAATAACGTCCTAAAATTTCATGGCAATCCGAGTATATTTACGAGAATTAGAGAGCGGACAGACGGTCAGATAAACCGAATGCATAAGCACTTTTCAACTTTGTTGGAAAGTGCTAAAAATTGCATCGAGAATTAATAAAAATTTAGAAAACGAGGAAGAAAAAAATGCACTGCATTCGCTAAAATTTTAAAACTCGATTTCTTTTACAGACGCAAAGGGGAAAAAAATCGCCGAGAAACACACACACACACAAAAGAAAAGAAAAGAAGAAGAAGAAAAAAAACCTTCAAAATCTTTAAAATTAGCGTAGGACAAAATTTATTATATCGGACTAAAACTTTAAAACATAATATATATATATATATATATATATATATATATATATATATATATATATATATATATATATTATGGGATGGGCGAGTCTTGACTCAAAATAAAAAGTAGTTTCTGACGGGCAAATACATTTATTAACAGACGAACAGAACAAAAAATAAACAAAAAATAAAACAGATTAATTCTTCGTTACTTATCGCGACAATCTTTAACAAGTAAGAAAAATCATGCGTTAAGCATAGATTATGAAGCACTTTCCAACACTTAATGAAATCTTTAACAAAACTTTGTTATTTAGGGAAATAATAGTGTATAGCCAAATATACCCAAATATGTATTCCAGCACATTAGATCAGCCCTGTATTTCATAGGTCAGTTCATATAATGGGAAAATTTAGCTCAGCAAGAAAATACCCAGTAGCTTGAAATTTCTTTTTCAGCAATTCATACTATTAGATGGAAACATACTTGAATACTTTTGTTCAGCCCTGTAGTTTACATTGTACCTTTATTACACGTCAGCATAAGGCTAAAATTTATTGTAAACTAAAACACTTTTAAAACAACTGAAATCACATTCTCATAAATCATCATTCATAGGCGTCCATGTACCGAATTCTTTGCGTGGCCCTGTATATCCCTTTATATATATTCTACAAACATTTCTCAGTAAATTGAATGCAGATCAGCGTAAAAATGCATAGCTTATTTAAGAACCACGTTTAAATAATTTACGCTCATATTCAGTAACGTTGGTGATCTCTTTGGGTAGCCCTGTATATCAACTATAACATTTATACACACCATATAATGTGCATATATTTAGCGAAATACAAACGCGAATATCATAATTAAAATGCATTTCATCCCTCCATCAGCCATCATCGGACACATATACGGTACTTCAGAAAGAATATACTATTTGAAATCTTTTGTATGGCCCTGTAAATGCTATGTACTTCATATTATGCAAGACAGTAGCGTATAATTTATATTAAGCTTCAGTGACATATATCAATTTTATTATACATGAAAAAGCTCAATATATTTAAAATATGTAGCACACAATTCCTCCTTTTACCATTATCTAATGGAATTCTTTTGTGTGGCCCTGTAAATGAATAATAGCTACATTTTCAATTTATATTTTATAGAATGCATATTTTAATACGCTTGACAGGGTATAACATCTTTAAAATTCCCTTGAAACGTTTTCTCCCCATAGGCCGTAATGTAGTAGGAAACTTTTGATTCGCCCTGTAGATAAACTAATCATGGTAGAAACTTCATTTTCGATAGGACTTGTGCTAGGGTAAACGTCATTAACGTCCTAAAATTTCATGGTAATCCGATTATATTAACGATTTTTCCCCATGGGCCGTAATGTAATTGAAAATTTTTGATTCGCCCTGTAGATAAACTAATCATAATAGAAACTTCATTTTCAATAGGGTTCGTGCTAAGGTAAACGTCAATAACGTGCTAAAATTTCATGGCAATCCGAGTATATTAACGATTTTTCCCCATAGGCCGTAATGCAATGGGAAATTTTTGATTCTCTCTGTAGATAAACTAATCATGGGAGATACTTCATTTTCAGTAGGGTTCGTGCTAGGGTAAACCTCAATAACGTCCTAAAATTTCATGGCAATCCGAGTATATTAACGATTTTTCCCCACAGGCCGTAATGTAATGGGAAATTTTTGATTCGCCCTGTAGATAAACTAATCATGGTAGAAACTTCATTTTCGATAGGACTTGTGCTAGGGTAAACGTCATTAACGTCTTAAAATTTCATGGCAATCCGAGTATATTAACGATTTTTCCCTATGGGCCGTAATGTAATGGAAAACTTTTGATTCGCCCTATAGATAAACTAATCATAATAGAAACTTCATTTTCAATTGGGTTCGTGCTAAGGTAAACGTCAATAACGTGCTAAAATTTCATGGCAATCCGAGTATATTAACGATTTTTCCCCATAGGCCGTAATGTAATGGGAAACTTTTGATTCTCTCTGTAGATAAACTAATCATGGTAGATACTTCATTTTCAGTAGGGTTCGTGCTAGGGTAAACCTCAATAACGTCCTAAAATTTCATGGCAATCCGAGTATATTAGCGATTTTCCCCCATAGGCCGTAATGTAATGGGAAACTTTTGATTCTCTCTGTAGATAAACTAATCATGGTAGATACTTCATTTTCAGTAGGGTTCGTGCTAGGGTAAACCTCAATAACGTCCTAAAATTTCATGGCAATCCGAGTATATTAGCGATTTTTCCCCATAGGCCGTAATGTAATGGAAAACTTTTGATTCTCTCTGTAGATAAACTAATCATGGTAGATACTTCATTTTCAATAGGGTTCGTGCTAGGGCAAACCTCAATAACGTATAAAAATTTAATAGCAATCCGAGTATATTTACGGGAGTTAGAGCGCGGCCAGACGGACAGACGGCCAGACAAACCGAATGCATTAGCACTTTTCAACTTTGTTGGAAAGTGCTAAAAATCATATATTAATTCGTCGTAAATGTTTTAAAGTTCTTTAAAACAATCGTCATTTTTATACTTCGAAATATCCGTCTTAGTTTTAATCAACATAGTTTTCCGTCGCTCAAATCGTTCTATTTTCTTCTTCTTAATTCACTCCTGGCCACACAGCTTCGCTAATTCACCTTTTTCTATTTAATCTCGAGCCAGAGTTCCGGAGAGTGGCGGAGGGAAATACAGTCCGATGCAGGTGCAACAGAGAGTGTAGCCCACATGCGAGAGTATATCCCACATGCGGCCGTCCTGACATCTGGAGCTGCCGCAGCGACATGTGATCTTATAGAAACTGGAAAGAAACAAAAACAAAAATAGTAACTGTTTTTAGAGGGAAAAAAAATAGAGTTCGTTTGTACACTAGAAAGATCAGTCGTCGTTTTTCTGAAATGGTGTAACATCGTATGAAAATGTTCTTTAAAATTGTTGACTTTTAAAATGATCAGACATACACATTAAAAATAAGGAAAAAAAATAAAGTTTCAGTTATCGTCATGCCAAGGCTTCATGTATTCAGCACACGAACTAGTACTGATCGGTCCTTCAGTTGATGAGATTTTCTCTACGTCGTAGGTGTCGTTAGACTTCACTTTGGTTACTTTATATGGACCTAGGAATTTAGATTTCAATTTTAACCCTGGTCCTTGTTGGGTTCTTTTAATTGCTACGAGGTCTCCAAGGTTATATTTCCGGGGTTTCTTACGTCTTAAATTATAATGCTTGCGATTTTCTTGTTGAATTTCCAGAATATTCTTCTTAGCTTCTTTTCGGAGTTCTTCACTATCTTTCATGTATTGTTCTTCGACTGCAATGTTTAGGAGTTCAATAATTTGTAAATATTCTTTCTGTTTCATTTTTGTACCAAATAGTATTTCAAACGGTGTTCTCTTAATGCTTCTTTGGTAAGTTGAATTAATAACTTGTTGAACTTTAGGAACATATTTAAACCATTTGGTCGGTTCGTCTTTGGACATTTTAGAGATTAGTGAAATTATGATGGAAATAAGTCGCTCTACTTGACCATTAGCACGGGGAAGGCCAGTTGTAATTGTCTCGTGTTTTATATTTTCATTTTGGCAATAATCAGCAAATTCTTTACTTGTAAATGCAGGACCTTTATCGCTAATAATTTTGGAAGGGTTGCCAAAAATATAACTTTGTTGTTGCAGTTTCGATATGACTTCGGCAGAAGAAATAGTTTTACAAGGATATAGCCACACGAATTTGGTAAATGCATCTATTAAAGACAAAATATGTTTATAGTTTTTGTTAGTCGATTCGAGAGGGCCTAAATGATCAATATGGTAGGTTTGGAGGGGAGTCTCCTCTTTGTGTAAGGGATGTAACTCACCTTTTTGTTTCCCACGTTTCCGATTATATAAAAGGCATGTTACACAATTTGCTATAACTTTATCAATCTTATTTGCCATATTAGGGATAAAAAATTCTTCATTAAGGAGTTCTTCACAACGTTTGCGTCCGAAGTGTCCTTTGTCATGAACATGTTTAATGACGTTTAGCTGCATTTCATCCGGCACAACTACCAGATCGTAACCTTTATGATTTTTATAAAGAACGTTATTTTTGAGGAAATAATTGTCATATGGTTTTGTTTTCAAAATTTCTTTAATGGTCTGTATATGTTCGTCGGTGTTCTGTGATTGTATGATTTTGGAAGTAAAACTGTCTTGAATGGTCATACATACAGGATTTCTGCTTAAAGCGTCGACGTGGCACATACGTGTACCTTGTCTGTGTTCGATTGTATAGTTATAATCAGCTAGCATTAAAGCCCATCGAGCTATCTTGGTGCAAAGATCTTTTTTATTCATAGGTAGGGCAAATGCATTGCAATCTGTGACTATCTTGAAAGGAATACCTAAAATATAAACACGAAATTTTTTAAGAGCCTCGATGACAGCCAAAACTTCTAGTTCATAACTCGAATATTTACGCTCAGCATCTGTGGTTTTTTTTTGCTCAGAAAGTAGACAGGGTGAAATTGATTATCAATAGAAGACTTTTGAAGGAGGTCTGCTCCGTAACCATCAATAGAAGCATCGCAATGAACTTCTGTTTCATTACTAGGGTTATAAATGCTTAAAACAGGACCTGAAGCAAGGATGTGTTTCAACTGATTAAATGCGTTTCGCTATTGGTCACCGAAGTGAAATTTAGTGTCCTTTCTAAGGCGATCTGTTAAGGGTTTAGCTATTAAAGAATAATCTTGAATAAATTTACGAAAATATGAGGTTAGTCCGACAAATGAATGTACATCTTTGACACTTTTAGGTTCTGGAAAATTTAGAACAGCTTTAGTTTTTGAGGGAGATGGATGCAGTTGACCATTTTTAATGTGGTAACCCAGAAAATCAATTTCTCGTTGTAAAAAGTGGCATTTTTTTAGATTCAGTTCTAAACCATATTCGGATGCAGTTGTAAGAACGCGTTGTAATTTCTGGAGTCCTTCGGCTTCGTTTTCAGACAGTATTATGAAATCATCCATGTACACGATAAGTACTTTTTCATTAATGAGATCGCGAAAAACATTATAGATATATCTTTGAAAAACTAAGGGAGCATCGCTAAGGCCATAATTCATGTATAGAAATTCAAATTGACCAGAATGTGTTACAAAAGAAGTGTATTTTCGACTATTTTCTTCTACTTCGACATGAAAAAATGCATTTTTAAGATCAAGAGTAGTAAATACTTTTGCAGAGTGCAACTGATCAATAATATCATCAATTACTGGGAGGGGAAAACGTTGTTTATGTGTTTTAGCATTTAGCTTCCTATAGTCAACACATAATCTATATGAACCATCTTTCTTTTTTACGAGGACAATAGGTGATGAAAAATTACTGGTGCTTTTTCGGATAATTCCCTTTTCAAGCCATTCAGAAATTTGTTTTTCGACAAATTCTTTCTCTATAGGAGCTAGGCGTCTGGGAGGACAAGTAACAGGAATTTCGTCTTTCAGATGAATTGATAATTTTACATCGGTAGTCTTTACTTTCCGGGGGGAATAATTTTGAATAAGTTCCGTAATTTTTGAACGCATAGTTGTATCAGTGATATGAGATAAATCAAGATTACAATCGTCTAATACTTGAGCAACATTAATCAGAAAATTATTTGACATATCTTCATTTTGCTTGATTTTTTGCATCGAAATATTATTTTGAGAAACTGTTACAATACTTTGCTGTATAATATCTGTACCAATAATAAGATCAAAAGATATAGAATAATCTGGTACTACATAAACATTAGTGGTGTAATTAAAATCATCTATCGTAATATCCGTAGAGAAAAAACCCAGGGGCTTTATCATAGTATTTCCTAATCCAGTTAATGTGATTGTTGAATGTTCGAGGTTCGAAACCGTTGGGAGTTTGCGATAAATACTTTCTTTTAACAGACTTCTTTCACTTCCCGTATCGATCAAAGAAAGAACATTTACTGACGAAATAATTACTTGTTTGGTCATAAAAGTATTCGACATAATGGTGGAAATATTGGATGGTTCAGGCTTATTTCTAGATTTCTGTGGTTGGTCACATTGAGCCGACTTATGGCCAAAATTCGAACAATTAAAGCAACGAGGGCCTTTGTTTTTATGCCTACATTGGCTACTTTTATGGTTGGCTAAACCACAATTAAAGCAGAGAAGATCAGGTTTTGGACGAAAAGATTTCTCTTTCAACGGCATTTCTGGTTTAGATTTACGAAATTTAGTGTTCTCATAGTCATGCCGAATTTTGTCATAAATTTTGAGCTTTTGCTTAAATTCTACTATAGATTGGCAGCCATATAATATTGATTTTCGAAAAACAGGGTCGGGTATACCGTTAATAATGTACTGCATCAATGCTGAATCTTCGATGTTACCGCGCGAACATAATTGTTTCATTACGAGAAAATATTCTTCAAGGGATTCATTTTCTTGTAATTTTCGTTTATTTAACATGTCATGTAACTCAGCAGAATTATAAGTAATGCCAAATTCTGAAATTAAGAGTTCTTTAAGTTTTTCGTAAGAGTTAATATGAAATTCTGTTTGTACTAACAGCTGGGCTTTTCCTCGTAAGGATCATTTAGCAAATATAAATTTATGGAATTCTGATAAATTGAGCATGCTAGCGACATCGTCAAAATTACTTAACCAAATATTTATGTCTTGAAAAGAACTACCATCAAAAGGCGGTATAACGCTTTCAACATCATTAAAATTAATAGTAGATGGCAAAAAACTTTGAACTGGGAATTGCTTGCTTTTATCAAAATTTGATGATTCGGTATTACTTGCAGTGTCTTTATTCAATGTGGTATTATGTGAAGATATTTCAGGTTCCGAATCGGTATCACTTTCGTTTTGGATAATGTTAGCTTGGAGTGAATTCAAGTCTGAAAGATATGTAACTAATCTGGTTGCAAGTTCAGTTAAAGAACCTTCGTTAGAGATGCAGAGTAAATTACAAATTGTGATTAAATCGTTTACAGAAAAATCTGCTTGAACTTTCGTAACTTTATTTTTGAATTCAGTGCTGGTCGTTTCGAAATCGAAACCAGTGAAATCACGAATTCTTTTTCGATTTGATCGATCACCATCAGTGTCGAACAATAATTTATGAAGTAGTTTAATTTTATTAGTACGTTCATTTTTAAATGCAAGTTCCAGTTCTTTGATGTCGACTAGCTTCATAGTAAATATAGAATATGGAATAATTAACTCACCTGTAAAATGATATCCGGCTTGAATCTGAAAAAAAAAATAGTTCACGGCAATATGAAGAAATATGGGTAACCACTTCTGTCACCACTTTATGGGATGGGCGAGTCTTGACTCAAAATAAAAAGTAGTTTCTGACGGACACATACATTTATTAACAGACGAACAGAACAAAAAATAAACAAAAAATAAAACAGATTATTCTTCGTTACTTATCGCGACAATCTTTAAAAATCATATATTAATTCGTCGTAAATGTTTTAAAGTTCTTTAAAACAATCGTCATTTTTATACTTCGAAATATCCGTCTTAGTTTTAATCAACATAGATTTCCGTCGTTCAAATCGTTCTATTTTCTTCTTCTTAATTCACTCCTGGCCACACAGCTTCGCTAATGGACCTTATGCACACAACCTGAGGTCGAGGCTAAAATTCGTCTGCTGGCGGTATTTACTGGCGGTGTTTACCATAGCAGTCTATGGAGTGTAAATTATTAATGCTTCTTTGTTAGAAATACCGGAAAAAATTCTTTGTTGAAGCATCATATACTTAATATATTATAATATAAATTCAAAATTGTTGTTCTGCTTGCAAGAAAATTCTCTAAATTTGTACATTTTCTATTAAAATGTATCCAGAAAGGCTGAAATCGTCTGCTAGCGATGTTTGCGCCTGCGCATTCAGGCATTCTGGCGGTGCAGTGACTAGAATAACAGGTTAGCATACCGCCAGCTCTGGCGTGTGACGTCACGTGCATAAGGTCCATTCACCTTTTTCTATTTAATCTCGAGCCAGAGTTCCGGAGAGTGGCGGAGGGAAATACAGTCCGATGCAGGTGCAACAGAGAGTGTAGCCCACATGCGAGAGTATATCCCATATATATATATATATATATATATATATATTACGAATGTCAAAAATGGCAGCGGAACGCGTTAAAACGTTAAAAATCGCATTAAAAAAGGATGAAATAAACAAAAAATAGCCCCGAACAAAATTTATTATAATGTGCTAAAAAATTGAATTTGTCAAAAAACACCGCAAAATATTTAAAAACACAAAAAATTGAGCAAAATTCCGAAATTGCGGAGAAGAAAATTTGCCAGGCAAAAACTTGAAACGGAATTCCTACTATGAAAAATCACTGCGGAATGAAGAATAAATAAATAAATAATCGCTACAATTAAAAAAATTGTTGAGATTGCAAACTTCACTATTGTGGGATAAAAGATTTTAGCCGGTATTCTTTCATAAAGGTCGACAAATTTCCATGGAACGAGAAAAATCGATAAAATTCGCATTAAAAACTTCTAAAAATTCAAAACTTACGGAGGACAAAATTTACTATACCATGCTAAGTTAAAAACCGAATTCTTTTTACCAATACCAAAAATCGCAGAGAATAAAAATTACTGTAGTGGCAAACATTTTAAATCGACAGGAAAAGAGAAAAATTTCATTCAGAATCACTAAAAATTAAAAAAATTTTGAAGGACAAGATTTATTATGCTAGGCTAAAAATTTGAAACAGAATTCCTTATTAAAAGAAAAAAAATCCGTACAAAAAACGAAATTAATCTAAAAATCGCATTAAAAGAAGCGGTGCAGTGACTAGAATAACAGGTTAGCATACCGCCAGCTCTGGCGTGTGACGTCACGTGCATAAGGTCCATTCACCTTTTTCTATTTAATCTCGAGCCAGAGTTCCGGAGAGTGGCGGAGGGAAATACAGTCCGATGCAGGTGCAACAGAGAGTGTAGCCCACATGCGAGAGTATATCCCATATATATATATATATATATATATATATATTACGAATGTCAAAAATGGCAGCGGAACGCGTTAAAACGTTAAAAATCGCATTAAAAAAGGATGAAATAAACAAAAAATAGCCCCGAACAAAATTTATTATAATGTGCTAAAAAATTGAATTTGTCAAAAAACACCGCAAAATATTTAAAAACACAAAAAATTGAGCAAAATTCCGAAATTGCGGAGAAGAAAATTTGCCAGGCAAAAACTTGAAACGGAATTCCTACTATGAAAAATCACTGCGGAATGAAGAATAAATAAATAAATAATCGCTACAATTAAAAAAATTGTTGAGATTGCAAACTTCACTATTGTGGGATAAAAGATTTTAGCCGGTATTCTTTCATAAAGGTCGACAAATTTCCATGGAACGAGAAAAATCGATAAAATTCGCATTAAAAACTTCTAAAAATTCAAAACTTACGGAGGACAAAATTTACTATACCATGCTAAGTTAAAAACCGAATTCTTTTTACCAATACCAAAAATCGCAGAGAATAAAAATTACTGTAGTGGCAAACATTTTAAATCGACAGGAAAAGAGAAAAATTTCATTCAGAATCACTAAAAATTAAAAAAATTTTGAAGGACAAGATTTATTATGCTAGGCTAAAAATTTGAAACAGAATTCCTTATTAAAAGAAAAAAAATCCGTACAAAAAACGAAATTAATCTAAAAATCGCATTAAAAGAATTACAATTTTTTTAAAAAACAATTAACAAGTTTTTATTACCAATTATCTACTGCGTATTTTGGGTATTTGGGATCTTGCTTTGATAACACAAAAGTTTTCGGTAAAGAAAAAAAAAAAAAAAAAAAAAAAAAAAAAAAGTAACACTTTTTAACATTTTTTTTAAATCTTTAACAAAATTTCGTTATTTAGGAAAATAAGATTACTGTCTATAGCCAAATATATATTATAGTAATACATGGAAACATACTTGAATACTTTTGTTCAGCTCTGTAGTTTACCTAGTGCCTTTAATACACACCAGTATTTGGCTAAAATTTAATTTAAACTAAAATACTCTTAAAACTACTGAAATGTCAATCTCAGAAATTATCATTCATAGGCGTCCGTGTATCCAATACTTAGCGTGGCCCTGTATATCATTTTATCAATATATTCTACAAACATTTCTTGGTAAACTGAATCCAGTTCAGCGTAAAAAATGTATAATTTATTTAAGAACTAGCTTTAAGTAATTTAAGCTCATATACAATAATGTTTGCAAGCTCTTTTGTGTAGCCCTGTATACCAACTATATCATTTATACATACAATAGTATGTAATAGTACACACTATATCATTTATACACACAATTTAGTGAAACTAAAAAACGCATATCATAATTAAAATGATACATTTCATCCATCCATCAGCTATCATTGGATGCATATTGCAGTAGTACTTCGGATGGAATATATAGAACCATTATTATATGAAATATTTTGTATGTCCCTGTAAATGCTATGTATTTCGTATTATGCACGACTATATCGTACGATTTATATTAAGCCTCAACCATGTATATCAATTTTATTATACATTAAATAGTTCAATATAATTAAAATTATACGTCGGACACAATTTCCCCCGTTACCATTATGTAATGGAATTCTTTTGTGTGCCCTGTAAATGAATAATAACCATTATTTTCACTGCATATTTTAGTGCACTTCGTAAATGCACATAAATTTTAATATGTTTAACAGGGTGTAAAACTTTAAAATTCATTTGAAACTATTTTTTCCTATAGGCCATAATGTAACGTTAAACTTTTGACTGTCTTTGTAAATTAACTAATTGTACTATGGAACTTTATTTGAAAAGGGCTCGATGTAGGGTAAACGTAATAACGTCCAAAATTTTCAGGGCAATCCGAGTTTATTTATAAAAGTTAGAGCGCAGGCAGATGACCAGACAAATCGAAACACTTTTGAACTTTTTTGGAAAGTGTTAAAAACTGTCTGAACTCCTCCTTTATTATCTACACAGGCTTTGTCTGATATTTTGTAAAAAAAGCTCTCTAGAACAGACTAGAAATTTTCCTTTCTAGAATAGAGTTGAAATCTGATAAATACAGTTATGAAACTCAATACCCAAATATATTCCTTTAATAAAAATTCCTCTCTATAATTATTCTTTGAATTTGGTCGCAAAAAGCACAGATTTTTATTTAAATAAAAGATTCATTCATAGAATTCCAGACGATACCCAAAGAATAGCCTAATATTATCACAATTTCCACAAAACATTCTAATTTTAAATGCAAAATGAATTGCTAAAGAAGTAATATACATGTCACTGTGACGCAATTGTAGTAAAAATGTAGAATTTTATGAATGAAAATGCCAAGTTTGCTGCAGATTATGACGTCACTCGCACAGATTGAACGTGACTTAAGGCTCGATTATTTTCTTAAACGGCGCAGTACGTTTAATATGATTTCACTATTCAGCAGTCATATTTATATACCTCTAAAAAAAGTAAAATTGATGCGAAAGGCGCTAGATAAAAAGTTCATAACTCACTTAAATAATCTCTGAAGAGCTGCAAGATATCAAAGCTTCGTTATCAAATACTGAATAAGTAAAAAAATCAATATGTATCCTAAAGGGAACCATTTAAGTGTAACATATAAACCAGGGCTGTCCAACCTTTTACTAAGCAGGGGAGCATCTCAGCTTTTGGCAAGGAATAAAGGGCGCCATTATTAACATGGCTCAAAACATGCAAGGAGATCATCTTCTAATATTAATAGCAATATATATAAGCAAATAAGACATAATGCCCCTATAAATCTGAAGCACCGTGTAAAACAGAAAAAAATAAAATAAAATAAAATAACAGTAAATTGTAATAAATTTCAAATAATACAACTTTCTGCGAGGGGTTATCTCAAACATTTTTTAATGTTGGAAGAAGACAGCAAATGAAATACAATCTATTATTAAAATAAAATGGCAATCAAAGATATTATTAGGGTTTTTGGGACGCAAATCATGGAGGAAGAAGATAGGTGGAGGTGAACTAAGCCTTAAAAAAGGTTTGCAATGTGAATCCATTTATCGCTCAAATTTTAGTGTACCAAACAAAAGCACGTGGAAAATTGGAAAGCTTCCAAAAAAGGAAGGGATTTTGTATTAATAAGACGAATTGAAAGAAATGAATTACAGCTGGAGCATTTTTTAAGAAGAAATAGGAAATTTTTAAAATGGTCTTTGTTCTATTATTATTTATTAAAAGAAATGTTTACTTTTAAAATAATTGAAATTGGGAAATTATTATTATTATAATTATTAAATGCCATTATTATTATTAAATTTCAAATTAAAATTAAATAAGAAATTTAAAACGTTTGATTCGAACTAAAAATTGCATTATTAAAAGTTTTCTTTTTACAGTAATTTTTATTAACACTTTTCAACAAAATTGATAAATGTTTATGCATTCGTTTTGTCTGTCCGTCTGTCCGCGCTCTAACTCTCGTAAATATACTCGGAATGCAAAGAAATTTTACCATGTTATTGAATTTTACACAAGCGAAAACCCTATTAAAAATGAAGTTTCTACCACGATTAGTTCATTTACAGGGACAGTCAAAAGTTTTCGATTATATTAGGGCCAATCGGGAAAAATCGTTTCAAATTAATTTTAAAGATGTTGCGGCCGGACAAACGTATTCACATTTATTTGCATCTACGAAAAGCACACTAAAATATGCAGCTAAAAGAATAGTTATTCATTTACAGGGCCACACAAAATAATTCTAATACATGATAATAAAGGAGGAAATTGTTTGCGACATATTTTAATGATGGTAAACGGTATCATGTGTAATCAAATTGATATACGACGCTGAGACTTAATATGAGTTATTTCACGCAAAATACGAAGTGCATAGCATTTACAGGGACACACAAGACTTCAAAAAGCATATTCTATTCGAAGTACTGTATATTACCGCATGGTAACTGTTCCATGGATGAAAGGCATTTTTAATTATGATATGCGCTTTTAAGTGTCACTAAATATATTCATATTATATGATGTGCATAAATGCTATAATAGTTACACAATTAGGAAATACAGGGTTACTCAAAAGAACTCGGAAAAGTTTCTGAATGTGAGTGTAATTTACTTAAAGGTTTGTTTTTAAAAAAGTTTTGCATTTTTACGTCGATTCGCATTTAGTTTATCGTAAAATGTTTGTAGAATATAGATTAAATGATATACAGGGTCACGCAAAGAACTGGATACAGGTTTGTTTAAGGATGATAATTTCTGGA
Organism: Maratus speculifer; assembly: GCA_964019185.1. Classification (NCBI taxonomy): domain Eukaryota; kingdom Metazoa; phylum Arthropoda; class Arachnida; order Araneae; family Salticidae; genus Maratus; species Maratus speculifer. The sequence goes on from OZ025301.1 coordinate 220,063,189, forward strand.
AATATGATTTAAATAGTTTAAAGAGTATTGTTGTTTGATTAACATTTTTTATTTATTTTTTTATATAATTAATTTTAGCAAAATACTTTCGTGTAATAAAGGTACTAGGTAAACTGCAGGGCTGTACTTCAAAAGTATTGAAGTATGTTTTACATCTATTCGTATAAACTGCCAAAAGAAAAATTTCATCCAGCTAGGCATTTTTTTGCTAAACTAAATTTCTCCATGATATAGTATGTATATCAACCGACAAATCAAATACAGAGCCGTTCAGAAGTATTGGAATACATATTTGGTTATGGCCAGTAACACCTATTTCCCTGAATAGCGAAGTTTTGTTAAAGAATTAAGGAAATTTGGATAGTGTTTTATAATCTATGCTTAACGCGGGATTTTTTTTTACTGGTTAATACTTTGTAACGTAGATGAAAAATGTTTATGACTCCGGTTTGTGTGGCCGAGTTCTAACTCTTTTAAATAAACTCTGATGCTCGTAGCATTTTTTATATGTTATTGACGTGTACTACACCGTGATCGCTATTGAAAAGGAAATGTGTAGAATTTATAGTTCATTTGCATAGACAGTCTAAAGTATTCTGTTACATTATGGTCAATGGGAAAAATCCTTTCAAGTTCATTTCAATGACGTTAGACCAATTAAAACATAAAGAAATTGATATGCATTTATAAACGGCAGTATAACAAGCATTTTGTAGAATATGGGGTTTGTTAAACATTTATTATTTATTTAAAGAACCACACAAAAGAATTCCGTTTATGAGGATAATGATATATGGTTGGGAGCTTTTAGGGACCGTTCAAGTATTATGTAAGCATATTTTTAGTCATTTTGTACCCCCTCCCACCCCTTGTAAGAAAATATAAGCAAATGCTGGACCCCCCCCCCCTTTTTTTTTGCTTACGTAAGATTTTAAGACAGTTTATACATCAATACTTCTTGAATTATAAAAAGTTACCAATCAATTACATTATTAATCCTACTAATTTATATAGGCATATAGGGTTTGTGATATCAAAATATATAAAATGGTGTTACTTATTGCATGAAACAAACACAGAATAAAAAATGGTTTAAATATATTGTTATTTATCAGATTGAACAATAAAACAAGATATACAAGTAGGCATCATAACTAAATTTTTTGACATGAATCATACAAATGTTGGTGTTCATATTTTAATCTGATGTCCAGGATCCTTGAACCCATGTTTCAACATTTTCTATTATAAAGTTTTCACTGGAACAGTGGCCTGGGCAACATTACAGGTTTCCTGTTCTTGTTCTTCCACTTGTTCTTTCACTTCTTCAACGTCTTAATCACCATTTCCAGATGTCATCGGTTTTATTTCAATGCCAGCCTAAACTGAGGGTATGAGTTTATGGCGCTCTGCCACCACCCAGTCATGGAAAAGAAAATACCGGAGTTACCTAAAATAAAGTCATCTGACCAGTTACCCTGGCAACAGAACCCAGCCACACGGGTTCCTGTGTTTTTCTAGTCTTGCAATGTACTTGATTTAGCAGACAACTTAACAGACAACAATGAAGACAAAGGGCGAGTGGGTGACGCGGGTCACGCGACTGTCGATGGATAAGCAAAGGATAAAATCGAAAATAAACGGCAAATTTCGAATGGACTGTAGAACGGTCTTTCCCCATAATACTTTGTTTTCTTGTTGAATTTGAACTACAGTTGCTTCGTTGTTTAATGCTTACGTAAGAATTGTCGTAACTCCCCCCTTCCCCCTTGTCAGAAAAAATAAGCAAACTCTGGACTCCCCCCTCCCCCTTTAGTGCTTACAAAATACTTGAACGGTCCCTTAGCGGCCAAAATATGTTACTAAATTATAGTGAAATAGACATAAATTATTCACTGATTCTCCTCAACGCTACATTTCCGCACCCACATTCCTTTACAAATCTGCTCATTAATGTTCCCGCTAATTGCATTTACATTTCTGATGCATAACTTTGAAACACTCTGTATAGGCATATTCAAAATGTGAAGAGTGTAGCTCAATATAGTTTAAAACCGGGCTTTTTCAATATTTTTCGTGATGATATAAAATTTCACGCAAAGGAAAGTAAGAGTGTTTAAAATGACATAATGTTGCTTAAACTGTAATGTTGAAAAATTATAATATTGCAACATTATAAAAAAAGTGATATTATAATTTTGCTTATTTGCTCAACGCTTAAAGCTGCACAAATAAAAATGTATGTTAAATTTGCAGCGAGACTAGATCCTTGAATAGGTCGGGTTGTGTATTTTACCTGAACAAGAAAATTCTATTCAAATCGGAATCCAACATAAATGTTTTTTTATCGATCTGAACCGCTAATATTTGAATTCGAATCCGGTACATAAACAGTAATCCGCCTGAAACAGAGCTAATTTTAATACTTACAACGTTATTAAAAAATTCCAAAACATGTTTTAAAACAAATATTGTTAGCATATAGTCATGCTTTACATTAATAAGAACAATTTTTGACAAATATAAAAATTTTACTTCTTCAAAATAACAGCATTATCAATAAAAAATTTTGAGAAACAATAAACAAGTTGGAAATTACACGTGAAGCGTAACAAATGAGGTGCGTTCGTACGATAACAATGTTTTTAAAATATTCAGATCCTGCTGATATAGTAGACAGTACTTCGGTTACATTATAGTAGTAGAAATCTTTGTGTTCCTGTAAATATACAGGAAGTAATTTTTATTACACCTCAGCAAGGTATATCATATTCATAAAATGCTAAATAGTTTAATGTAATTAAAACACGCCCCACAAACAATGTTTCTCCGTATAGCTTTATGTAATGGAATACTTTTGTGTGCTCCTGTAATTTAAAAACAAATATTCTTTGCATCACAGATTGCACAGAATATATATTTTAGTAAATATATACTTCATAGGTTCATGCCAGTTTTATTATGTTTGAATTAGTTTAACACCATTAAAATGCATTTGAAACTTTTTTCCCCATCGACCGCAATGTCATGGAATATTTTTTATTGTTCCTGTAATTGATTTATGCATCCAATTTCTATAAAATTTAAAATGACACGACAAAATTATGTAATAATTATTTGTTTTAAATTTCAAATGATTAAAATGCATTTGAAACCCCCTTGACCGTAATGTAACGGGATACTTTTGATTGTCCCTGTAATTCATATATGCATAATTGATCTATCTTAAATTTGAAATAACTTGACAAAATTATGTATTAATTATGTTTTTTAAACTTCAAACGATTCGGTTGGGTAGTTTTTGCGTTGTTATATGCGAATGGACAGACAGACGGATGGACTGAACGACAACTATAGGTGCTACGTATTTACATAATTACGAAAGCAGCTAAAACAACAGATATAAAGCATAATAAAATTTGAGAATTGTAAAATAAATGAGCTGATTTTCACACAGTAAAAATTTCGATTCTTATCATGTTTTTAAAATTATTAGAAAATAAATTACACATATTTTAAGATTAATCGCATTTAAATGCGAGAAATGAAGCATAAATACAGGGTTTCGATATTACAAATAGATTTATTCTAAATAAGATCAATAAAATCAAGATGAATATATAAAAAGAAATTTGTTTTGTTACATATTAATAATTGCATTTAAATAATATTTAAAATATAATAATGAAAACATTCTTTTAAAATCATGTATGAAAACATAAGTAATAAATATTAATCTAAAATACAGATTTCTGATTGCAAACGATTTTCAGATATTAGCAAAATAATGTTATCTTTTCAAGAAAAATGTTAAAAGATTTTCTATTTTGATAATTAAAACACATATAATTATATAATCAAAGAAATTTTTACCTGTGAAGCGCTGTCTAATAAAAAATTCGATGATAAAAACAAGAGCAATCAAATACGGTTTTAACCGGTTTGAATTGATAGGCGAATCAAAGCACGTGGTTTTGTTTGGACTTAATGTGACTTAATGTAGGGTTACATTTTTGGAATCACCCAAATCATTATAGTTCACCTCCAGTATATTCTTCCTCCATGGACGCAAATACACTGCAATAACTGCAATGTTTTCGGAAGTATAAATTTGCCCTTTTAAAAAGCAAAGAAATAAAATCGAGAGATGTTCCAAGCTTTCATTGATGGAAATCCTTTCGCACGATTTTAAATATTTATAGATTTTTTAAAAACAAAGTTATCTAAAGTTTCAAAGGTCTGGGGAGGGAGCGGAGATGGTCTTTATCCCATCTTATAAAACAGGCAAATAGCCAGTGAAACAAAGTCAATAACAATAACAAAACTTTTAAACTTTCGTGAAAGAAGGATCGCTCATTTTTTTCTGTATTTTACTTCTCAACGTATTAAAAAGTTATTGCCGACATTTATTAATTTCTGTAGGCCGCTGTTGCCCTTCTTTTAATACGTTGCGTACGTTATAATTGTTGATACGTGAAATACACTTGTGGAGGTTTTTAAAACATCTTTCATGAAAATAAAAGGATTTTAAATAAAGTATCCTTTATAAAGAAATTGTATTTATTTATTTTTTTAAAGGACTAGTAACAGGAAATTTTCAAAAGGGTGCCATGGCGCTCACAGCCCTGAAATAAACGATTAAAGTTATAAACGCTTATTAACGCTTTGTTTAGCTAATCAAAGTTCAAATGACAGTTGCCGCTTGTTATTACAAACCCCTTCGGTCATAAGAAAAGGTTCGTTATAATATATAAAATATATATATATATAAAACTGTTCGGTCATAAGAAAAGGTAAGTTTTGGAAAATGTTTAATTGTTATCGTTTCATTTGAGGCTCTGTCTTATGTTGCCTTACAAGCACAAAGAAGCATGCTTTTAGAAACGCAAAGATATTTCCAAGCTAATGTTAAATCAATGGTAGCGTTTCTTTTGAAATTTCTCGCTTGCATTTCAATATTTTTAAATGACTTATTTCTCCATTGGATAGAATAATTGAGGTTAACCCAAACTCAAATATGGCGTCAGAAAAGTAGGAATAAAAAACAAGTTCCAACACACACACATAAAAAACTCACATATACCCTATGCGGGAGAAAAAAAAAAAAAAATAATTTATAAATTTAAAAATAGAAACGAGAAATTTGTAAGGAAAGCTGAAATTGGTTTAACATTAGCTTGTTTGTGTCGCCCTTATGACTAGCGTAGGCTCTTAAGTCTGTTTTAATCCAAAGGAGATACTTTCTTTCTGATATATTTCTGAAGTCATTGTTGTTCGGAAATGTATGCAACAGGGGATGCTCTTATTCGAAACCTATGTATACAAAAACGTTTTCCATTTTTTACATTCTTCTATCTTCAATAGAAGAAAGTATTGTAATCGATTTTTTTTCGACGAATACACACGTTTTAGGGGGCCAAAAGTTATGCCATGGGACTGAATTAAATTTTTTGTGTATGATTATTTTTGGGTATGGCAAGCAGGTCCTCCGTGAATCGGAAAAAAATCTGCCGGAAGGGGGCGCTGTAAAAGCGCTTTCCGTGCTATTTTCATTATTGTGTCATCGAAAAATGTATAAAGTTATGTACAGAATTAAACCAAATTTTGTGTACATATTTTTGACTATGGCCAGCATATCTTTGATTTTGAAAATATTCTGTGGGAAAGGAGCACATGATAGCACTTTTTGTATTATTTTCTCTATTATTCCCGATTTTTTTCCAGGGATCGTTTAACGAAAATCGCGATTAATTGACACCCTTATATGATGAAATTTGATATTTTTCTCCATAATGGATTGAAGAAATATCATGTTTCTTCTGCGACCAAATTGACGAAATTCATAACTTTTCCTGAAATTGATAGATGAATTTTACAGTTTTATTCTACGAGCTAGTAGCGAAATTTTGCAGTTTTTTTAACGATCCTTTGACCAGAAATCAAAATTTTATTTCAGGATCGTTTGACAAAGTTTTCGGCTTTATTTTGCGATCTTCTGACGAAATTTTCAGTTCTATTTCGCGATCGTTTGATGAAAATAGCGGTTTTCTTTCGCGGACATTTGGAGAAGACCGCGATTTTATTTCTCGATCGTTTGGAGAAAGTCGGGGTTTGATTTCGGGATCAGTTGATGAAAATCGATGCTTTAATTCGCGAACATTTGACGAGGATTGCTGTTTGATTTCACGATCATTTGACGATGATCGCGATTTTATTTCACGATCCTTTTACAAAGATCGCGGTTTTATTTCGCGATCACTGGCAAAAATCGCGATTTTACTTTGCGTTCGTTAGGTAAAAATCGAGGTTTTATTTCGCGATCGTTAAGGGAAAATCGTAGTGCTGTTTTGCGATCGTTTGACGAAAATTTTGGTTTGATTTCCCGATTGTTTGATGAAAATTGCTGTTTTATTTGGCGATCGTTTGACTAAAATCGCTGTTTTATTCTGCGATTATTTGAGAAAGACCGCTTTTTATTTTCACGATCAATTATCAATGATCGCAGTTTTATTTGGAGAAAGTTTGAAGAAAATCGCGGTTTTCTTTAGTGATCGTTAAGCGAAAATCGCGGTTTTGTTTTGCGATCGTTTGGTGAAAATTGGGGTTTGATTTCAAGATCGTTTGACGGAAACTCCTGTTTTATTTTGCGATCGTTTGACGGAAACCCCTGTTTTATTTCGCGATCATTTGAGGAAGATCGCTTTTTGATCTCACTATTATTTTACAAAGATCGCGGTTTTATTTCGGGATCATTTGACAAAAATCGGAGTTTGGAGAAAATCGCGATTTTATTTAAGGATCGTCTGATGAAAATCCCGGCTTGTTTTCGCGATTGTTTGACGAAAATTGTCGTTTCCTCGCGATCACTTGACGAAAATCGCGGATTCTTAAAAATTAAAAAACTCGGAAATAACATGTATTTTAACTACATTTTTTTTTTTTTTTTTTTTTTTTTTTTTTTTTTGTAGGAGCAAATTGCAACAAAAAAGATATGATCAAAAATAGTTCTTACTTAATAACAGTTATAGATGATACGTTCAGAAGTCAATCCGACTAACTACATTTTTTTTAGAAACTCAGGTAATGCCATGATTGCGTTGAAATTTTCCTATATATCTATACAGAGCTTATGAATTACCCTTGATTATAAGACAATTAATGAGTATAATCAAAATATTGTGAAAAGAACAGAAGTTTATAAGTATACAACTTTAACTGTTTAAAATGAGCATTTTTATCTGATGGAGTTAATCAGACTGACTTCTGCACGCCTCATATTACGTACGACATGGATTAAACATTAATATTTCTGGATCCATCATATACAAATTTTAAGAGTGCATTCGAAAAAATGCTTTTTTACCTTCAACGGCTCAAAATTTTCTGATACAATTTCAGACTCATTTTTAAAAGTAGAAACATGAAACTTGCTGAGATCATTTTTGAAGAGACGTATAAGGTGCCGTGTGATGTCATTTTGCGCTCAATTCATTAGAATTTGATTTATGAACAATTACTTTCTCAGTATGACCCTTTTTTTCTTTCCCAGATCTCTCACTTCGGAAAAATTGGTTCAAAAAGCCAACTTTGATTGCTTTTTTTGCAATATTTTCTGCATTTATCAAAAAATCGATAATCATGGCACCTTATGTACTTTCTAAATAAGACAATTTGCCAGTTAGATGCATTTGAGAGCAAAAATAAATTAAAAAATAAATCGGAAAATAAGCAATTTTAATTGAAATACACCCTTAAAAGAAATTTGTTTTACAATTTTCGAGACTGCAAATTTTTAAAATCCTAAACATCGCAAGTTTTATATTTTTACACTGTTGCGTAGAGAAAAAAAAATGCACTTTTAAATAAAATTTGTTTGAAATCTTTATCACAATTTGTTCAAATTATTATTATTATTATTTAAAGTTCTTATTACTTTGTTTCGTCATTGTAGCAACAATCAGATAATGAAAAAAAAATTGCGGAATTCAACCAATAAAAAGATTCAGATATACTTCAGATTTCCCATTTCTCTAACGAAGGCAACAACTATTTTCTAAATGGTTAATAAATGCTGAAAATGTGTTTTCAATTGTGGCATGCATTTTGAAATTTAACAATGTTTTTAAATATTATTTGTTGTGTATGAAGTGTGTAGAGCATATACAGAGTCAAACAAAACTTCTCAACAAGATGTGTTTAATGGCAGAAATTGTTGAGTGGAAAATTTCAGCTGGGCTATGCATTTAACTGAAATAAATTTTAGTTTTACTATGCATACATATCTGTACATCATATGTAAAACTGCTAAAAAAAAAAAAAAAAGGAAATTTTAAGGGTTATTTTTTTTAATAGTAAACATTGGACATTCAAATACGTTATCCAAATTGTTCATTTAGGTGTCATCTTTCACCTTAATCCTTATATATATTATAAATGTGAAAGTGTGTCCGAAAAATTGGAATGAACTTGGCTTCAAAACGGATGGATTAATGTCTTTGAATCTTTGCATATGGATAGATTATAGGAGTGGAATGAACATAGGCTAATTTTTATTTATTTTATTCAAATATTTTTCTTAATAATGCAAAATTTAATTATTTTTCATACAAAATCAATAGGCATTTTTCAGATAAAATTTAACCATTTTCCTTTCCTGTTGCCAAGAAAATAAAAAATTGGAATAATATTTTTTCAGCAGCAATGAATTTTTAATAAAAAACTTCCATGCGAAAAACTATAATAAAATAATTTAAAAGAAAATAAATATGACGTCATGTTTGAAATAAAAATAAAAGGTGTATTTTTTATAATATATTTAACAAGGATATTTGTTTAGTTAATGGGAATTTTTGTGTAAAATATGGTGACATAAAAGTAAAAAGAATGAAAAAGAATTATATTTTTAATAAAATGGTTCACTTATGAAAATGTGACGTCATATTTGAAATGAAACAGTACTTTATAGCAGTCGTTAAAAATACAAGGGGTATGAATATCAGTAGCTAATGGAGCGAGATAAATAATGACGTCATATTTAAAATGAATCAGAAATATTTTTTACTTATATTAATTAATAAGTTATAAGTTACATACAAATGAATATTTTTATTCAAAACTCATAATTACCAATGGAAGGAATTTTTTGTGGGGAAAAGGTGGAAAATAAAACTACTGATTAATATATTTTTGGCTCAATTTTTTAACACTTTCGAACAAAGTTGAAAAGTTATTATGCTTTCGGTTTGTCTGTCTGTCTGGTCGCTTTCTAACTTTCGTAAATATACTCCGATTTCCATGAAATTTTTTAACGTTCTTAACGTTTACCTAGCACGAATACCTATTGAAAATAAAGTTTCTACCATGATTAGTTTATTTACAGGGATTGTCAAAAAATTTCCTTATATTACGGCATTATGGGGAAAAATCGTTTTAATTAAATTTAACGATGTTACAGCCTGTAGAACATATTCAAATTTATATGTATTTACAAAGTGCACTAAAATATGCATTTTGTAAAGTATGTAGTGAAAAGGACACTTATTCATTTACAGGGTTACACAGAATTCCATTGCATAAGAATAAAGGGAGGAACAGTTTCCGACATATTTTAATTATGGTAAATGATTTCATGTATAATCAAATTGATATTCGTTGCTGAGGCTTAATGTGAGTTATTTCATGCATAATACGAAGTGCATAGCATTTACAGGGACACACAAAAGATTTCAAATATTATATATTCTATTCGAAGTACTGTATATGATGGATGATGACTGTTGCATGGATGAAATGAATTTTGAATTATGATATGTGCTTTTAAGTTTCGCTAAATGTATGCATATTAAATGGAGAGTATAAATGGTAATAGTATAAATAGTTAAATTTAGATATACAGGGTTACACAAAAGATCTCGGAAAGGTTACTGAATATGAGCGTAATTTACTTAAAGGTGGTTTTTAAATAAAATATGCATTTTTATTTTGAACTGCATTTAGTAAACTAAAAAATGTTTGTAGTATATATATAAAATGATATACAGGGTCCTGCAAAGAACTGGATACAAGGTTGTCTTCGGATGATAATTTCTGAAAATGCAATTTAGGTAGTAATAAGAAATATTTTTGTTTGAACTAAATTTTAGAAAGATACTTTCGTGTATTAAAGGCACTTGGAAAACTACAGGGCTGAACAAAAGAATTCAAGAATGTTTCTATCTATTAGTATTAATCGATGAAATGAGAATTTTAACCAGCAAACAAATTAGCAAATAGGGATTATCAGAAGTTTTTTACCATAAATTCGCGATAAAATGTTAATTACACATGCTTTTCATCATCGAAATTTTTTGCTTGATTGATCAATTATTTCTTCTTTAAATGTTATGTGAACGAAGTCACGGGTAACTACTAGTAATCTATAAAGCGTTGTTCTGAATATGTTGGAAAATGTTTCATAATCTGTGCTGCATGCATAATGACTCTGATTCTGATGAAAAAAAATATTGTGTTTGAAGAATATGATCCTAATTGACTCGCTTTTTAATTCTCTTTTTTTCAAATAAATATTCTTAACTTTCTGTTGTGTTGTATTTCGACATTTTATACTTCATGTTATTGACTTGTCATACTTTAACTATTTGAATTTTAATTATAAATATATACATATTTTTTTATTTTTAAGTATTGTTTTCATTGAGTGGTTTTAATTATACTACCTTTGATAATAAAGTTTGGTGAATGAATTCAGAACGGCCGATTTGGCAACACTGGGGAAACAAAATGCAAGTGTTGAGCATCTTCCCCCACCATTGTTCAGTTGAGCGTCGTTTATGTTCTGTGTAAGACATGCTTTACAAAGTACTTGTTCAGTGTTGGTTCTTAATTGAGAACAGGAAAATTAAAGAACAAAAGATCAGTTTAAAGTTTGGTTTTAAGTTTCGCAAGACACCAAAAGAAATTCATGAGGAGTGGTGCAAATTGAACATCCACCATATTCACCAGATCTTAATCCTCTAGACTTTTTCCTATTTTCACGACTCAAACTCTCTTTGAAAGAGATTTGACCATATTGCTGACATCCAACAAAATGTGACGAAGCTTTTGAACTCCATCCCAAAAAATAATAATGCAATAAATAATGAAATAGAACAATGAAAATTGTGCTCATATTAGGATCAAAATTATTGGGTGGGCTCGGGCCCCATGAGCCCATATAAGTTGGCACCACTGTATCCATTTAATTGTGGTTTTCATTAATCATATCAAAATTATGATAATTTGCTTTTTTTTTTTCTTCTTCAAGATTTTAAATTGTGTCTTCATGCTACAGTGTTTTGACTTGATTAACTGATTCTATTTATATATTTTATCATTGAACTGTTTCTTTAACTCATCTTGTTTTATAACATGCTTTTAAGTTTTAATTCCATATTCACTGCTTAATTTTTTTCTTGGCACAGTGTATCCTTGATGGGACTATGCACTAAACCCCAATCAATCAACCAACTATGTTGTATGCATGGTTTTTTATTTTTGTTTAAATTATAATTTTGCTACACCATTGTAACCACATACTTATAACAATAAAAACTGTCACTGAAATTAATTTGAAATAATTATGTTCAATTTGGCAAGAATAAAATAAAATCTCCATGACAACAATAAACACACAATAATTTATTAGCATGTAAGAATGTCAGCTTAATAGTTAAAGGATTACAAATATATACAAAGAGGAGGCAAATATGTTAACATTAGCTTATGTACAAAAACATAACAAATTAAAAATTAATAAAAAATTACAAAGATTATGACATACAAACAATGAAAATATCACTTAATAATACAAACATACAATAATATCTAAATACAGAATATTGTTGCATGCTGTTGAAAAACAATAAATACAAAATGCTCATTAAGTTTTAGTTACAGAACTGCAATTCTTGTTAACTAAATTTTGACTAGAGATTCTACCTATAAACACAGTATTAAAAAATAAACAACAATAACAAGCATGTTAAGGACAATTTTAACAAATATGTGAAGATTAAATGGATAGAGTGAAATTATTATTATTAAAGATTAATTTTTGAAATTATGTCAAATAGTCACTTATACCTTATAAAAATAGCACAGAATTCATATTAAACAAAATTATTGATATCATAAATTTACATTATATATATATATATATATATATATATATATATTTAAGTAAAACAGCAAGGATATTTTTGTAACCCAAAATATATTTTTTCAATTCATTATCACTGACAGTAACCCATAGTTTTTTATAACTGTAACTATCCATTATGCTACTGTGCTGATGCAACAAAAAGAAGATTTAGAGGTTAAAATTTCTTGGAACATCAAAAACTGACAATGCAAATACATACCTTTCTGATATGATGAACATGTGATGTATAAAAAACAGTATAAATAGAACAACAAACACAAATCAGAAATATAACTTACATCCCTTTTAATCCAATATTTAATATGATTTTATAAAATATTATCTGTGGTTATTTATTACACAATTTTCTTATTACTTAATTTATTTACTTTAATCACTGTAGTAACCCTTATATAGTTAAAACTACATTTTCCCTTAATTTTAATAACTGTGGTTTGTTGCAAAATTAATGTTTTTATTGTAACTGTTGCTACGAATATATTGTTGTCAGCATTTAATTTATCTCTGTTTTATTTTCTGTTTATGTGAAGAGCAGGTTTTTGTCCCTGAAGCCCTGAGGACCTACAGCCCTGAAAATATTGGACAATTTTATTTCTATTGTCATCGACATTGAACTGGCATGTAATATTTGGAAAAAAATCAGTTTGATAGAATTAATTAAATAAAAGTGAATTAAAGAAAAAAAATTAATTATTACACTCTTTATTTTTTATTTTCTATATTTTAATGTTCAAAACATTCAACAATTGTAATTTCACATCCAATTAGTATGTTATAGTGAGCATAATTTGGCAGCGTTAAATTCAGACACTTTTCTCTGGGAGGGATTTCTATGGCTTCAGGGGGTGATGTCCACTCCCTGAAATCAACACTAATTCAGTGCATAGTTAATTCTTGAAACTGCAATTTGTATTACCTTATATAATCATAAACAAAAAATTGATGATTTATTAGCTATATCCAAATTAACAGAAGAATCCATTAAAAACAATTTATTAATTTATAATTAAGTCCTAGCAATTGTATTGTCATCAGAAACATACCTGAGCAATGCATATACGTAATTTTTATAATTCTATCATATCAGAAAATGAGTAAAAAATTTACAACAAAATTCTATCTTTTAATACATGAACCAAGTCAAGTTAAATGAAAGAGTGTAAAAATTAATTGCAATATTTGACACAGACAATCAACATAGTCAAATAAAAGCATGTAAAAATAAGTTGTGTAACAGCAAAATAAATAAACAAAGCTTTATAAAAGATTTCTTTAAGGTAATAGGAAAAGAAAAGAAAAAAAAAAGGCAAAAGAACAAGAGTAATACATTCACTCACACTACATGTATTACTGTGACTATTTCCTACTCTCTGTTTTCTAATACTTCCTAACAAATTCAATTTGTTGGCTGTCTGTCCATGCTCTAGCTTCCATAAACATACGCAGATTTCCACAGATTTTTTATATGTTATTGAGGTTCTATAGAGCCTGTTCAAAGCAAAGCCTAAAATATATTTTATACTTTTTTTTTTTTTTTTTTTTTTTTTGGGGGGGGGGGGGGGGGCAGACTTACTGGATTACTGTCAATGTTAACAATACATTATAATAGGTTTAACAAATTTTAAAAATTATTATTTTAGAATTCATTGCATGATTATTCTTATCAAACATATATTACAAAGAACAAATAGAACAAAATAACACTTTTATTATTAAGGATTCCAGTTACATTGAAAATTGAGTAAAATATGAAATTATTTTAACTGAAAAAATTAACATAATAAGTACATATTTCTTAAACAACATAAAGAAAATCGCAAATTAGTAATTAAAGCAGACACATTTTTATTTTTGCATTATAGTATTAGAAGTTTGTATAAATTTAACATGTACATCATTTACTCTTAAAGAAATGTGCAATTGTTAAAAGTGAAAACTCCTCACAGAAAAAATAACAGGTAAATGGAGGAGAGAAAGAAAAAATAGATAAAATCTGTCATAAAACATCAAAAGGCAAATCAAATTAAAATGCTAAAAAGTGCACAAAGGGATAATAATAATAATAATAATAATAAAGATTTTTTTTTCTTTTGTTTCACAGTACAAGAATAACCAATATTTTAGTTGTCCATATCCAAGACCTTGGGATTAAATTCTGAAGAAGGGTGAAGTAACAAATAAATGTTTAGTAGATATATGACATATATACAGTACTTTAGATTGTGACTACTCAATCGAAAATACAAGACTTTTTCCATTGTCATTAGATAGCTCCAACAGAGGAAAAGTACTGGTGATTTTATATGGGAAATATTTTATAACAATACAGCTCATTTTGAGGCAAAAGGGCACATATACTGTTGCATGTCCTAAACCTGAAGAATTATTCAAAATGAGTAGTACTTTCAACTTTATTATCTTAAAATAGAAACTTGTTACACCATTCTAATAATAAAGCATCAAATTGCTACACAACAGAAGTTGCTCAAGTTTTAACTTCAATTTTTGTATTTATGTGTATGTTGTCCCCCTCCCATGCCTTCTTTTAAATTATTATTACAATCAATAATTATACATTACCCTTTTTTAGTGTGCTAAAGTATTTATTTAGTTTAATTTGTTAAATGCAAAATACATTTTTAAATGCTAACTCTTGGATATGAAATTCAAACCAGGTAATAATGAGTATGTATGCACAGCAGAGCTCTGAAACCAGAAGACCTGATTAAAAATATGTTTAGCTTCTAGGATGCAAATAGTATAAGTATTTAAAACTAAGAGACTGTAATTTCTAGAAATTCAAATTTACTGTGAATTTTAATAAATATATGGCCTGAATTATAAATGAATTAGATTTTGGATTTGGAAGTTATTTACGTGATTTATAAGTAGCTTAACATTATTAAATTTTAGAATGATATTATGTGGTGGCGCCATCTCTTGACAAAATGCAACATTAAAGGCAAAATTTAAATTTTGAAATTGAATTAGAACATTTAAATTTGAAAGTCAGAATAATTATGATTAATTTTCTGGATTTCAAGAAATTTTAATAAAATCTAAACACAGCTAATCCTACTAAAAAATAACTTTATAAATTATAAGAGAAATACATCTGTGTTAAATGTTTTAATTTTGAAGAATGATTGTTTTGGTGTAATTCTTTTAAGCTTATAACTTACTTGGTGAGTTAGTAATGCTGATAATAAAAGCAATTTACACTCAATGATAGTAAACCAAAAAATTTACCATAAAATAGCACATCAAATTTTATGGAAATGCATACCAATCTTTATTAAAATATATGACATATATATATATATAAGTATAAGAAGTTTGGATTTACTTTTGTTGGTTATATACTGGAATACTTCATTATTGTTTTATAAGGATTCAGAAAATATGACACAGTAAATATACATCTTACTTTTCAAGATTTTATGAATAACAAAGTTTTAAAAACTCAATAAATAAAAGCAATAGAAACAAGAAATAAAGGAAAAACACAATATGATATAATACTTAAGTATTTAGTAAAAGAACTTAATTAAAATGCAGTTCGATAACATTTAATAAATAATAGCTTTAACATACAAAAAAAAAATTCCAGGGGAAGGAAAAACTCAAAATGCACATACATACATACTTTAAGCCTAAACACTGATAACTTTTCCAATTGGATTGGAATATTGATGTTTGCATTAGCAAATTATTTAGTAGAAGTGTCTGTATTAATGAATAAAAAAGAAAGAAAGCAATTCTAATAAAATAAAGCAATATCATGCAACATATAGGGATACAAACCATTGCACATAAAGAATAACATTTTTAAAAAATTGCAACTTTCATAAAATGTCTGTAATTTTCTTGATCTATTGGCATACTCAAATGCAAACATAGTTACATGAATGAAATCTGAAACATAAAAGAAATTTCTTAAATATAATTGGTTACTTTCTATCTTAACTCTCAGAATTAAAATATATGACTCAACGAAGGTTCTTAACGTTGTTGATCACATCAAAATACAGTAATCCCTTAACATTCGTGAGGGTTAAGTTCATACAAACCTCCATGAATGTTGAAATTATCTTCTTGGGCATAAAAAAAGTTAGGTTTTAGGATTTTTTAAAATAAAAAACAGCAATTAAAACAAAAGTATATTTATTAAACATTAAAATATACACGCTTTAAATAAATTTGAATAATTATGCACACATTGTACAAAGTTTAATTGGTAGTAGATGGCAGAAAAAATTTATTGATATACCGTTGTTTGGCAAAACAGGTCTTTTGTTTATTTCCATGTATAGAAAAGTTGCAGTCTTAATTTTCCTTTTGTATTTAAGACCCTTCAACTGTAAAGGATCACATTCCATTCCTTTCTCAACAAGTAGTTTTTGAATGTTTAAAATTGCCATTGTCACAGAAAAATTTTCATTTGCAATAAAAATTTTGAATTTTAGAAAAGTTAGGATTTTTTAAATTTAGCATCAAGTTATGTTTCGTATTTCTCAGAATTACTGAACTATATTTTGATCTATGGAAGGATTGATAGGAATTAGACTATATAATACAATATAGCCGCCCAGTGTCAAAAAGTTTATGAAATTGGTAAAACAAAGATACAGGTCTATTAAAAGTATTAAAAAATCATTAAGGTCTCTAAAATTACAGGTCTAATTTTTATTTAAAATTATTCATAAGAGAATCCATTCAAATTTATTTAAAAAGTTCACATATTAGTAACGATACACCATCATTTCGCATCGCAAATACATGGATTGAATGATTAGACAATTTACACGATAATTATTTAACTAGACCATGGACAATATCAAAAAAAAAAAAAGCGTGTGGTAGATTTAATTTATTTTCCATAATTATTTATTCCGGTTTTCACGTTCATTGTATTTGTAATTTTTATTTTCAATTTACATTCTGAAGACGACTCTATTAATAGGAGTTGAAACATGTAAATAAAATTTTTTTAATATATTTTAAATGTTTTTATTAATATACAACCTCTTAGAAGCAAAATATTTTTTATAATATAAATTCTTATTTTTATGTAGAATATATATTATTAGTATTACAATATAGTTATTAGTGGACATAATCAAGACTTACTTGTGTTATTTTTCACATTCAAAACAAAGAGAGTCCTCTTTGTTAAAAATATTTTTTATAAAACAAAATCTGCAAATAACCAAGAGTACTACTAGGTTATCCCATCGACCAAAAAATTATCGCCAAACTATAAGATTAAATGCCAAAAATGGATGATCGTGAATGTCACATTCAGTGACATTAAATACGATTCATGTGTTTAAAATGTCATTAAGTGATTTTGTTTTTTTATTTGAATTTTTATTAATATTTCATTAATTTATTTTTTCGTTATTTAAAATAAAAATTATGTCAGTATGTATAATTTGGCTATTAGTTTGGAGATTTGTATAATTTGGCGAAATTGCTCGACAGGATAACAGAGAAGTACCTAACCAAGTTAAGTACAAGCAAATGTTGAAATGTTCATCACACTTTACTTCACAAATAATCAAAACATACGAATGTTAAATCTGCAGATGTTAAGGGATTATTGTACTTCATTTGAAGATGAGATAAGTGATCTAAAATGCCAAATGGCTGAACATGTTTTTTATTACATATCTATAAGCAACTCACACTGCTAAATGATTGATGTTGCGCATTACATTGAATTATATTACTGCTTGCATAATTTTATTTCTGGTGAGAAACTCCTGCAATTTTACAAATTTCTGGTTTAAAAAAAAATCAAATTTCATTGATTGTATGATGTTTTAAATTTTTTTCTTTTGTACTGCATAAAAAAATTACATATTTCAAAAAGTTGCTATGTACGTTATAGTTTTAAAGAAAAATTTCTGCATCCTTTTGATATATTAACATAGTTTTTTAATAGTGTATATTTTTATATCATAGTATAAAATGCATCTTTAAAAGAAACAACTTTATAATGAATGATACATATAAATTAGTACATTCATATGTAAATGAATGTTTATGCTTAAAAAAAAAGAATCAAGAAATAGAAATTTATTAGCACTTGCAGATAAAAGAGCGGAAATACAATTTAAATTCTTTCCAAAAATGTTTTGCAAACATTTATTAATTAGAAAAATAGAAAAAGTGCTTTATATTTGAAAATAATATATCTTAGAAAATTACCTTACATACTTTTGAAAAATCAGCATTATTAAATATGCTTTTTTCAACAAAATATTGCTAAACAGTATTTATCTAATATAAATTTTTTAAATGATTGCTTATTAAAAAAAATAACACAAAGAAAAAGTATAGAAATTTTAAATATATACAATATAAAGTCACATTTTCTCGCAACCTTAATATTAATAGCACAACATAGCCAATAAAATTAAGTACAGTAGAACCCCGATAATCCGGATTAGGTTTTTCACTTTTTTTTCAAGTTTGAGAAGCGAATGGCTAATTTCCATAACATTAACTTGTTGCATCGTCGTATTCTGTATAATAAAACAAAAAATTTTAGCCAATCGCTTCTTAAAGTTGAAAAAAAAATGAAAAAACCGATCCGGATTATCGGGGTTCTACTGTACTATCTAGTGCTAGTAAACAAAACCAATATATAAACAGTTCTTGTTTCTATGAATAATTTTTACAATATTTAAACTTCTCACAATAGACAGTATATTTAAAAGAAAATACAGCAGCTGCCATTTCAATGAATCTGATTGTGACACTGGAATTGGGTAAATAGTTCAATTAAATAAATCTTAGCATTTATGTAGTTGTGTAGTTATGCGTTATTTATGTATGTGTGTACTTCATTTCTGTATTTGAATAATTTTATTCAGCAAAGCAGTTGATGCAATGAATTGGTAGCCATTGCATGCAACATGAAAGTAAAAAGTTATTTTTTTTAAACATACTTTTTTTTTTTTTTTTTTTTTTTTAAATAAGCATTCAATGTTTATTCTGAAAAACTGCACCAAATTTTATGACTACAATTATTATTTTTTAAAACACATTCGATTAGCTATAAAAAGTTACTTTCCCATGAGCATGAAACTTGATTATGAAAATTAAGAATATTTTTAGTGCTTAAATTTATGTAAAAAAACATTATAAATTTGCTTTTTTTTTAATTTTTTAAAAAAGATGTGGCAACAGGAAAGACATTTAAAAATGAAGCATTAAACAACTTTTTAGAATATGAAACTATTAATTAAATCTTTTCTTAAAAGAATGTATATACAAAGCATTCTTTATATTTTATTTGTATTTTCTACTTTTTAGTATTTAAAATATTTTGCTGCAGCTTCACTGAAAGTTGGTCTTTTTTGACAAGTGTAGTTTGGTACCTAATTAAATCCATTATTGTTATTTGTATAAAATATTCGCTAATTTGTCACCCTTAGTTGCTAATAGAAAAATGTCTTAAAATTACGCTATTATTTTATAATTAAGTTCTAAAAATATCAAATTGTTGTATTGTCATTGGAAACAAACCTATGTATATAATTTTTCTAACATATCATGAAGTGTGCCAGAAATTGATTGCATTATTCAGTTTTTACATTAAAATCAAAGTTCAGTAATATAAAAAAGTGCAAAAAGAGAAGCTTGTTGTTGGGAAGTCACCACAATGACATGCTAAATTTGACCAGGACAATTATTCTGACAAACATTGAATACTTTAATTTAAAATTATACACAAAAGTGATGGAATTTTTTTAAATTACATACCATAATATTTTAGTGTATAAGCCAAGTTTATGACTTTTCAGGGAAAAAACGTCTAAAATCAGAAACCCATACATTAAGCTTATGTTAAAGAAAGGTGATGAGAAATTAAATGAAAGAAAACTTAACACTTTTTTTTTCTCCCCCCCCCCCCTCGTAGATAATAAAAAAAATATGTGCTTTCTAAAATTATTTTTGGTGGCCTTACTACTATTCTTCAACAATCAGACATTTTTCTTAAATGAACCATATGTAAACAGGCTCCATTTGAAATAGACTAAAAGGATGTCCTATGTGAATACAACTGTGACAAATGACGGCAATTTAAAACAAAAATTAGCTTAAAAAAGAAATGATCGCACAATCTTTCAAAAAATGATGCTTCAATAATCTAATGGATGGAATTGAGGATGATGCAAATTTTGAAGAAGATGGCAATGATAATGATCCAAATACTGAATATATTAAACTGGATAAGCCAATAAAAGCAATTTTAAGGGGTTGCTTGAAAATTTTGATAATTACTTGGATAGTAAATAATGATTACTTCTTAACTGTAAAAGAATATAGCATTAAGTATTTTAAAAAATATATAGGTCATTATAAGATTTTTTTTTTTTTTAAATCAAATTTGAAAATTTACTTTGATTTGTGCGTAAGATGACCTCCTCATTTTGGAGCCAAAAAATGCCCCAAATTTATCGGTTTATGCAAAAAATATATGGTAGTTGTTATAAATAATTAACATCTCACAGAGTCAAATATAAAGTGAGTAAAAATATGCTCAGTATAATGAAATGTTAGTTTAAAAACATCTTGCATTTTAATTGCATCAAAATCTATTAGATGTAAGCAAAATTTAACTTATCTAATTTTACCATCCAGCAATAAAGTTATACAAAGCAAATTTGCACATAAAACAAAACAAAACAAAACAAAACAAAATAAAACAAAAAAAAAAAAAAAGGAAGAAAAAGACAAGGTTGTTTTTTTGTCATCATTCTTGAGTTTTCTATTGAACCAATTTTGATAATTATTTTTTAGTTACTCATCATATGTAGTATAATAGGGTAAATCTTGCAAATGTTTTAAAAATCAAGATTTTTTTTTTTTTTTTTTTGATGGATTTATTTACATGTTTCAGACACTGGAGATTCCAAAAAACATATTTTGAGAAAAACTTTTTGCCTTCTGTCTGTCTGTGTGTCTTTAAACGCTCTATCTCTAAAAACAAGTTGAGATAGAGACTTGAAATTTGGTATGTACTTAATACGTAGGAATGGGATGAAGCCTATTTAATATCAATAACTTTGATTATCTAGAACTTTTTTTTTTTTTTGACACTCAAAATATTTGTTCTAATGAAAGGTACATAAAAATTTTTGCATTTTTTTATTTTAAGAAATGAATATAAAAAAAAAAAACAAATTTTGCATAAAGAATCAAGTTGATCGGATAATTAGATGTCGAGATATTAGTAATTGTGTTTTCCACACTCTTCAATTTTTCATGACCCTTTATTTCATTCCAATTTGAATTCGAAGATATATTTTAATTAGAAATGGAACAGTTAATCTAACGCAGTAAATTGTTAGTTAATACAATCATCATTTTTGGAGTTATAAGTATGCTTCTTTTATGCAAATCTCTGTTACTTGGTTTTATTTTCAAATTTTATAGTATGCATATCCATGATGGGTAAGTATTGCGGTGGCCCCCAACGAATAGTTAATATTTTATTTTTAATTTTAAAAGTTTTATGTGAAAACTTCTTTAAAATGGTGGCAATTAGATTACATTTATTTTTATTTATTATATTCTTATTGATGTCACTTTCTCATTATAATTAAAAATAACTTTTAAAAATTTGAACAGAAAATTACATCATGTTAAAAAAAAAAAAAAAAAAAAAAAAAAAAAAAACAGCATTATTTATTTATTTTGTAAAACTGTTACATTTTTATATTTATTTTGTTTCGTTGCTAGCCATGTGAAACTAAGGGAAATGCTTTATTGAAATGAGAGAAGTATGAGAGAAAATGGCATCATAATAAAAAACAAACAAATAAATAAATAAAAAAACTAGCATTTTCTTTCATAAAACTAAATATTTTATCACAAATGCATTCAAAAAGGTATAAATTTCTAGAATTTTTATTTGCCGCGGCTGAGATTAGATACTTAAATTAAGCATGTGAATATTCATATGCAAAGTTGTAGATGACAAAAATAATTTAATTTTGGAAAAATATTTAGTAGTAAAGTATTACACATGAAAATGTTATTAAAATGGTGTATACATTATATGAGTGGTGCGTATGCACATTTTGATATGGTATGGTTTAGAATTCATGCAGGAAAAAATTGTATGATTGTGTCAATATGAAATAATTTTTATTATTTTTTCATTCCATAATACGTAGCACAAGGGCTTCAGTTGATAATTTCATCATAATTACTTATCTTGATTATATTTTATTAATTATGCATATGAATAAAATTCAATTTTTCAATAACTTGGAACGGTTGAAGTTTAAGGGAATAACATTTTGGTAACTTTAGATTAAAGTAACCTTTGTTTTAAGAGTCAAATTAAGCAATGTTCGAGGGATTTTTTATTGTAATTAATTTTGTAGGTTTATTATTAATCAATGTAGCTGTTCTTCTATATATATATTTCCTTTCATCAAAATTCAATGGGTTCTACTGAAAAGAGCTTAGGAAGAAGGAGTAACAAATAAATATGATGAAAATTCTTTAAGGGCACATGGAACATCTCAACACGTAAAATGAAACAGACTTTGCAAAATATTTAACATCATGCATTTTACTTTAAAAGAGAGATAAAACTGATTTTTTTCTTTTTAAATAAATATACACATTATAGTCCATATATAAATCAAAAGATATTAGTTTCAAGTATAAATCAGTTTTCAAGAACCAATTAACTTTTTACTTATTTTTTGAACAATATGTCTGTTTGATAGACTTTTCTAAAAAAACTGTTGATATATCACCTTCAAATTTGTTGTGGTATCAGGATTCTTTTTGAGAATAATAAGTAATTTTCATTTTAGTTAAAAAAAAAAAAAAAAAAAAAAAAAAAAAAAAGATAAAAAATATTTTTCTAAAAAACTTTGAGAATCCTAAAAATTTAGCAACATATTTTTCATTATTTTAAAGAATGCTTTCCTCAGAAATAAATGTTCGCCATCAGAATCAAACTAATAGTTTGAAGAATCATAGCTTAAAGAATCAAACTAATTACACAAATTTGGAAAGTTTTAACGGTTTGTCTAAAACAGAATTTAAAAAAAAATACCAAAACATTAAAAAAAAAAAAAAAAAAATTAAAAACTTTGAAAATCCTAAAAATTTAGCAACATATTTTTCATTATTTTAAAGAATTTTTTCTTCAGAAATAAATGTTCAACATTTTTAAAGAAAAAAACTAATTACACAAATTTGGAAAGTTTTAACAGTTTACCTAAAATAGAATTTTAAAAAAGAATACCAAAGCATAAAAAAAAGGAACCACATTAGAAAAAAAGGTTAATACATATATATACACACTGACAGAGCTTAAAATATATTATTTAAAAACCTTCCAGCACTATATCTATATTCTTAAGTCCACAATCCTTAAGCACTATAATCTTTAAACTCTATTTTTTAGGCCAATAATTAAAAACTCAAAAATGTGAACCATTTTCTGTTCCATGTGCCTTTAAAGGAAATAACAAGGAAAAAAAAAAAACTGAAAATAATTTTTTTCAAATCTAAAAATTTATCAAACTGCATATCCAAAAAACAATATAAAAATGCAAGAATGACAAAGTTTAGAGAGTTAAATTTTATTTACTGCAAGATGTATTATGAAAAAACTGCATTTGACAGTTGATGTTTTTGCTTAGCTTAGTTAAAGGTGTTAAGTTTATAGTATTAAAATGTTATTACATTAAATTTAAAATAAAATCATTCAAGGTCTTTAAAAAATAATTCAATAGTAAGTAAGCTAACTCAAAAATTATAGTAAAGCAAAATTAAATTAAAAATTGATTTGTTAACATTTCTTGATTCACATGTACTAAATTAGTTCTTGTCTGTAATAGAAAGTTAAGATAAGTTAGATAAATTATTAGTTAATTTGAAATATTCTAAACCTAATTAAGGCATGAATGAACATCTACTTTAAGATACTTTTAAAACCTACAAATGTTCTCTTTCCAAATTATAATGCTTTTTGTCTTGCTTCCAACATTTGTATACATTTTCATTGTAACCATGTTCAAATTAACACTAACTATGGTTCACCAATTTCACAACAAATTGTTGCTGATAGTAAACTTGTCAAATATAAAACAGCTTGGCACAAACTCTTCTGATTGTGTAAATCACCAATAAATTTCTTAAACAAGCAAAAGAAAACTTCTTTGATTAGATAAACACTCTGCTTAATCTACAGCACAAATTTTTTGGGAAAAAAAAAAAAAAAATTCTCTCTTTTATAAGGAAAAGAAGAAGTGAATATGCAGCTCACAATCTTGATAATTAGCAGCAAGTATTGAGCATTTAGTATTTAACTTTGTACAAGCAAAATGTTAACAGCAAAGTTAGACAATATGTACAATAATATACCCTTTTTATTCTTTCTTTTCTGTTTGGCCACATTGATCAATATTAAGGACTAGCTTTCTAGCTTTTGGCACAAAAAAGTAAAAATTAGTGCAATTTATGGCTACAATTTTTACACATTTTATAAATTACAATGTCTACAGAAAATCTTTGTGTTTGAATCTATTGTAATTAAATAAAATATAGATGTAATTGTAATTTAAAAACTGTGTTGACTTTTTAAAAGACAACCAATAATAACATATGGCGAAACAATATACAAAATCTTTTTCTGGGAGAAAACAAGTCATTTTTCATAAAAACATAAAGTTCCAGCCTCCCCCCCCCCCCCTAAAAAAATTAAATAAATTAAGATTTAAATTACAATTATATACACTTATGGACACACACACGCATATATATAATTGTCCATTAAATAAAATTTAGCAAATAAATGCATATGTAAGATTTAAAATAAAATACACATATTTAAAAAAACATTAAATTAGATATTTTAAACAAAATGAAACACACTAATCTTTTTGAATGAACTTCGTCTTTAAAATCTGTATATTAAAATGAAAGTAAAATAGTTAAAATAAACAAACAACTTAGCTTAAATGATTTCTCAAAAAATTTAGTTGTCTTTCAAATATATGTACTATGTATATAAATACAATTACAAAAGTCTTTTTTATTTATAACAGGTTTAAAAATAAAACTTAAAATACAACAAAACTACATTTTAAAATAGTTAAAAAAATAATAAAATCAGATCTATAATACATAGAATGTATTATAGGATAGGGTCATTTAAAACATTAAATTAATATATGCAATATTTTCAAGAATAATTTTTGTATTGCAATGACTTTCAAAGTCAGCTATGTGTAGACTGCTTCTTAATTTTACTAATAAATAAAAGTCACAAGAGAAAAATTCTAAAAATTTTCATCTTAAGGTAAATTTAGCAGATATTAAATTAAAAATGTGTATAAATACTAAACATATTTATATAAACTCTTCAAAGCAATATCTTTTGAAATTGATATTGCAGTTATGCAGTTTTAATAAAAATACAATTATTTATAACTGACAACATTAAATTTCTAGAAATTTAAATGACAAACAATTAAAGTTCTTATGTTTTTGATAGTATGACACACATAATATATCTATTATTGTAATTACAATGGCAATATCCATATTTAAAGAAATGTACATCAAAACATATTATTTATGAATTAAAATATGATGCAGTTTTGACACAATAAAACAACATACAATAATTTTTGTAAATAGTATACAATATTCTCTTTTGAGTAAAAATTAAGACAGTTAAGACATAAAAAATAGAGAAATTGAAAGTATGGAATATTTCCATGAAATCTGTTAGTTTAATAATTTGCAATCTTTTAATTAAAAAAAAAAACTACTTATTATTAATGTTTAATTTAATTAAGAAAATACTGTTCAAAAGTTATTGCATCGATGAAATAAAATGAAAAAATAAAAGTCAATAATATAAATAATTAAAAAAATTCCTTATATTTAGCCATACAATAAACTTTTCCAAAATACTATACGCGAAAGAGATTTTTAAAATGAAACTAAGGTAAGTTCCATAATAATTTAAATCACATAATGTAATAGAGAAATTAAAAACATTGTTTACACGGACATTTAAATGTACAGAGTGCTTTAAAAAAAATTATACAGAAATTTTTTACTAATTAGTCACATATTCTTTTCTTTTCAAATTAAACTAACTTGAAACAGAGGCTGAAATTAAAAAATAGACTAAGATTTGAGTAAAAAAAATTTACTCTAAAAGTTACTGGATATTCAAAAATATAGCTGAAGTACAAACATTTAGAAAAAAGTTTGAAAACATATTCCTATAAAGCTTACAATAGATAGAATTAGAGATAAGTTTGAAGCAGATGAAACTGTTTAAAATGTTCATAAGCAATGACTGAAAAGACTGCAGCCATCAACAAATTGCACAGATAAAGACTGATAGATCTGATCTGATCTGTTCAGCAAACAGCTGGTTAAGTAGGACTTTTAAAATCCCACATCGATTACATTTTAAAATACCTGCATTAAAAAAGCTTCGCTAAGTATTGATTAGCCTACATTCTCAATGAAGGTGATCTGGTCCATTATACCAAGCAATATTATACTAATTTAAATTGCAAATGCTTTTTTTAAAACACCCTGAAATTTCTATGTGTAATCTGAATATGGTAATAACTTCAGAGGGAAAATTATCAAAATATGATAATGGAATACAAAACTGCATCAAAAATGAAGCTAATAAATTACATTGGCCCAGTTTGATTACAACCTAATGCTTTCCAGAAGCTAAAAAGTTTTTCCAAATTTAAAAAATAATTAGTCTATTTACATAAAATCAAAACCAAATAATGTACACAAACATTCATTTAAAGTATTTCTTTCACACAAAAACAAAATTTATAAATCACTTATTTGCAAAGATCTTTGCATTTGAAGATCAGGCGGTTTGCCAAGCAACTCCAAACGACCAAGATGACAATCACGACACAATAGATGGCCATCTAGAGGATAACAGCGCTTATCTGGTTCATCAGTGAGTTGCAAGCCACAATCCTAAAGAGGATATAAAATACTCCATAAAGACATTTCCATTTATTTTATCAAATCTTCATTATCAATAACATAAACACATTGCTATACTCACTAACTTTTTTTAAGGGGGAGGGGGAGGGAGGAGGATTTTTCTAGCATCACTAGCTACAGGAGTAGGAAAAAATAATATGAACATCCTTTTCAATATGTGACATACTTCAACCATTAACTACTGCTTTGCCACATGTCGTTGCAGTCTGTCATCTTAGTGGTGGCAGAAGGAGAGATATTAGGGTGTGATTTGAGGGTGTGAAAGTTGTATGGGAAAATTCTATTGCCAGCAAAGTGCCATTATGTTCGATCTGTCTGATGTCCAGAGATTCATGATCATTGGAGCATTTGTGGAGTATTTGTGGAGTATTTGTCTCACTGGAGTATTTGTGTTTAGAGCAGCCTACCTTATGGGTTTTGCAAGGACCACTGTGTCAAGATTTATGACAGCCTATGCAAAATTACGAAAGGTGTCCTCTGTGAAGCAGAACAGTGGCCGAAAGTCAAAATTAACAGACCAGGATAAGAGGATTGTCGCCTGAAAACGTAAGACTACAGGGCCGCAGATAACCTCCGAGATGAACATCTATCTTCAGAACTCCGTATCCACCTCCAAGGTTATTTGTGTTAATTAAGACTTATGTTTTCGATCAACTATCCTCTTTAACACATGTCTATCCCAGTTGGTCATCTTCAACTTTCAGCCACTATTCTGTTTTGCAGAGGCCACCTTTCCTAGTTTTGTGAAGGCTGTCACAAACAGGGATGTAGTGGAGGGTACACGACGGTATACGCTGTTTACCTTCTAGATTTTTTAAAGAAACTCTGTATACCATCTGCTTTTCAAATAAAGCATTAGCATATACCCTATCTATGAAAGTTCATGAAGCACGACCTACTGCACAATGAACACCAATCAGTAACAACTTGTGTCAGTATAAAACTGAATCGTAAATTAGATGAAAATTTGCACATTAGTTCTTGGGATAAAGCTATTACAGAAATCATAAAAAAAAATACAGCATAATAGCACTACTTTTTAAACAATCTATACTGAAGCATAATCATCATGTCAATCAGTAATCATCAAGCTATACTTGAATGTGAAGTTTGATGAGAAAATTTATACATTAGTTCTTGAGATAGAGCTATTGCAAAAATTATGAAAAATGAAGCATAGCAGTACCAGTTATAAGGTGATTTAAACCATAATGTAAATAGCATCAATTCATATCAAGAACTAGCTGAATATGAAGTTTGATGAAAATCCATGCGATAAGGCTCCTGTCCCTGATAGACAAAGCCCTCGCAAGCTAATGCTATTTTTAATTTTTTGTATTGGATAGCTGAGCTATATATCTTCCTGTTTTACTTTTTCAATTTTAGTTGCAGACATTTTTTAGGGATATGTTTTTTAGAATGACACTTTCATTTTCAGAACCAGTTTTGTAAGTGAAACTAACTTTATAAAAAATATTTGCAACCAAAATAAAAAAAGTGAAAAAGGAGCGATGTAGAAATACCCCTCTCTGCTATCCAGTACAGAAAAATTATTTAAAATGTCACAATGCAAACCAGATATTAGAAAATAACCATTCATAGGAATAACATTAGTTCACGAGTGTTTCATCTGCCGGGGACAGGAACCTTAAGTTTTGAAAAAGAGCTGACTACTGCGGAAAACAGAAAAAATGCAGCATAGCAGCACAATCTAGACTATTTACATCAAACCCTAAACAGCATCAATTAATGTCATGAACTGAACTGGCAGTTTGATGACAATTCATGAATGAGTTCTTGAGAGCTATTGCAGAAAATGCAGCACAGCAGCACCACCTTTTAAGCAATTTACAACAAAAACTAGTCAACACTAATTTATATTAGGGGCTAACTGAATATTAATTTTAATTAAATTCCATGCATTAATTCTTGTATTAGAGTGTCCACCAAATTTGTGTCACAAACAGGCATTAAAAACATTTTTTTATTATCACTGACCCCTAAAGTTTGTAAATCTGCTGAAAACTGGAAGTTGAAAATTTTTACTAATCAAATACTTTCTTCTGGTAAAGACAGAAAAAAGTGAAAAAAGAAAAAAAAAGAGGGGGGGGGGAGAGAAAGATTTAACAATTACAGAATAATTATCAACTTTTAATGAATTTTAATAGAAACTTTTTCACACAGATTAATCTAAATAAATAAAAAATAACTAGATATTTTGTATTGATATTTGAGAATATCTTTAGCTACACTATTGCAGCAAAAGATACGACAAAATAATTATAAATATTGTTTACTTAAGAACAGAACGTTGAAAACTCAGTTTAAACACATTTTTCTAACAATGAAAACAATAACATTTTTAATGAAATTTGTTTACCTCACACACATAACAATCAACATGGAAATCCTTATCCATAGACACAACTCTAACAGTTTCATCTGTCCCCTATAAACAATAAATAGATTAATAAATATTGAATTTGCAAATATTATATTTGTTTAAAATGTACAGCCAATAATAAAAATATGCTAAAAATAATTAATTTACTAAAACAGGTTTATTTTAAGAGGGAAAAGATAATTTAAAACAATTCAATATGACTACGTCATATATACTCATCAAAACATTTAGACATGAAGAGAAAATCTAATACAATAAAACATTTTGATAATAAGCAATTGACTGTATTTTAAGAGAAAAAAAAAAAAAAAAGGCAACCATCTATTAAATTTTTACTATTTTAGTCAAATAAAACTGCATTTTAAAGACATTCACAACATTAAAAAAAATTGTATTAATGAAAATCAGAATTAACATAAAGCAGAATTACACTAATTTTAAACACAAATCAACCCTTTGAGGAGCAAGCAATAATGTCTCTGTAATATTGAATTATCACAGGTAAAATTAAAAAAAATTATTTTAAAATAAGAAAAGGCAATTTTTCAACATTTTGCCGTCAAAATTAAAAATATAAAATTTTGTTATAAGTTTCTGGTGAGAATCTCGTTCAAATTAGGTGGGATCTAGACACATGGCAGTGTGTCAGTCAAGTTCACAAAGTAAAAGACGACACACCAGCGGTGGGTTATATTACACGAACCATTTTGGGCTACTTTTGACTCCTGAATAACTTAAATTCTATTTAACCTACACACTTGCAATTTTTTGTGTCGTGTAAGACCATCTTCTAATTTCTGAATCCTATAATTTTTTAAAAAAATCTTTTACCATTCACGAGAAATTGATGTTTGAAAACCACTATTTTTACCACTGACTTACTCATCAAAATGTTTGACTACTTCCAAGTGACTTAGGAAGTTGAAATTTAGTGTGAAGGTAGGTTAGTGGATCTATAAATAGGAAAAAAAAAATCAGAAATCCCATTAATTAAACATTAATGGTTGGTTAGATACAACAGGAGTTTATGAGAATTTCACAAAATACCAGAAATAGTGCCAAGTAGGCATCATTTTTGGCGCATATCGGAGCTTATCTTTGAAACTACCGAGCCGATTTCAAAAGTAATGGTACCAAAATAATGGTATTCACCCCGGTTCAAACATAGACTATATCTTATATCTGCGCAACAAACCAAAAAGGGTTCAGAAGCAAAAAACATTCTAAAAATGTGATTTTTGTTTTACTAAAGGGCCTAGAAGCACAAAATTCTGCATGTTAATTATTTATAAGATATGAATGATCACTAATGACATTTGCTAAAAAAATACCAAATTTAAAAAGGGCGAAAATGCTCAAAAAGCGTTCTAAAGATGTTCTAAATTGGGATTTTTAAGCAATCTCAGCAAACAACAAACCGATCTTAAAAAATAATATCAAAATGATGGTGATAGTCCTTGCTCCAACATAGGCTATATCTTATGTCGATGCCACTAAACCAAAGGGGTAAAAGAGCAAAAAACTTTCTAAAAAAACGATGTCGGTATGTTAAGGGCCTAGAAACATAAAATTTGGCATGTTCATTACTTATAAGATATAAATGATCACTAAAAACATTTGTTAACAAATACAAAATTTAAAAAGGGTAAAAATGCACTAAAAAGTTCTAAAAACTTTCTAAATAGCAATATTTAAGCAATCTTGGGAAGTTAGCAAACTGATTTAAAAAAAAAAAAAAGATGGCGACAGTCCTTGCTCAAACAAAAGTATTGCATAAATTACCAGATTACAATGGGAGTCTATTGGAATTTGACAAAATACCAGAAATAGCATCAAGTTAGCATCACTTTTGGCGTGTAATTTTTGCTGTCAATTTGGCGATAAACTTTTTTGTTCGAAGAGGCAATCATGTAGTACCCAATCATATAAAAGAAACATCTTATAAGGAAAGGGCATGTTTACAAACGCTCCCTTCAACCAATCTACCAATTACATTTTTGCTTTAGCAATCATTACAGGAATCATCATGACGACGTTGACCAATCACACAACAATGCTTTTAATTGCAGAAAAATCAAACCAATGGTAGACCAATCATATCATCTTGACCGCTTGTGTAGAGTAGGAATCTTAAAGACGGGCAGGAAATTACTGTGGATCCACCGTAATTTTGCCCACAGTGATGTCAGCTGCCCTTTCCTTATTAGTGGAATTTAAAGGAACATAAGCAGCCCTAATGTTAAAATTTATAAATTTGACTGAAAAAAAAAAAAAAAAAAAAAAAAAACAGTGAATAAATGCAGGAAAAAGCTGCAAAATTAATGAATATTAAATAAAGTTAATTTAATATTAAGCCTATTTATTTCAAAAAAGAAACAAATACAGTAGAGAACCACAAATCCGCCAACCTAAAATCCACAGAGTCCGAAATCCGCACAGGTTTGCAGATGTAAACATCTTTCTTCCATGGTGCTAAAATAATAAAGTTGAAAAAAAATGATGATGTTATTCCAAAGCAAATGATCGATTCAGAACATTTTCATCGATGACGGAAACCAGACAGAATTTCTGCTGATTAGCGAAATGAGTTTGACAAATTAGAAACCTGCATTTTTGGGCAATTTTCGCTGTTCGTGAAAATGCAGTTGTTTGATTAGTCATCTTCTTTTGCTAATGAGCAAAAAGGCTACCTGAATCCCAGTGTATTTTTGCAAAGTAGGTAGCAAAAATTGGGGCTGAAGTGAAGAGAAGAAGATTAGATGTGCACATGCATTTCTGTTTTTATCACGTGCAAGATCTTGTATTTTATTCATCATTTAAGCTATTTTACAATAATTTTTTTTCCTATGCAGTATCTAAAATGTAGAAAAGTGAAAGCATGTTGAAAGCGAAAGCAATTTCTTAAAATAACAATATTGTGTTACTGAACAGGAATTAATGAATATTTATACCTTGCAAAAAAAAAAAACTTAATTTAGAACATTCTAAAGTTTTGAAATAGACAACTAATGATCAAATGTTTTCAAAGTTCAAAAAATAAATTATTTTATTTATATTGTTTAAAGTTTTTTTTTTTTCATTTATAATAAAATAACTTAAAAATCTAATATTTTATTACTATTGATGTTTTTATATATTTATTTATTTTTAATCTTTATTATTATTATTATTATTATTATTTCAATGGCCTAAAATCCGCACAAGGTCCTCTCCCAAATAGTGTGGATTACTTTACCTACTTATTTGACAAAAAATAATGGTATCGTATCAAAAACATGAATGTGAAAGAATGCCAAGTTCTTTAAAGGTTTCGCTAATAAAAGAAGTGAGATCTAACTGCAAACCAAGTTCTTTCGAAGCTCCTTAAATCATAGCTTCTGTCATGCATAATATTCTTCAATTGCTTAAAATGATTGTTATGTTACCTGTTATTCAATAGAGCGACTTGGCAAGTTTTCAGCCACCACCTTTAATCTTTGAGTCTGAGCACAATTTAATCTAGAATCTGATTAGCAAAGATCTAGTCAATTGAGTGTTCGAATAAGTATATTGAAGTTAAGGTATTGATAAGTTAAGGAAGTGATCAACTTTAAGTTCTGATCAACTAAATAGATAAATTTGAATGAGAAAATTTGCTAAGTAGCTCTATTGAATAACAAGTAACATAACAAATAATTTTAAGTAATTGAAGAATATTATGCATGACAGGAGCTATGATTTAAGAAGCTTCGAAAGAACTTGGTTTGCAGTTAGATCTCACTTCTTTTTTTAGCGAAACCTTTAACGAACTTGGCATTCTTTCACATTCATGTTTTTGATATGATAAAATATATCCCACCACTCCTCAAGGGGTTCAAACTTCAAAAAGCAACAAATATGCAAACTATCAAGACACTCTTGCTATATTTCAAATAATGTATGTATTTTATTACCTCAACAGGAGTAATAGCTTTCCCACACATGGCACATTTAGGAGCATATATTCTGAAAATAAAAAATGATTAAATAACTATATATAAATAATATTTAGATATAATAAAGCATAAAAAATATATAATTTTATCAGGCTCAATATTTATAACTAGAAGATAGCCCGTCAAAATGACGTGTTTCGATTTTTGAAAGGATGATAAAACATTACAACAACTTTGGTCAATCATAGCCACTTTAGGCTTAAACAATTTCAAAAAATACAAAGATTGAACATAAGAGAAAAATCTAAAAAATTCAATAGAAATCTCCATTTAAAACTATAACAAAACTATCTGGTGGATGGGGAGGGATTGTAATGAACAAATGGTAAATGCATAAATTTTAAAAGAATAAAGTGAGGTAAAATATCAATTATAAAAGAATACATTGTGAAACTACAGCCAAAAAATATTTTAAAATACCGAAGGAAAATAATAAAAATATCCAAAATGTAAAAAATTTTTTCCCATTTTGGCAATTTCCAGACGAATATGAGAGGGTAGCCAAATCATTAATTGAATGGGTAAAATAATGGCATAGAATATGCCGCTAATGAATTTAACTCACAAAATTACAGTAATTATTTCACAAAAAAACATGCAAATTAACATGCATTATTAATGCAAAACATGTACTAATAATGCTATTTTAAAACATTTGTGAATTAACTATTTTATACCATTAGCTAATATTTAAAAGAAAATACTTTATAAGATCGAAAACAAATGTCAACAATAAAGAGTAAACAATCGTGATTCGTTATGTGACAATAAAGTCATTCATGGCTGTAAAAAAAAAAAAAAATAAAAAAATAAAAAAAAATAAAAAAAAATAAAAAAAAAAATAAAATAAAATAAAAAATAAATAAATAAAGAAAGAAACACAAATATAAAAATTCTAACAATATTGTATTTAAAACGCACCTTCACTTTTCTTAAATAAAAAGTTTTAATTAAACACTGTTAAAAATTTGACTGTTTTGCTGCATTGTCATTATACAGCTTTTATAGAAAATGATTACTTTACTGTATTACACTGTTAAAAATTTGACCCATTTGTAGCAGCGTCACTCCAAAACTTTTATAGAATATCTCTTTTATGACCAATGAGAATGCTCCATATCACAGTAAAAGTAACTGCTTTATATAAAAGCAGTGGAGTGATGCTGCAGCAAATGGGTCAAATTTTTAACAGTTGCTGCAGCATCACTCCAATGCTTTTATAGAAAACGGTTACTTTGTGTGTGTTACTTACAGTGTATTCTATAAAAGTTGGGGAGTGAAGATGCAGCAAAAGGGTCAAATTTTTAACAGTTTACTGCTACAAATTTGAATTATTTACTGCAGCGTCACTCCACAGCTTTTATAGAATGTCTTTTTTATGACCAATGAGAATGCTCCATAACACAGCAAAGTAATCATTTTCTATAAAAGTGCTGGAGTGATGCTCAGCAAATGAGTCAAATTTTTAACAGTGTGGCTATTGTGTTTGAAATAGGGAAAAGATTTCAAAGCACAGTAAAATGTAGTCACGTCATTTACAGCTCAAAATGTAAATATGACAAATGAGAACGTTCCATTACGACTCTGGAACGTTTGCATTGGACAAAAAAAAAAAAAAAAAAAAAGATAGCCTTTAAAATCGGAGATAACTTTTCACAATAGAATTTGTCATTGGTCACAATCAGACTTAATCGATTAAGGCTGTAATCGATTAAGATTACGATTATTTTCAATTAAAAAAACCAGATTACGATTATGTTTCTATTTATGAAAGTTAGATTATGATTACATTTAGATTACGATTAATATTGTTTTGATGGATTACGATTATGTTTAGATTACGATTAATATTTTTTAGTTGGATTACGATTACCGAATGATTACGATTGCAGTTCAATTCCACTGATTTCATAATCTACATGTTACAAATTAGAGACTTTTGGCATCGTGTCGCATAACATGATTTTACCCAAACCAGATCTGACACTAAGTTTTGGTCGGATTAAAGCTAATTTAAAAGCCAATTTCCGTTTAAAGCTAAAAAACTGCATTCTTGAATATTAATGAGTAAATCAATTGTAAAACAATATATATTGGTAAAACAAGAAGTAAATATATATAAATCATTTATGAAAAAGATGAAATTGATATTAAAGATATAATTAAAACTAATATTCAATAAATATATTAAAATAAGCATTAACTTTCATAAATTTTGGATTCAAGTTGGAATATTTTGGGTCGAGTTGCATTTTAGGTTTACTAAAATTTAGGTTTTAGGATTAGATATAACCGACTTGTGCAGGATTCTATTATGAATCCTTTTTAATTTTGATTCGTTATTTAACCATATACAGTACTCCCTCAAATCCGCACAGCTTGGGACCAGAGGTTTTGCGGATTTCTGGTCACTGCTTTGTTTATATTTCTTTTAAAAGTAATTTAAATGTAAAACAATGAAATCAAAAGATAATGAATGCCTACAATATATTAAAATAAGTAATAAACTAGAATAATGCAAATTTAGATAATTTTTTAAATGATTTAAATACAAAAAGCAAAGGTCAAGTTAATAATCAATAATGTACAATTAAATATTCATTACAAAGATGAAATTTTTTTCCCTAAATTAGTCAATGAAATGTGCCTCATAAAAGGTACATTTCTAATTCACATCAGGATCATAAAATAAGAGTTTTATTTCAGGTTTAGCTAGACTTAATAACTAAAATAGCTTGATTAATGCTTAAATATATTTGAAGAAGATTGTGATTACCAGTGATATCAGCAATATCTTGATTTTTTTGAAATACATTATTTCTTCATGAAAAAATATGAATTCAATAACTTAACAAAAATTACAAATTAAAAAATGTATGGAGTTGATATAAAACTAAAAAAAGAGTTAAATTTTGCACCTACATCTGAACTGAATGTTTCATTGTTTACATCTGTAAATTATGTGCAGATTTTAGAGAGTTGCGGATTTTAGGAGTGCGGATTTGAGGGAGTCTACTGTATATGTATATGTAACAGTACTCTCTTTTTACAATTATTTAACTGTGCTCACAGTTTGAAAGCAATTAAAACTTGGCAGAAAAAATCTCCCCAATCTAACCCTATCTAATTCTTCTTGTCTTGTTAAATTTTGATCACTTATCTTTAGATATTCTTATGAACTAAGAACTGTTTGATTGATGGAATAGTGAAATGTAACATGCGAAATTCTAATTTGAAATTCACGAATATCGGAGTATGTAGGATGAGACCCCCCTCCCCCTCTCCATTACACACACACATACACAAGATCTTGGAAAGAGAAGAACCTGTGTTTCACAATCTTTATTTAAAACGCAAAAGATAAACATGAAATCAGTTTAACTAAAGTTATTTTCCTCAGAATTCTCACTGCAAGACAATTAAGGATAAAAGCAAAACAAAATTTAAAAAATAAAGAAATATTAAATATTCAAAAATGAGCTCCTATCAAAATTTTAGAAATGGGAGAATAGATGCAATTCATTCTTTTTTCTTCCATTTGAATGACTCTGTCCCCTTGAACCACAGGTTTAAAACAAAATTAAAACACATGAACGTCAACAAGCAATAAAATAAAATAAAATAAAATATTGTTTTTTGGTAGGAGAGAATTTGGGTGGGGGGGGAGGGGGTGAACAAACCTTCCTGGAAAAAAAAAAAAAAAAAAAAAAAAAAAAAAAAAAAACTTAGGTACCCTTTTTTCTACTATTTATATCTAACTTATTTAGAACGAATAAGTTTTCTGGAAGTTATTTCCTTTTTAAATTAATCAGAGATAAAGAAAATTTGATAGTTACATTTCAAAATTCAGTGGGCAGTTTTGTACTTGCCGGCGCATATGTTAAGAGAATTTACCAACAACTAAGTATCATTACACCCATATATTTATTGACAAACCAGTCTTAATTTCTTTTTTCTTTGGATTCTGTTAAAATAAAACATATATAAAGAAACAATCTTGTATTATTAGTGTTTTTGTAAGAAAATTGATCTATATGTTTATCTTATACAGATATATTAAAATACAAATTTTGAATAAACAGATAACTTCATACTCATGATTAAAATCACTATGTAGTAAATTTAATTTTAAAAAATACCCGTCACTACTATTTTAAAAGAAAATACAAGATGTAAATATGCAATATTTCTAAAATAAATTCATACAATATATATATATATATATATATTTAAAAATTACCTGTATGTGGGTGTTTAAGTTGGATTTTGTTTTCATGGATACCCTCATATCTAACGTGCGCAGTTAACATTTATATTTAAAAAAAAAAATCACACTTTTTTCATTTAAATCTGATCCAGATTCAGTAAAATAATCTTCAATTTTTTTTACTGTTTCTATTAGACATCTCTTGAATACTGAAAACATCCACTTAGCGGATAAACAGCCACTAAGAAATTCAAAATGCGAATGAATTGTTGGATAAACTGTTGCATAAGCATCTTTTTTTTTTTTTTTTTTTTTCCTCAGATTTCTTCAGATTGAAAAAGGGTGGTGTCTAACTGATAAGTGTCCATAATAAAACCATAAATACAGTATCTTTCTTTCTTTCTTTTTTTTTTTTTTTTTTAATCTCTCATCCCTCCCACTCAAAAACCCATGAAATATAGTCCGTCGAATGACCCCATATCGAATTGACCTTCCCAAAATCTCTTATCTTTTAATGAAGTCAAACTATTATACTATGCACACAGGACTATAGAATAGGACGTATCTTCTATAGCCCTACTATGCACAGTGTAGAATATACATTCTGTTTACCAGAACTGTCCCCTCATGACACTTGACCTTTTCTTACTTCAACTTTAGGGGACATTTAATGAGTTCCAAACGTTTTTCATGGTGCAATGTTTAGTTAACCGACCAAATATTTTATGGATTTGGCGAAAGAAAGAAGTTGAATAAGAAGGAAAAAAAAGATATAATTATTGAACGTAATCGTGTATTTGTGCCAGATTACGATTATATTGCGATTGCATTGCATTGAGATTACGATTAGATTATGATTGTAATCGAAGTGAAATTTCTTGATTATGATTACAGTGCGATTAATTTTGAAATAAAAAGTTATGATTACGATTACAATGCGATTACACAGTTTTTGTAGTCTATTATAATCGATTACGATTACACGATTGCGGTTACTCAAAGTCTGGTCACAATAAGTGTTTTTTCTTGTGGATGGGTTGACCCCGGAATCATTATATACGGAGGGATTTTATATATATAATTTTGAATAAAAACTATTTTTG
Organism: Maratus speculifer; assembly: GCA_964019185.1. NCBI lineage: Eukaryota > Metazoa > Arthropoda > Arachnida > Araneae > Salticidae > Maratus > Maratus speculifer. The sequence continues at coordinate 220,102,124 of OZ025301.1, forward strand.
CATTAAAAATAGCCATCCAAATCTCAAAAGTGTCTATTGAAATTTCATGAATGCCATTTTCTGAAATTTAACAAATACAAGATGGAAGTTGTCGATTCTTGGTGAAAAAGAATGTCTTAAAAGGAACTTTCACTCATACCTACAAAATTAATTACAATACATTATTTATCCTTACACTTGTTAGTCTAACTCTTAAAATTAAATAAATGTTATTTTGTCCTAAATCTATCAAAATATTATTTCCATAAAGTTCAATTGCTCAAATTACTGAAAAGTTAAAAATGTTGAAGTCATCAATTGAAGTTATTATGCTTAGTCTTACAGAATGGAAAATCAACAAAATTACTTCGACACAATCGTAGATTTTTATTTTTTTATTTTTTTTTTTTTTCCTGATAAAACTAAATTTGCCATTTTCACTATTTCAAAACTTACACTGTCACTTCTCATATCAGTATTCACGATTTAAAAAAGTAATTTAACATGTGCTATATTACAGTAGACTCCTTCAAATCCGCAACTTTTTTGCGCATAATTCACAGATGTAAACAATTAAACATCCACTTCAGATATAGAGACAAAATTTGACTTTTTAAAATGTTTTATATCAATTCTATACATTTTTTAATATGTAATTTTCATTAATGTTAGTGAATTCATGCTTTTTCATAAAGGGAAAATAAATTTATTTCTGAAAAAATTCAAGATATTGCTTATATCACTGGTACTCACAATCTTCTTCAAATATATTTAAGCATTAATCAATTTTTTTTTATTATTAAGTCTGATTAAACCTGTAATAAACCTTCCTTACTTTATGATTTTGAAGCAAATTAGTAGCATACCTTTATGGAGCAAGTTTCATATAATAACTTAGGAAAAATGCATCTCGTCTTAATAATGAATATTTGATTATACATTATTGATTATTTACTTCATTTTTGCTTTTAATATTTTAATAATTTTAAATTATTTAAATTTTTATTCGTTTGGTTTATTACCTTACTTAAACTGCATTCAAATTATTATTTTTTTGAAATGTAAACAAACACATGACCAGAAATTTGCAAAATTCTAAAACCTGTACAATCACTGGTTCCAAGCTGTGTGGATTTGAAGAAGTATATTGTATCAATATATTTCCAAACTTTAACTCAAGTTTATCAACTAAAATTTTGCATGTGAAAAGGTAAAATAATTAGCTTTATAAATTAAAATGATTATTTTCTTTTAAATATGACATAATTTTTATTCACTAAGGCATTTCCTTAAGCATCTCAACAACACTTGAATGAAAATTATTGAAATGTAATAGCTTTAAAGTATGATGGCATTTTCTGTTAATTTAATTTTTAATTATAATGAGAAAATGTCAGCAATAAGAATATCACGAATAAAGATTAATAAAATGCATTATTTCTCTTTTCTATTCAACAATAAAAGTAATTTGATTGTCACCATTTTGGAGAAATTTCATAAAAAGTTTTTAAAATTAAATTAAAATGGAAATAGTTTAAAAATTAGTTAGTTTAGGCACACCTACAAATGAACAATTTTCATGAAACAGGGGGAAAAAAATATTAAAATCAGTTCAGTAGAAAGTTTAGCCCAGGAAAAAAAAAAAAACAGTCTTTTTTTTTTTTTTTTTTTTTTTAATATATAGATAGTTATTAAGAATACCATTTGATAATAGACTATGGAAGATTTTTTGAAGATGGTTGGGAAATGTCATAATACAACATAATTAAACAGACCAGACTAAACAACTTTCTAGCCTTTTTTTGTGTTTTTTCACAAATTATTCATTGGGAAAGCTAAGCAACATCTATTTTTGTTGAAACTTGGTCTCTTTCCAAATTCACTGGTTAATTGAATTCATAGAATTAATTGAAATAAATTTTAAAATTCTAAATAATTGTTCATAGTGTAACATAACAAAATATTCAACCAACTCAATAATCAATCAACTTAATATTATAAGGATCACTCGTTGAAAAATGTACCATTTTTATAACATGTCCTTTTTTTTTTAAAGCGTACATCACAAGATACACATTTCATTAATAGTTGAATCACAAAACAAGGTTACATCATTTCATTTCACCAGAAGAGAATGTCATTTAGCAGCGATATTTGATTTTTATTTTACAATTTGAATCATATTTTGAAAGTGTATAATTTAAAAAGAGATGTGTTTGAAATTAAAGAATTAAGAATGATGTAAAGATAACTAAGCAAACTTTCAGTATTAATACTAAATGCTAAAACATGAATGGAAATACAAAAACAAATGGATACACCTCTACTATAATTATTAACTGCAGATAATAATAAAATAATTGTTAAGACAAAATAATATTCAATGAAAAGATATATCATATTAATAGGATGACAGGTCTAAACTGGTTAAGGGAAAAGTTTTTCTTTGTTTTTTAAACAAAGCTTTCAAGACAAACTCCTGTTTTTATCTTACTCTTGTCTTTAATTTTTTTATTGCCTTTAATATATTTAATGCTCACCAAAATATGCCAAATAGCTGTGAAAGTGGAACACTGAAACATATTAAATAAAAAAAAGTAGCAAACAAATAAAAAATTAAGAGTTTTTAAAGCACCTAAATCAATTAACAATTTAGTATTAATTAAATTATGATTACAGGTTGAGAAAACAATTTAAAAAGTGAGGAGAACTTAAATCTTTATTCTTTTCATTTTGACAAATCTTTAAAAAAATTATTAAAAACTTTTTATTAAATTCACTAGTTCATGCTCTCAAGTAAATTTTCCATTATCAGGATTTTGCTAAATTAACAAACTGTAAGAAATTTTTTTGAAATAACATAAATTGCAGTATTTAATTAAACATGATTTTTAAGGTAAACATCAAATGCTTATAAAAGAGTGCTTAAAAAGTTATTTTTAGCTCACAGGCGGTCAAAGCCCGGGAGCTAATGTGCCTAGTTTTTATATTTACAAATACATATGTAGGCATGTAAAGTGATCTCTAGATAAAAATATCAGATTTGCTTTAAATTTTGTATATAAGTTCACTGTGATAAGGTGCCTCCCTGATGAGTTTTTGGGGTTCATTGGTTAAGTATAAATGGGACTAATTCCTCCTCCCTCAATTCAGATAGTTTGGTTTTTCATGCAGAATTATTCCACTTGCTTCAAATTTGGTACACCAGTTTATTCTGATAAGAAGCTTCACTTATCAGATTTGGAAATTCATTGGATAAGTATAATGGAGGGAAGAAGGAGGGAGTGAACTGGGGCTAATCTGTCCACTCTTAAATTATTTATAATTTTGCTCAAAAAGAGCAAAGATTTTTTTAATGAATGATAGACATAAATAAGACTATAATATACAATTAATGTGAATACCCTGTGAGGTCAATGCCATTAGTTTAAATGGACACTTCTCTTTTTATTACTTTTATGCGTGTTTCTATTTACAGTACATTAATAAAAAGTCACAAAAATTTTTGATTAAAAGTATTCTCAGTTATAGAAAGATTCAGTGATAAACATGATAGAAACAAACTCTAAAGGTATCTACATCAATGCTAAATAATGAAAAATCAAGTATGACATAATAAACTAATACATTTTAATAACTTAAAAAAAAAAAAAAAAAGATTTTAGATAAATATACTACAATAAATAAACATACTTGTGGTAGTCATCAACACAATAGATCTTGTTGTCCATATCAACTGTAAATCTCACACCATCAAGACATTCATTACAAACACAACATCTAAAACAACCAGGATGATAGGAGCGTCCCATTGCTTGTAAAATCTGAAATAGTAAGAAATAACAATAAAACTGTTTTTATTTATAAAAGCAAATTATGAAATTCTTGTTTAATACATTTAAATATAAAAATACATTACATATTAAAAAAAAAAAAACTTTTATTACAAAGCAACAAAGGAAATTAATTGCACTTCAAAGCTAATCCTACTATCCCACATATTTTGTATGGAATCACAAACTACAGTTACATACATTCCCGGATTTTAAATGAATCCCATTGAAGTTTTCCAAAATCATTTTTAAATGAATTTTTTAAAATCAAGTATAAACAACACTTAATTCAAAAATGAAACCAGAATTGAAGCTATTTCATTTAAATGCATCCCACTCAAGTCCTCTGACATGTCATTTATGAATAACTGTGCATTTGGACTTGGCTTTGAAAGATTGCAATCAAGGAGTGGAACAAAATCAACCTTCATAGAAATCCTCTTTTAACTTGAAAATCAAAGTATAAACTGAAGGGCTATCATATTGAACATATTATAAAATACAATTCTTATCTTTATTTAAACATTTCTTTTCCTAAAATAATTACAAAAATGCATAAACATGCATTTATGAGAAATATAAGAACATTATTTATCACATTATTCAAATCACTACTATTGAATCTAGATACTTTTCTGCGCTCCGAGGAGGGAATGAAATTTTTTGACCCTTCAAAACACAAAATTTCAAATTTTCTGTAGAGGAGATACTTTTTTTGGGGGGGGGAGGGGGGCAGAAACAATGTGTCCCTGGGCCTTGCAGCATTACAATGTCTAAATTAAAAAAAATATATATTAAAAAAAAAGAAGAGAAAAGAAAGAAATTAAATGTACAGGCAAATTCTATTACAAAAAGTGAATGCACTAAATTACATTGAATTTTTAAACTAACAGTTCATTCAGAAATAAGAAATATGTTCCAATATATTTAGAGATAGAATCTCATACATTTAACTAATCATTGGATAATTTATGGGATTAAAGTGTAGAAAACACACTTTTATGAAGAAAAGGGGAAAGAACTTGGAAAGTGATGATTAGCAATTTGTGCTGAAAATAAATAAGTTGTTGCACGAAGATCCAATAATAATTACATATTTATTTATACTCTCATCTAGCTGCCAATTTTAAATTTGGTGACCAGAAATTTCACACCCTGAAAAATGCTTTTTAGTAAATGTAAAACTTGAAATGTGTATTTAATAGAAAATATATTTTACTTATTGCAGAGATGCAAAATTTACCAACATAAATGCACAGTTAAAGCATGTGAATCTTAAAGTTTGTTTTCTGAAATAGCAATAAAAGAATACACTAAAATAGCAGTTTAATTAAAAAAATTGTGTAATCTCTAAAAGATGTTGACCTCTTTACCTTTCACAGCTGTTAAAGGTGATAAAATAATGAAAAGCAATAAAAAATTGCTTCTTAAATGTCTTTTATGCAGAGAAAACTCATTAAATAAAGTTATGGAATTTGTGGAGTGGAGAATTATTGATGATATATTTTGTAAAAGCTAAAGATGAGAAGTTCAGGCAGATGTGGAAAATGACAAAGATCTTGGAGTTCCACGAAGGTAGAGACAAAAGAATTCAAGGTGTCACTTTAAAAACACCCACTGGTGTTATAAAGAGAATCATCTAGATGATTTATCTCATGGAGCTCAAAGATTAAAATGGGCAACTCTTAGTTTTGTATTATGTTTTTACTATCTTCACTTAATTTTTTTAATTGTATTAGTATTATTAGCATTCATTTAATATTGTTATTTATTAGCAACATTCGAATTTTACAATTATAATTTATGTATAATTCAGTTGTAACAAAGCATAATTTTTACAGATATTTATTTTCATACAGTATTAATTTATGGTTAGTAATATTTATGTAAATTTATATAATGATCAAATTTTATGAATACATTCATTTGGATGGGAGGATATTGCAATTCAATCATTTTTAAGAAGAGAATAATTTTTATTGGAGACTAGACGGTTGCCCGCCCTCAGTAGCCCGAAGACTATCTGAATGCCAGTTCTACAACCCCACACATTCACGTTTCTGTGCCATGTCTCGTCAGTTTCCGGCAGATATGTTTGAAAATATTTATTAATTAGATTTCTTCTCGGTGTTCTGGGGTTTCGTTTGCATATCTTTTTTTATTGTTAATGAAGAGGTCTTCCATTTGTTCTTCCATCTGTTCTTCTTTCTGTTCTTCCATCTGTTCTTCCATCTGTTCTTCCATTTGTTCTTCCATTTGTTCTTCCATTTGTTCTTCCATTTGTTCTTCAATTATATTCGACGATTCACTGTTTGAGAGCCTATCTGTCCTTTTATTTATAAAAGTTCAAAATGAAAAAAGATTTTCTTAGCAGACGATTTTTTGTGATAAATACATTATCTGTTTTATATTTCTTCTGCTTTATTCCTTTTATTTATAGAGTTCAAAATGAAAAAAGATTTTCTTAGCAGACGATTTTTTGTGTGCCTCAATTAATTAATTAATTAATTATCCTCGGAATTCCTTTTATTTATAGAGATTTCTGACTGCTATCATCTGAATGGGAAATTCAAGAAAATTTCAAGGGAAAAACAGAATTGGATTACAGTCTAAATTAATGCAGGGGTGCAGAATATGTCCGATCCGGCGATCTAGGATTGGGGGGAAATTTTGCACAAAAATATGCAATTGATTTTGATCTTAACATTGCATAGTTAGTGACATGAATTACATAGTTGCTCAAGACAGGAAAATTGTCATTACAATTAGAAAGATCAATATGGTGACCTCTAAAAAATTGATCTCAAAATAATATATACTCGCAGATATATTGAGAAAGTTTTGGGAAAAAAAATCTCTGCCTATGGTAATATAGAATTTACGTAAGTCTATAAATAACATATTGTAAAAGTTTGGGGAAATTTTTATATGGATTGGGGGAAATGTTGGGAGTAAAAACATTTTCTGCACCCCTGGACTGATGTAATTTCTATGAGCCGGCAAAAGCCAAGTGACATATTATTAATATGATTTATGTTATTGTGTCGTGTTTTGTACTTATGTTTATTATGTGATTAAACTATGATTGATGTTAAAAAGGCCTGTTCATCTAGTCAAATAATTTTAGTTTAACTTTACAAAGACTCAATTAGATACACAATGTATTTCATGATTATTACAATGGTTTTGAATTATTAAGGGACTATTTCAGCTACACATGGGGTTTACATGAGATAAAGCATTTTCCCCCCTGAAAAATTACAGTAAAAATTTCTTATTAACACACTCATGCTGCTGTGCACGATCGGTGGGTCACGCTTGACTGTCTCATCTAGCCGAGATTTGGCACAGGTGAATCATGCTCAACTGTCACATCAAGCACCATGGATCACCAATGCATCATGTTCAAAATTCTTTAGACACCACTAATTTTTTGAAGTTTATTTAACAATTTCGAAGTGCAGATTATTCTGTATCAATTAAGGTGCAGAAAATTGCTTTAAAATACTGGTATTGAGAGCATTTGGCATCCCAACTTGCACATGATGTCTTATAACACGAGTTATCACATACAGTGCTGTATACGCAATAATTCTACATCGCGAGATGTAGAGAGGCATGAGTTTAGGCAACTCTTCACAGCGTAAAATGTGAATATCTGTACTGATGTGCACATGCTAATGCATTACCCATGGCTAAAAAAAAAATATATTCATAAATAGCAAATAAATTAAAACTCTTGGGCATTTGAAGTCCTGCTGAAAATATACATGAGCAAAAAAGAAACATTAACACAAAATTACAGCTGATACTGGTGACTATTATTTATTCTTTTATTAAAAATTACTTAAAACAATAATATCAATCTGAAAGATTAGTAGAAATCTACCAATGAAAATGAATGTTTGAAACAGTTGGAGACAAAATAACAAAAAATAATCACCAGTGGCAACATTTAAAAAAAACTTAAATTAGAGATTAATTAATCATAAAGATTAGTTATAACCTTTCTTATTAAAAAACAATAGATAAATAAATAAAGAGAGCTTTTAATATTTCTACAAAATTTTCATCTAAATTTGAAGGAAACAATGATATATCTCAACCTCTTTTTAACATTTTCCAACAAGTTGAAAAGTGTTTATGTTTTCCGTTTGTCTTGTCGTCTGTACACACTCTAACTCCTGTAAATAGACTCGGATTGCTATGAAATTTTTATATGTTATTGATGTTTACCCTAGCACAAACTCTATTGAAGATGAAGTTTCTACCATGTTAAGTTTATTTACAGGATAGTCAAAAGTTTTTTGATACATTACGACCTATGGGAAAAAAATTAGTTTCAAATGAATTTTAAAAATGTTACACCTTGTCAAACATACTCAAATTTATATAGATTTGCAAACTGCACTAAAATATGCAGTGAAAATAACAGTTATTATTCATTTACAGTGCCACTCAATAGAATTTCATTACACAATAATAAAGGAGGGGGGGGGGATTGTTTGCGATATATTTTAATTATGTTAATTGATTTCAAGTACCATAAAAATGATAAATGCTGCTCAGACTTAATATTTCACGAATAATATGAAGTGCACAACATTTACACCATAGGTTCCCAACGGGGGCGGTACCGCCCCCCAGTGGGCGCTGGAGCCTTCCAGGGGGGCGGTAGCGTGTTTAGAGAAAAATGGGGGGCGTTGGGACAGTCAAGGGGGGCGGTCATGGCGTACCTACCTATTTAGGAACCTATATTGTATTACCTACATTGTAATGAAAATAATTGATCTCCACTGCTTTGCCCGACCCGGTGACAAAAACTTTAACTACACCTTTAAATGGAAATCTATAAAGATGAAAATAAAGCTGAGGGAGGGGGGGGGGGGTAATTTTTTTACTAATGTTAAAAATCGCCGAGGAACACGTGGAAGAGCTAAAATTGCGAAGACCATTTTTTTCCTATGAGGCTAAAAACATTGCAGCTGAATTCTTTCATGAATACCAAAATATCCCAGCGGAACAGGAAAAATCGCTATGACTCGTCTTAAAAATCATTATGAATTTAAAAATTGCGGAGTGGAAAATTTGCGATAATTGGCCGGGTAAAAGTTGTATACAGATTTTTTTTTTTATTAATCTGTATTTTGGAAAATTCTGAAGTATAACGGCACATACCTAAACAGAGATTTTTAAACAAATCCGTGATTTGAATCAGTTCAAAAAATTTGTTTATTCTTTGTGAAAGTCGGTGCTGAATTCAGAGGGTTACCCAGGGAGCGAGGAATTCTCCTCCGGAGCAATTAAATGTCCTAAAAAAGGGCAATTCCCCCTCCCTCCGGAGCTACAGGTATCTCTCCCGGAGAAAAGTGTCTGAATTCAACACTAGTGAAAGTGATAAAAATTATATCTATAAATTTGTTCAAAAGTAAATTTATTTAAACTTTAAATAGGGAAAAATGATGTATTTCAAAATATTTTAATCGACGAGGAAATACCGGCAGTACAGAATTAAGTATTTGAAATATGAATCTAAGCATTCTCCTACAAACCAGTTGTTACATAAGTGCTTAATTTACCAAAAATGTTTTTTCAAAAGAACACATGAAGCCTCCTAGTCTACAAAAGCATTTGAATAAATGCCTGCTGATAGAAAAAAAGTCCTATTTTTACTTTCTTCTATCTTTACAAGAAGAAAGTATTGAATTCGTGAAAATTTTCGAAATCCGGTTTTTGACGGATTGATATGTTTTAGGGGTCAGATTCCAAAAAACATGTTTTTATGTCTGCTGTGATTCTGTCTGTATATGAAAAATTTTGTGAGCGCTTTATCTTAACAACTAATGCATGGAATTCAATAAAAATTTATATTATTAAGATAGTTCCTGATATAAATTGATGCTGATTAGTTTTTGATATCAATCGCTCAAAATGTGGCACTGCTATGCTGCCCTTTTCACGATTTCCGCAACAGCTTTATCTCAACAACTACTGCATAGATTTCCACCAAACTTCAGATTCTATTAGTCCTTGACATGAATGGATGCTATTTAGATTTCGTTGAAAATTTCTCAACAGGTGGCGATTCTATGCTGCCTTTTTCACGTTTCTCCAACAGCTCTATCTTAAGAACTAACTCTCGGATTTTCACCAAACTTCAGATTTGGTTAGTTCTTGACATTAATATTTATACATAAATATACCGAATTCATTTTTAGATCCATTTGCGAATGGAGATACAGCAGTATCATCATATTTGGAGGAAGAAATCGTGGAACTCCTATCAAATGAGAACTAAGACTAAAATTCAGAAATGGATACTAAGAGAATTCAGATACTTCAGAAATGGAACAGGCAACTTTGAACCTGGCAATTTGTGACTGATGTTAAAGAAACTGAAATCTGACATGAGCAAATTGTTAAAACTCCATCAGCCCGTACTAGTTCGTTATTTGTTTAGAAATTTTTATTGATTTTGTGTTTATTTTTAAATTTTTAATAAACAATATTTTACTGCATTGATGGTCGTTTTAATTAACTTCTACTTTATGATTCTTAATAAAATGACAGATAAAATATAGATAAATATTCAACAATATTTTAACATTTTGTATAATTAACTATTGTGTAAGAGGGGGAGGGGCGTTGGCATTTTTTTTCTTGTAAAGGGGGCGCTGATCCAGAAAAGGTTGGGAACCTATGATTTACACGGACACACAAAATATTTCAAATCGTATATTCTATCCGAAGTACTGTATATTATCGATGATAGCTGATTGATGGAAGAAATGCATTTTTAATAATGATATGTGCTTTTAAGTTTTACTAAATGTCTGCATATTATATGGTGTGTATAAATGCTATAGTTGATATACAGGGTTACACAAAAGAGCTCATAAAGGTTACTGAATATGAGGGTAATTTACTTAAAGGTGGTTTTTAAATAGGATATGCATTTTTATGTTGAACTGCTTTCAGTTTAATAAGAAATGTTTGTAGAATATAGATAAAATGATATACAAGGTCACACAAAGAACTATCTACATGATCACCCAAGGATGATAATTTTTGGAAATGTGATTTAAGTAGTTTTAAGAGTGTTTTTGATTGAACTAAATTTTAACAAAATACTGGTGTGTAATAAAGGCACTAGGTACAGAGCTGTAGAAAAGTATTCAAGTATGTTTCATATGTTATAATGAAGTGCATAAAGAGAAATTTGAACCAGTTAGGCATTTTTTTGCAAAACTAAAGTTTCTGTTAAATGGTATATAGAGATGGGACGAATATTCGGCCACTATTTGGCATTCAGCTCTTTTGCCGAATATTTAAGGCTTGTTGACCGAATACCTGTAGCCGAATGTTTAGAGATATCTCGCCGAATATTGCTAAAATCTCGCTGAATAGTAAAAAAAAAATATCTTGCCAAATAAATTTAGGATTTAAAAAAATTTGTTTCTTGCAATTTTTTTTAAATTCTCTAATCCAAATTGGCTACTTTCTGGCACATTCATGGTGTCATTCTCATTCTACTTACAAAATATACAGTTATTCAGATACTAAAAAATATACAGTCTTTCTGTATTTCCTATAAAAATTGGTGATATTTTAGAAAATGCTGCCCAAATTGGAGATTCAAGTGTACGGGAAATGTCTTCATTAGAGAATGATATATTACAACTCAAGATATAAAAACAGTTACAGAAAAAGAAAAACACTGCCTTATTCTAAAACGCTCAAATATTTATTAATGTCTGCAAATTCCATGTGCATATAAAAAAGCTCTTATGAAATTCATAACATATTTTCTATAAAATAAGAGAAAAAGTTCATTCACCAGGTGTGATTATGAAGATTAATTTTCAACATTTAATATCAAGTATCACTATTCCAAGTACAGCGGTACATCTGAAAACAGAACTGGTGTCAAACTAGATACTTATTAGATGACACAACTTGCTTTATGAAGATAATTTTATAAATATTTAAATATAAATTCTAAGTATTGAAAAAAATATTTTTTTTATTCTATAATTTTCACTTTTAAATAATTATTTGCATAATTTACTGACTTAAATATGTGACATTATTATGTATATACTTTTAATTTGGGTACACGACATTTCGGTCCTGCCATTTCGGTCCCGCCGTTTCGGTCCCGCCGTTTCGGTCCCGAGACATTTCGGTCCCGAGACATTTCGGTCCCTGGACATTTCGGTCCCGAGACATTTCGGTCCCTGGACATTTCGGTCCCCAGACATTTCGGTCCCGAGACATTTCGGTCCCTGGACATTTCGGTCCCGAGACATTTCGGTCCCTTTCCATTTCGGTCCCTGGCCATTTCGGTCCTTAATCATTTTGGTCTCTTGCCATTTCGGTCCATTGCTATTTCTTTACCGGCCACTTTATAACTTGGTTTCTGATTGATGAAGGCCCACTAAACGCTGTAAGCTCAACATTGTTCGGGCCTTTTTTAATATTTTTATTCTCCTGCCCCCCTTCCCTCAAATTTTATACAAAGCTGAATATAATAGTCCAATAAGTTTAATCTATTGTAACTCGTGATAATAAAATCACAGCGAGTTGTAAATTTGATTAAGCAATGTTATATAATTTTACACTGTCTTTATTATTATTATTTAACAGAATAAATATTTTAAGTTTTATCATAAATTTTTTGTATTAGGTATTTTATCTATACTATAAACTATTATTTTTATTGATTAACTTTTATTTTTATTGATTGTTTTCGCACACTTTCTTAGAATCTTTAAATTAGTGATTTCGTTACTAGGCGTGCTATAAAAAATTTTTGTTAAAAAAATAAAAATGCTCCAACGACCTTTTTTTATGTAATAATTATTGGTTGCATTTTTTTTTTTTTTTTTTTTTTAACAGTTTTCTTTCCTTATGAAGACAATTTTTGTGAGTTAATTTTATTGAAAGTGGGCCTATTTCTTTGTAATAAAATGATTATTTTTTTATTTTATATAATAATGTAACTATTATTTTAAATAATTTTATTTTCGATTTTTAATTGACAAAACTAAGCGTTTTTATTTTATCGTTTATTTATTTATTTCCATTACCTTTTCGCTCCCACTTTCACAGAAAAAAATTGACAATTTTCATTTTAATTTTATTATTAATTGAATAAATAGTTTTAAATTTCAATAACTTTAAATATAAAATAAATAAACAGGTAAACGATAAGCTTCAGTTTATAACTACTACAAAACATAATGATAAATTGAATATAAGACAGATTATTTATTGAGTTTATGTAAAGTAAAATTCGAAATGCATATTAATAATTTTATCAATTTAATTATATAAAGATTCATTAAATTAAAAATACATAAATTTAATAAAATATTAATTTGATTTTCATTTTAAAATCACTAACTGTTTTGAGATTTAATTTATAGCAATTATTCATCACCATAAGTTATTATTCAAAAATTGTTATTTATTTCAAAAACGGAAATTATTATTATTATTATTATTATTATTTTGAAAAATCAATTAGTAACGTAACGTAATAATTAATTAAACATAATAATGCAACACTGTAACAATGCGTAAAAATATTTCTTAACAGGTTTAGGTAACATTATTATCCAGATGCAGATTTAAATTTTTTAAAACAAAGTTATAGTTTACAGTTCGCAAAAATCAATCGTGTATTAATTATTATATTTAAAGAGTAAGAAAAATATGATAAACTAACCAATAAATGAATAAATAACATATTTATTTTGAGAATCCTTTTCATTTTTATACATCCTAATGAAGTTAATAACATTATAGTAGCTGAAATTTAAAAAATATGTTTTTTTCATTTTTGCTATAACTTCTATATAGTTCTTGTACTAGATTTTAAACAAATAATTGATAAATAAGTCACTTAAACAATTAATAGTTAAAATAATTTTGAATCCTTATTAATAAATATGTTTGATAAAAATAATTTAATTTTTGAGAATTTTTTAATTTAACAACATAATTATTAATGCTTTCAAATGTTCTAAGATGATGTTAATCATTTAATAAAATAATGTATAACATTAAGTAAATAACAAATCAAAACCGTGTGCCGAGAATTTTTAAACACTTTTTTTATGTTGGTGTTCCTATAAAATTGGAAATGTATGCATATAAGTATCAGCTAAGTACTACGTACTACGATTAACCTCTTTTAAGCAAAAATTCTGCATGTCAATCAATTGTCAACGCTCATCTGAACAAATAGTCATCTTTATACAAGATAGCTAGAAGAGCTAGGTAGCTAGCTTTATTCTACATATCTTGATCTTTATACACTTGTCAGATGAAACCCTTATTCTTTACAATGTCCTTTATACTCTGGAGTTCAAATGCGGACGGACCTCCCACATAATCGCTGGCATTTTTTAGAAGAAATATGAATGTTTTGAAAAGAATAGCATTTCTCGGTGCTTTTTTTATTCCTCTTGCTGTTATCTTCATTTCAAACGCTTTTAGTATCAATTAAACCAGTATAAAAAGTAGAATGGAATATTTTTTATCCTTATTACAGCTTATGAATGACATTGAAATATTCAAAACTTATAACATAACTAAATAAGATTGTTAGATAAGATATTTACCACCTAGACATAATATTTTAAGTTACCTTTTTTAATTTAACTTATTTTGACAGAAGGCTTTTTTTCATATTTTTTATGAGGGTTTTTATATTTTAATGTTAAAAATAATTATTTTATATAATAATATCAGCTTTAAATGAAATGACAAATTTCAATACGCATTACATTAATAATTTTGTAATTAGTTTCCTTAAGCTGGTTTTAGAAAATTTAACAGATGTGTTGTATAAATGTGATATATGCATAAAAGTATGGCAATATATTTTTTTTTCTGTTGCCGTTGTTTTGGAAAACATTAATAAAAACAGGGAAGCGTCAATATAATAAACATTCTAGATTGTAATAATAACAATAAAAAAAGAACTGTTGTCATGAAAAAATAATTGCTAATAATTCAAGATGTAATTCATTTTTTTAAAATGTAAAAAAAAAAAAATCTTTAAGTTACAAATCATTTTAATAATTATTTCTGCTCGTGTCATATATTTATGTAATAAAATAATTGCAATGCTAACTACCTCCACGTGTTGCAATCTGGAAACTCTTTTCTTAATTTAAAAACGGAAAAGTTTAAAAGGAAAATAAATGCTAGTAACCAAAAACAACATATAAAAAATGCCATAAACAAAAAGAGGATTCAATGATAATTTTGGCACAGGGGTTAAAATACCACCAGATACAGATGTTTTTTATTTATTTCAACATTTTTGCTCTTATGCGGGAAGTGGCGGGGGTGCAAAATAATGAAACACTTATAATTCTGAAAATTGGCTTCAGCGATGAAATCCTATAATATGCTAAGTGTCAGAATATAAATTCCATATAACAATAACTCTTTCTTTTCTCCTGGCAATTTAAAAGCCTTTGTCTCCCTGGAGAGGAAACATGCATCTCAGAAGTTAAAATTTTACAACTATTATGGGGTGTGTTAATATCATAAGTTAATTGGGTTATTTTATAAATTTAGTTATCAGTTTCCAAGTTAACTTCTCCGTTTCCTCGTTCAAGAATTCAAAACATTCTGGCAATTTTAAAAAATGCCATTCATCTGTGAATTTTTTTCAGAAATCTCCATCGATTTCTAAATAATTGATCAAGTTTTGGGGTACTTATTACTTCTAAATTATCGCATTACACTAAAATTTTATGCGACTTTCAGTTAAAAAACCAGTGTTGAATTCAGACACTTTTCTCCGGGAGGGACTTCTGTGGCTCCGGGGGGGATTACACTTTTTTACCAATGAAAACACAAAATTTCAAATTTTCCGGGGGGGGGGGGGGGGGGGGGGGTTATTGATAGCTCCGAGGGGAATGACCTGCCCCTGAATTCAACATAAAAAATGCCATTCATCTGTGAATTTTTTTCAGAAATCTCTATCGATTTCTAAATAATTGATCAACTTTTGGGGTAATTGTTACTTCTAATTAATCGCATTACACTAAAATTTTATGCGACTTTCAGTTAAAAAACCAGTGTTGAATTCAGACACTTTTCTCCAGGAAGGACTTCTGTGGCTCCGGGGGGGGGGGGGGGGGGGGGGGGATTACACTTTTTTACCAATGAAAACACAAAATTTCAAATTTTCCGGGGGGGGGGGGGGTTATTGATAGCTTCGGGGGGAATGACCTGCTCCTGAATTCAACGTAAAAAATGCCATTCATCTGTGAATTTTTTTCAGAAATCTCCATCGATTTCTAAATAATTGATCAACTTTTGGGGTACTTGTTACTTCTAACTAATCGCATTACACTAAAATTTTATGCGACTTTCAGTTAAAAAAACAGTGTTTGAATTCAGACACTTTTCTCCGGGAAGGACTTCTGTGGCTCCGGGGGGGATTACACTTTTTTACCAATGAAAACATAAAATTTCAAAATTTCCGTGGGGGGGGGGTAATTGATAGCTCCGGGGGGAATGACCTGTCCCTGAATTCAACACTCTGAAATGTTCCTTATAAAATTATGGCAGATATTTCCCGTGCACAAAATTTCAGCTTGCTGGAGAAGGGACCGAAAAGGCCAGGGACCGAAATGTCTCGGGACCGAAATGACCATGGACCGAAATGTTTCGGGACCGAAATGTCTCGGGACCGAAACGTCTCGGGACCGAAATGGCCAGGGACCGAAATGTCTTGGGACCGAAATGTCTCGGGACCGAAATGTCTTGGGACCGAAACGTCTCGGGACCGAAATGTCTCGGGACCGAAACGGCGGGACCGAAACGGCGGGACCGAAATGGCGGGACCGAAACGTCCTGCTTCCTTTTAATTTACATCTTTTTTCATTCATATTGTTATCAATTTCTGTTTATCATTTTAATGCTTGTTGAATAAGTGGAATACTGAAGTTGAATATCGTATGCGCCAATTCAAATGTCAAAAATTTTTTTGTAACATATGCATTCTACTTTAAGCATACCTTTTGCTTTAAGGTAATTTGTAATTTAAAGCTTAGTAACTGATTTCAGAACAGTCTCATTCTTACAATTTTTTTTATCATTAGAGATACAAATTCTCAATGATAAAATTTACTTCATTAAAGGGTTATTTCAAAAAATATTTCCTCATGAGTTCTGAGAGAGAGAAAGAAATTATTGATTTTGGATTCAAAAGAAAGGGTAAAAGTATCATTTGTTAGTAAAAGAGAAGTACATTCTTCTTATTTTAATAGAAATATCTTACCATCCTGACTTAATGTAAATCAATTTGATGTACATTAGGATAAAAAGATGTAATGCAATTTTATAATTTTTTTTGTTAAAATAAGTTTTTTAAATTAAAAAATACATTTAAAAGCACATTTAAGAGTAGTAATGATTAATGAGCTCCTATTTTTTTAAATTATATATAAAATCAAAAATTATTTTTTTTTATTTAAAAAAATTTTTGCTATTCGGCCTAAAATTTGGCCAAATATTCAGTATTCGGCCAAATCACTATTCATCCCATCCCTAATGGTATATATATCCATCGAAAGATCAAATACAGAACTGTTCAAAAATATTGGGATACATATTTGGCTATGACAGTAGCATTTTATTTCCCTAAATAACAAAGTTTTATTAAAGATTTCAGGAAGTGTTGGAAAATGTTTCATAATCTTATTCTTAACATAATTCTAACTTCTTCATAATCTTATAGTTTCATATCTTAGCTTAACACATGATTTTTCTTACTTGTTTTAAATATGAATTTTAAACATAAATATGACTTTTTAAAATATTTGTTAAGTACATTTGAAAACATTTAAATATATTCTATAGAGCATTAGTATGTCCATGATGCAGGGGTGGATCTAGGCAAAATTTGGGACCCATTTATGTTTCTTTCAGAAAAATCCATTTAATAAAACAGGCACCTTCATAAAATTACTTTAAATAAAACAGACCCCTTCATAAATATTTATTCCATAAAAACATACTCTACATTAATTATCTTTATATTCTTAGGTTTCAAAATGTGTAAATTGCAAAGAAAAATATTTCCTGGAAGTTAAATTTTTGCAAAGGGACTGAAAAAAAATATTTATAAATATTTAGTTTGAATTTCAAAAGTAAAAGTTATTTTTTTTCACATAATGAGGAGGGAGGCTCAAGAAAAAAAAATTTCTGCACCGACCCTTGGCAGTAACGCTAGCACTAGATTGATTGTGGCAACATATGAAAAATAAATTTCACTTTAAAAAAAATGTATCACATGCAGCTTGATTACAAAAAATGAACTTGTTTGAATCTAAAACAATCTAATCTTGTCCATTAATATTCTTAATTGAAAATAAAACTTCAATAAATTTATATGATAACATAAATTTAATGAGTATGTAATGTCGAATTATATGCTTAAACCTCAGAAATAATTAGAACCGAGGCAGTAGTGGAATCTTTGTTGATTTTTTAATTTATTATTTCTGGCATATTGCTTCAAAATGAAAGCATCTTTTAATAAATTTCAAAACTTTATTTCAATACATTATTGATATTTCCATAGAAAAAGACTTTTTGGAGTTGTTAATTCACAATCTAAAAATAGGTATTAAATGTAAAAAATCTATAAAAGCCCCCCCCCCCAAAAAAAAAAAAAAAAAGATTTTTACTCATGTTTTGAAATTTGAGAAGCTTGGATTAAATAATTTAATGATAAAAATTCCAATTTGTAATTCCTGAAATGTGACTTGAAGCTCAGTGCACAAACATAGAAAGATTTTAGTTTCTGTCTGTCTTTTTGTTCCACAATAACTGCTGGAAAAAGCATCCAATTAACATGTAATTAAAATAGGAATGTTAGTGAGATACCCAAAGTCAGCTATACCATTTTGGGATAAATTTGGTTGATGCATAAAAATAAAGAACTTTTTTTTAAAATACAGATAATTAAAATAAATATAAATAAATATTTTTTGTAATGTTCTTCTATGGGAATTCAGGAAATTTTCAATTTTTACTATTCATTAAATTGAGAATATGTACTTGGATACTAACTGATTTAAATCAGGGTTCATACTCATTTTCAAAGAAAAAATCCCCTGAGAAATTTATTTTCTGGGATCTATAATTTTTCCATATCAACAATTAACGACATTTTTTAAACCAGTATCATGATACTCCTATCTCCTCAAAATAAAATAAAAACAAGGTAATCTTGAAAGTAAAGTCTATACATCACTTAAATAAACAATATGAAGAGAACTTTAAAAGGAAAACATTAATTTATGCAAAACAGAGATGATGTCTGCTTGCCTAGTGGAGCTTTAAAAACTTGGTATTTTGCTGAAATTTCCTTTATACTTTAAGATTTGATTATCTCATTTTAAAGCATTATGAATAATATGAAGGCTACAAGTGCCAATATCAGTTAAAAATGTTCTTAACTTGAACTATTGTCAAATATGATGTTAGGAGGTGTGTGAAGTGACCGAATGGATGTTGACAGATGCAATATCACAAAGCATGCTAACAGCAACAATTACCCTGAATTTCCCAGAGTAAACAGTCATTTTGGCAGATTTTCCCAGGTTTAGGGAATTTTTTTGTATTATCTCCTGAGATTCTCCTGATTTCTACAACCAAAAATTTATCCCCTGATTTTCCCAGGAATCCTATATTCTTCTGATGAGTATGAACCCTGTAAATGTTAAATTATATATGCTTTGAAATTTTGTCAATTCATTTGTCAGATTTTTTAAATTAGGTGTATAACTTTTGATGGAATTTTAAATTTTATACATCTGATCTAAAAATTTAAAACATTTTATTTTAGTAACCTTACATATTTACCATCATGCATAAATCATTTTTTCTCTTTTTCTTTTAATATATTCCTTGAAACTGTATTTCATAGCATGTAAAACAAAACCATTAAAATACTCCTGATTATGAGAGATTCAATATCTAAAACTTAGATTTGGGGCTTTGATGTTGAGGCCCTTGATCTGCAGATTTATTAGTGGTAAAAAACAATTTTCAATATTGGTATGGCATTTTATTAAAATCTCTATAACATCATAGCAAAGTTGGCATTAGAACATGAGGAAGAAAAAAAACCTTCCTGTCTTACAAAACAAAAAAAGAAACATATAATTAAGTAATAAAAAAGACAAAAAAATGGAAAGGGAATAAAAATAATACCATTTCCATAATCAAATGACCACACACTGCACATTTCTCTGCAGTTTGCTGGAAACCTGAGTACTGAAACGAGAGATGGTAAATTCATATATTACAAAAGCATAAAAAAAATATGTTTTTGAGATATTATATTACAACTCAATATTCATTAAAAGCCTTATACATTTTCAACAGCATTTATGGAAAATACAATAATTTTGCAGTTAAACTTTACAAACTTAAATAAAGTTTCTTTTTTAATTTAGAATGTTGTATGGATGTTAGCAGGGGAGTTCTATTGTACCTGCTGTGAATTAAACAGTAATTTTATAGTTTAAAATTATATTAGTTTTAAACTGGTTTATTATTCTCAAGTGACTTCAAAATTAACAAGAACTAAGAGTAAGAGTATGTATGTGTGTGAGAAAGAGAGGAAAGAGAGAGAGAGAGAGAGAGAGAGAGAGAGAGAGAGTTTTTGTCTTTTTTTTTTCCCCCATTTAGAAAGGATCTCTCCACACTTCTAAATGAAAGACTATTTAACTACCTTTTACATTCACAGATTTACTGTTTTAATTCCTAATTAAAAGAAAAAGAAAAAAAGAACTTACTTTTGTACCCCAAAAATTTTTTTACATATTATATTTTCTGTATTGCTGATGTATTTAAAAATTGATCAATTTTAATAATATCTTTTTAATTTAATCTATTTAAAGTTTGTATTCTTCATTTAAAACATTGCTTGGATAGATTTTGGATTTTAGACAATTAATTCTGTTTTAAAATTTTGTCTCTATTTGAATTTTGTTTGGCCAATGCATATGGAATGTAAGGAATAATGTATTATTCTTTTGGATTGACATTGGACAAGATAAATTTAAAAATATGAATGTAAAAAAAAAAAAAAAAGAGCATTTATTATTAGTACTGTTTATAGAACTAATAGTTTATCAATAACATTTAGAAGGATGAAAATCTAAAGACCATAAAATATGCTCATGAATAATGCACGCAAAATTTAGCTATGCAAATAATCATAAAACTTTTGAAAGAATATGGTTTTAGCACATCAACTGTTCTAACAGTTTTAATGGTACTAAAATAAGCAAACTTGAAAAAAACAAATATTTAAAAAAATGACACCTGTAAGTACTCTTAGCAATAATTAATAACGAAAATTTGTTAATCAAATTTTGTAGATATATTTGTTGGATCTTTGTAAATTGTAAGTAAGAATGTTTTGATTTTAAGAATTACAAGAAAATGAAATTATAAATTTTGTAATGTATTAATCTTGAATATAGTTAATTAACTTTCTTAATTAAAAAAAGGTGACAATTCTTTTTAAAAGAAAAGAAAAACAGTACTACTTGATTATCCCATCCACCAAAAAACTATTGCCAAACTATAAGATTAAATGCCAATAATAACGGATGATCATAAATGTTGAATTCACTTGATATTAAACATATTACATATGTTTGTTACATGATTTTTAGTTCAATGTTTTAATTGTATTTTTATTAATGACTAATTTATTTGTCCTTTTAATATTTAAAATAAAAGTCACTGTAATTTGTATAATTTGTAAAATTGATTGACAGGATAACCAAGTAGTGCCAGAAAAACTTTTAAATATAGATTTTTCAATTCATATGAAACTCAGTAAATAAATAAACAACACAAAAAATGTAATTTAAAACTGAGTTAAGCACTTACTAAATAATCTTCTTCACAATAAACTTTGCCATAGACATTATAGAATGCTTTGCCTCTTAATGCTCGGCCTGAAATATAAAATGAAAAATACTTATTGATATGTTACTTCATGGAAAAAACAATGAGATCTTAGTGCGAATTAAATGATCTAGTTTGTTTAAAAACTTTTCACTAATAGATAATGATTAAATAGATAGTTTTTAAACCAAATATTTTCTATTGATGCATATTTACAGGTTGCAAACGATCATTTGAATTATGTGGCAAGTTTTATCATCTTAAGTAGTATAAAATTTTATGTGAACACAGGTCTCGCATGTCACATTACTTACATTACCTGTATTATTATAAAACGATCATCATTGAATTTGTAAAAAAACAATCATTGCTGAACTTATGTTTGCGTTTTGAATCAAATTTCCACATGCAATACCACAGGAAAGGAGTAAAATCAGCCATCATGTGATAAGAATGACTTATATTTCAAAAAGTAATTTTTTTGTTAAAAAAATGGAAAAGGCTATTTGATTCCAAATTGCTTCAATAGTCAGGCCTGTTAATTTTATGACTTTACAGTGATAAATGAGTCAGAATCAGAAAGCTTTACAATGTTGAGCAGGGAATTTGAGAACTATCTTAAATGTTTATTAGTTTCAAAATCTGAGTTTCACCCCAGGCAGTTTCAGCAGGGTGCTGATAAATGCAGCCAAAAATTGAATCCTCTTAGAAGTCACTTCACGAAATTTCATTTAATGAAAAAAGCCCCTTACAAAACTACATTTTAATTAAAAAAATGCATTGACAAAATTTTATTCTATAAAATTAGATGTACAAAGACCCACACACAAACACACATCATGTGTCCTGTAAAAGATAAGTATATTGGAAAATTCATTGTATTTTATTTCTATTATTTTTATATTAAATTCATATTACTTAAAAATAATTCTGTTTCGTAAAAATTTTCAACTACATTGCAGCAAAATGAAGATTTATAGCACTTGCCATACTTTAAAACTAATTTTCTAAATAAAAATGCCTTATTTAACTTGCTGGGAACCAGATGTCATTTTAAGACATTCTTGTGAGTACGGGGACTTTGAGAAGAAGAAAAACTTAATCTTGTTTTGTTTAGTTGCTATTGATACAGTTTTATTATTGCATTAGCTAAAGTACCCGACATTTTAAGAATATTTATTTTGAAAAATCAATGATTGAGTGTGAATTTATGTAATTTTCACTTTTTTTTTTCATTTAATCAGCACAACAGATTACCTACTTACTTAGTAATTATAATCTAGAATGAGACCGAGATTAAAACCTTTTGAAGAAAAGTTGTTTCTGAGTATTTTATTATTTAAATAATTTTTTCATGATTTAAAAAAAAAAATGATAAATACAAAAATTCTAAGAATTTTATTTTTAAAAAATGTGAAATTTTTATTTCAGTTCTTCACTAAGAATAAGCTCTAGGGAACCTATTTGAAAATTCTAATGTACTTACATATATACATACACACATATGGAAAGGATTTAAATGGGACAAAAACTAATTCAGATAAGCTCAAAACTGTTAAAAAAGCCAATATTATTTCCATAAACTTGTAATTATCATGTTTCAATACATTTTTTCAAACTCATATGATGTTATATATTTGTCTGCTGACATCCATTATAACTAAAATGTGATGCAATGTAATATTAACTTTTTTTTTCAGTTCCACAAATTTCTTATTTTATTTTTTACGTGGAAATTTTTCTCTAGAAAAGTAATGGTTGTGGTAAGAATTTTACTGCAGATTTTTAATTGTTGGCAACTGTTATAGTGAAAAATGTTTAAATATGATAGGAAATTGCTGGTTTTTTATTAATTAAAATTAATTATAACTTATTTTGATTCCAAATAACTTTAGTTGCCTTGGCTGTATTTAATAAACATGTACCAAATATTTCATAATCCTGTTTTCCAAACTGTGGATTTGAATAGAATTACCGACAACTTTCATTTTTATATATATTAGATACAAAGTTAGCCAAAATATTAATTAATGATAAATGTGAACTTTGAATATGTCAGTATCAGTATCAAAGCTTTAGTAAATATTACTGATAATTATCAGTTGCAGAGTTTTAAGTGCTTGTTTTTAATGCTAATGTTTCTATTTTATGGAAATATGACAATTTATTGAATTCTTACAATTTCTGAACATATATTACATATACTATATATATTAATCCAATTTGTGATGACTAATACACCTAACTTTATCAATACTTTAAAAAAAATAGTATTAATAAATTCTTAGATTTGATTAGATTAATTGTGGTCTTTTATTGCATTTTTTCAAAAAAAATGCAAGAAAACAATGCAACAAAAAGTTTTTTTTGCAACAAAAGTTTTTGCAAACAAAAAATTCAACAATAATGCAACAAAAATTTTTTTGCAAAAAATTTTCTACTTTTACACACACAAAATAGTGAAAATAAAGCAAATCAAAAGAACTTGCATAGACGGCTGGGAAATATTAAATAGTGAACATCTGAACGAAATTTAATTACATCCCTTGCAAATTTTAGTTTCAATAAGGCATTAAATATCTGGTTTTCTATTTTTTCCAACTACTTTAACCCTTTATCTACGACGGTACTTATAAGTACCATTAAAATAGCTTATTATAAAATTCTGTTAATATGTCAGTTAATTGTAATGAGTTATAGATACATTACTTTATTTTGTTCCAAAAGCATTATTGGTTACAAGAAACAAAAATATTTTTAAAACGACGATTTCTTTTGCCTTTGCATCTTTCCAGCTTTCTTGGCATTGAGGGAGGAGGTGGGGGGGGGGATTTTTCGATTGGGAAATATTTCTATATTTATATTGTAAGAACATATTATTTGTACATTTTATAATTCTAAAAAATACTAAGAAAACAATTTAAAATAAAAGATTTGAATGGAGTTATAAAAATTGCAGAAAATCTCTGTAAATTCAAATTTAATTTTTCTAAAATCCTTCAAATACTAATTTTAAATGATTATGTAAATCTTTTAATTTAAACAATTTGCATAAAATGCTTTAGAATGTAAAATTTTCATGAATTCATAATGTGGTAGATAAAGGGTTAAACATAAGACTATGACAATTTATCCAGAAAAAATAATTACCACAAGAACAACATATGAAGCAGTTCGTATGATATAAATTCCCCATGGCTTGACATGCTTGACCAGCACCTGATACTTTCTCTCCACAAGTATGACATATACCTACAATTAAAGAAACGATAAATACAAATACGAACTTTCAAGCAATAATAATTCAGAATGAAACAAAGATTGCAGCGCTGAAAAACTTTAATACTTTAAGATAAATGCACCGTATATTTTACACAATTTTTAATGCGATGCTGCCATTTTTGTTTATATTCATAAATGTCATAGAAATGTAACAAATTTAAAATTATAAAATTAATGAAAAAATGTTTGAAAGTACACTAAATAAAACAATTATCACTTTCGAAGTTGATTGCAATAAGAAATTTTTATACTTAAAATATGAGTTTTATAATTTATATTGGATTAAAAGTTCTGGAGAAAAAATGTATGCACAGTATTAATTTCATGCCTTGTCTTGCTTTTTATTGTAATATAACAAAAAATAACTCTACAATTAACTCTTAAGGGACTATAAAACGAAAATGTGATTTCTTACTTTCCATTTTCATTGTCATGAGCGAAGTAATATGGTTTTACAACCAACGTTCGCGATGGGGAAATTAACGTCCAACACAAAGGAAAATTATCTTCACGAAAAACAAATATTCAAGAACCGTTATCAAAGCATTAATTTCTTATCAAGAACACAGTATACACACGTGGAATAGTTTTTTTTTTTTTTTTTTCAATAATCCCAAGTAATACACAGAACAGAATTCGCGAAGCAGACGATCTGCCCGTGAACTTACACAGGTTAGCGAAAAAGGAAACTATTTTTAGAGCAAAACGCGGATTCATAGGGAGACCTCCGTCGGATTTCCCCGTTCGCGTTGGAACTAAGTTTATCACAACACACTACAATATCTGTTACGAATTAACCATGTGGATTAACGCGGCGATAATTTAAAAAGTCCATAGAAATTATGAAAAGATAATTCAAAATAAGAACTAAACTAAAACAAATTAAAATGAAAATAACAGAAGTTGAAATAAAAATTGATGTTATCCTATCCTTTTAATAAATTAAAAGAAATTGTCTTTTTCTGTGAATATTCAAAAATTCAAGAAAATGAATATAAGAAATAAAGCTAATTTTTGGAGCTTACGTTTATGTGAACGAAAATATATGCGCGTTGTATTCAGATTGAGTTTAAGAAACTTAATATTAGGAAACTATTTAAAATATTTTTTCCCGGCGCAGATTTAAAACATTGGTAGCATATCATTTCATCAGATTAATAACAGTTTGAATTCGATTAGAAATTGATTTCCCGCAGAAATTTGAGTTTAAACGAAAGTAAAGTTAAACGACCGGATGTAAATGTAAATCGAATTTTCAAATTATTTATACGCAATTTTCGCTTTGTCAGTGCAGGTATATCTGGCAGACAGAAAACTGTTAATTAAAACAGTAAGTAATAATAATAATAAATAAAAATCAACGAATATTCCGAATAAATAGGATATTTTGCATTTGGTGACTTGAGAGAAAATGGACTCGCAAACTGACACTATTTAAAATATTTTTAAAAAGAAAATTTCCTACATGTAATAGAGAATCAGGAAAAAAAAATCATTATAAAAATGAAATAATAAAAATAACAATGCACAAACCAGAGAAAAGTTAAGGAAATAATCATATGAACTCCCCCCCCCTCCCCCCAAAGGAAGAAGAAATAAAAAGAGATATGGATTCAGATATGACTTGGAAAGGGAGATCCCTCGCACCCTACCTCAAAGTAAAAAAAAAAAAAAAAACCCTTCTGAAGAAATGATCTGATTTTAAGTAGAGTTGCTTAAGTTTAAACAGAAAATTTCTCTCATCTCTTTAAGCGCAATTATCAACTTTTTTTCTTAAACGGTTTGTGGTTAATAACAAAATATGAGGCATTCAATAACGGAAAGAATCGGAGATGAATTTGAAGGAAAAACTCGTCCATCAGAATGATACTTTAGTATATCTGAAGCGTAATTAAAAATAAAAGGCAATGTGTAACCGCAAAAGAAAGAAAGGAAGAAAAAAGCCCGATAGTTTAATTTTGCATAGAATGAAAGTCTTTCCTTCAAACCTATCTTTGGATCTCCGCCTCTTTTCATTGTTGAATCTCTCTATCCTTTTATTATTAACCACAAATGGTTGTAGAAGAAAGGGTGATAGTTGTACTTGAAGAAGAGAGAGCAATTTTCTGTTTAAATTCAACCTAAAACTGCAAACAGACGGACCTACTATGTATTATGTACTGGCATCCTTTATTGAGGCGACGCGGTGTTTTTGATTGTTAACGACTTTTAGAGGAAGGGGATAGATAGCCTGTAAAATAGGAATCTTTACCTCAAGTAGAGTTGAGCTCTTTATCTCCTGACCCAATGTGGATTTCCCCTCATTCTATTGTGAATAAACCGCAGAAGGGTCCGAAGCCAAGGATTTCTTAGAATTCTGTTGAAGGCTGGAAAAACAAGTGTGTGCCCGAAGCCTAACACTAAAGGGCAAAACATTGACTTTCTCATATACTCATCATAGTATCTTAAGGTCATTGGGGCAAAATTAGTACTAGCCACAGGGTACGGAACAGAGAATCAACTTTCATACGCTGTAATGGCAACTTGTTTAACATGGGATTTCACATAGACAGTAGCGACACGAGCGGACCACTCTGAAACTACGATCATAACACAAGAGAGGTTGCTAATTCGGCGAAACATCGCTTCCTTGGCGACAAATGATAAGGGTAAAAAGGAAAAAAATACAGCGACGGCTTGCTGTTTCTTGTTTTGAAATTTATGAAAGAATTATTTTAATATGAAATAACTTTAACGTATTCGTCTTGCAAACAATACATGTGTCTCTTCTTAACATAACGACCTAATAATTTAAACTTGAAAATTCAAGAACAATAACAGTAATAATTACGAATCAATATAAGCGCGGAAATCTAAGATCAAATAGCATAAGCACGCGTGCAAAGATAATCAAATCAGCATTCAGCAAGAAGTGCCAAGCCAGAATATGGTTACAGTTAAACAGAAATCACGAGGATAAAAATCGCCAACGCGATGGTTTAGTTTTTAAGTGATCCACTGAGGGCGCTCTTTTCAAGCCGAGTGGACCACTAGCATTTCTGACGTCAAAGAACGTCACAACAGATATCAGCTACTCTATTTATCCCACAAGCGTTCACCAAAAGCCAATCAAATACCGCAACGCTTGTGGAAAACATTGGAAACTCCGCCCCGTGCTAGTGGCCAGTTGAGGCTCTGTACGTACTCTGTGGTACTAGCCACCGGCTGCAGGACCAGTTGAATGAGTAAAAATGACTGCTGAAAATTGGCTGTCAGCAGCCACTTTTCTACAAGGAGAACATAAAAATTTCTTGTATTCCATCATGTTATTTTTTTTCTGCCTGCATTGTGTTTATATTAGCATATTTATTTATGCTATTCAATTTTAGATTGTTAACAATAGAATATTTTAAAAAAAATTACTTTTTAGTAATTTTAAATTAAAAACTAGTCGCTAGTAACTGGGAAATGTATAAAGTGGCCACTTATAAAACTGGAAGTAATGGCCACCGATGAAATTTCCCAGTTTTGCCTTTTACCTAATTTTGGTAAAAACGATCGAGATTTCGCGAAGATATCGTTGAACCTTTACAAGCCATTACTGTTGGGATCGAATTTCGAAGAGACCGAAACCACAAAGGAAATGTAAACTGCATTAAATAAATTTTATATCTATTAAGGATTTTAATAGACCTTTACCTCTTGACCAGGAATGTAATAACATGTAATACGTTTGGAACTTGAAAAAAGTAAGACAACTTTAAATATTCCAAAAATCAGTGGTGGATTCAGACATTTGACTCCAGCAGGGATTTGGTGCAGGAAATCCTACCATCAGATAATCTTTAGGTCATACTGCCTTTGGCAATGGCAGTGTATACATTCGAATTTATATATTATATTTTTAGGCAAAATTCCATCCAAACGAATGTAGAGCTAGGATAGCATTTTCTTCAGTAGTGTACAGCCAACATCCCCCCCTCCCCCTATAGGCAGACTTATATAAAACCAAAAACTTTCTGCGAACATAATATTAGGTCAAAAACTTTCTGCAAATTAATGTTTAATAAAGTTACGTATTATATTATTTTGGCATGGACGAAATTTCCTTTTATTATGCAATTCATGGGTGCAATTCGCATCTTTTGCTCGATTTATGGACGTGATTCCTGTTTTTTATGCGATTAATGGACATGCATTTTTTATTCAATTCATGGACGTAATTCGCGTTTTTTCACCCTCTGAGTGTTTTGCAAATGGGTAAAATTGTAAGGTTGTTTTCTCATCATCTGATTTTAAATGCTCAGAAAATATGCTTCTTTCAACATTATATTAAAAAAAACTTAATTTAAAATATGAATGTAATCTTTGAGAGTATTTTCATGCTAAAATGTATTGAAAAATCATTAAATCTACAGAATTATAATATCTTAACTATCGCTTTCGCTTATATTGCAGAGAATTGAATATTACGTTCCAAACACTTAGAGGGTTAATCAATCTGACGACGAAATTCGCGTTTTTTGAACGATTTATGTACGTAATTCGCTCTTTTTTAAGCGATTAATAAACGTAATTAGCTATTTTATGCGATTCATGGACCTAATTTGCGTTCTTTGAGTTATCTGTTGACGAAATTCATGTTTTTTGAACTATTTATGGATGTAATTCTCGTTTCTTGAGCAATTCATGAATGTAATTTGCGCTTTTTACGTGATTCATGGACGTAATTCGCGCTTTTTATGCGATTTATGGATGCAATTCGCTTTTTTATGCGATTTATGGATGCAATTCGCTTTTTTATGCGATTTATAAACATAATTCGCGTTTCTTGGGCGATTCATGGACGTAATTTGCGTTTTTTGAGCGATTCATGGACGTAATTTGCGTTTTTTGAGAGAATTATGGACGAAATTTGCGTTTTTGAGCGAATCATGGATGTAATTCGCGTTTTTTGAGCGATTCATGGACATAATTCGCGTTTTTTATGCAATTCATGAACGTAATTTGCGCTTTTTATTCGATTTATGGACGTAATTAACTTTTTTATCTGATTTATGGACGTAATTCGCTTTTTTATGCGATTTATGAACGTAATTCACGTTTTTTGAGCGATTTATAAACGTAATTCCCGTTTTTTCGAGGGATTCATGGACGTAATTTGCGTTTTTTGAGAGAATAATGGACGTAATTTGCGTTTTTTGAGAGAATAATGGACGAAATTCGCGTTTTTGAGCTAATCATGGATGTATTTCGCGTTTTGTGAGCAATTCATGGACATAATTCGCGTTTTTTATGCAATTCATGAACGTAATTTGCGCTTTTTACGAGATTCATGGACGTAATTTGCGCTTTTTGAGCGATTTATATTCGTAATTAGCTTTTTTATGTGATTTATGAACGTAATTCACGTTTTTGAACGATTAACGTACGCAATTCACGTTTTTTTGAGCGATTTATAGACGTAATTCGCATTTTTTTGAGCGATTTATGGTTATTTAATTATGGATTTAAGGTCTAAAATCAGATGAACCGAATTATGTATGGTAAGATTTTTTAAAAGGTCTAATTAAAGGTGCTATTACACATGCGCTGCTGCAGGCGTCAAATCGCAGGCGTCTCCATGTAATCCTATGGGACCAAGGGAGTCGCTTGGTAGCGCGCGATTCTCTTTTGTCGGAGCGTCTTTGACGCGTGGAACGAAGCGAGTCGCCGGCAACAGCCAATCAAATGCTTGGAAATCCAAATGATGGCAAAGACTCTTCTCGAACAACCAATGAAATGCTAAGAACACGAAAAAACGCAGGCGATTTTTGTCGCTTGGAAATTTTACGTGTAATAGCACTTTAACGGAAACTGATGAAACTTGCATTGACAATTTTTCATAAACATTTTTAGCATGTTACATATTGTTCCACCCTTCTTTATCAAATCTTATTATAAATTATCAACTAAAGAAGTTAGTTCTTAACAGCCCAAATATTGTCTAATAATTTGAGCGATTTATGTGTAGATGTGCCCATTCTGGCTAATTTTTATTTCCATTTTTAAATTTTATTTTTAATTTTAAAAGCTTTTTCGTGACATTTCTTCAAAACAGTGGCAACAGGTTAAGCTTTTCTTCTCACTATAATAAAAATTTATTTTGTTTTATTACTTTCCACCAATCAGGAGCTTGATCTCATCGATGAATGTGTAATCGCATTTCAAGGGAAAAAAATAATAGTTTTCGTAAAATTTAATCCTAATAAAATGATTGCACATAATTATTCACTAATCGCGGTACAATACACAGATTATTTACTGAGTAATGTTATTAAATATTATGTAAATAAAATAACAGAAAATAAACTTTAATAAAATATAATATCTAAAGCCAAATTTTGTCGATGGAGAAAATGTCGTCATTCAGAAACCAGATAAATTTGTTCCATGAATATAATATACAGTGTTATAGCTGTATCAGTGATGATGTCATATTCACCGACTTTTATTCCTGCATCTAAATAAACTGAACTTCTATTTATTTAAAGGTCCGTGGTGTGCATAAACGAAAATATTTCTATAAATTGCGCCATTTCTATTTAATTATAATAAATATTTTATGAAACTAAAGAATTTTTAAATAACTGCATTAATCACGCTTTTATTCCGGAAAAGATGAGTGTTTCTGAAGCTATAAATAATGTCATATTAGGAAAATAAATAAATAAATAAATAAATAAAATTTGTGATATGCCGGTATTACGATATTTTTATTTTACATAATATCAAAAATTAATTAAAATCATTTCGTTGTATTAAGTTATTATTTAAAATAAAAATAAATAAAATGTTTCCTGCATATCAGCAACAAACACAAAAATTTTATTCCTTTTAATAACAAATGCATCGTTTTTCTTTTCGTTATCAAAACAATAAAATTAACTAGCTGCACCCGTCGAAACTCGACGGAAAAGAATATATATTAGGTATGATATATATCAACCTTATATAGACAATAAAATACTGAGCGAAATAAACAATTGCCACCTCTTAAAATAGGGATAACATAGCTTTTCATGATGAAGATACGCAAACTTCAGAAAATAACAAAAAATAAGGAAAACAACTCATAAATTATTATGTTGGACTTAACTTCAGCTACAAATTTTTTTTTAATGCGGTTTCTAAACCTTAAATATTATTTAAATGCTAAATTATTTAGGAAGTTAATATTATACACCGGAAGACGAATTCAAAAATATCTGCTTAGTTTATTTTTTCTCCGTTTAAATATAGCTTGATAACTGTACAATAATTATAATATCAATGAAACATTTTAACTAGGACTTCCCTCAGAGGGATTAGTCTGAGCGATGTTGCTGAGAATACACATTTAATAACTTGCGACAAGTAAAGAAAATGAGATGTTACCTTTAATTGGTCATTCATTGTGATAAAATATGATGAAAATAAGCATATTGAATCATAGAATTACAAAATCTTATATATAAAGTTGCATATACTATTTTTATAAAAGGGAAAGCAAACCATACATGGATATAAAATTGGAAATATGCAAAATGTTAAAAGTAATACAGAAAATAAAACACCAAATTTTCCTACATTGGAAATATAACTTTTTGAAATGATGTCATGAGCATAAACAGAAGCTCCGCACCGATTTGAGAAACTATAAATAACATAAACTATTATGTTTGAAGAGAATGGAGCAGGGTTCGTTGATTTAAATCGGCTTGATTTAAATCATGATTTAAATCACGATTTAAATCAACTGATTTTTTTAAAAAAATCATTGATTTAAATCAGTTTTTCTTTTAAGTTATTTTTTAATAAATTTCAGATGAAAAAAACATAATAATGTGCTTTAATATAATTTAGTTTTATATACCATATATAATCAAACAACTCTCAGAAAGATAAAGCTTAAGCTTAGTAAAAAAGTAAAATAAATGTAAAGTTTAGAAAAAAAAAAAAATGCTTTCAAATTTCATTTGAATCAAACTATAAAATAATCTTGCAACGGTAAAGAAATCTAAACAGAAATATACTAAATATTTGAATATTTACTCATTAGTATTTAGAAAAACTTTTGCAAGTTGAGGTAAAAAAAAAATTGTGTGACTTTATGTGCTGTACTTTGGTGAAGCCTGCTATATAAGGATTTGAGCAAAATCTGAATCGGCAATTGATTGATTTATTTAATTTAATATAATTGATCTCAGCCCTTTAGAATGGTGGAAGGTATTTTTGTTGCAGTTATCAAAAAAGCTCATACTAAAAAGAGAATTAATGATCAACTAGCTTTTTACTGCAATAGATTTATCTGCTTCAATCGAACAAATGTTTTTTGCCTTTGGTTTGATACTTTCAGAAATTAGAAATCAACAGATAAAATTGTTAAACCGCTGCCATCGAAATGCTCAAGGCCAGAGGACACAAATTGTGAGGTATTCACTAATTGACTTACTTCTCAATTATGTTGGAATTCACACTAGAAAATTTTGAATAACAATTTACTTTTATTTTATTTGTGGAATATCAATCATCGTATAAAACACTGAACATACTGATTAACTTATGATTAATCACTTTTTAAACTTAAACATACACATGAGAATTTGGAATCCCCCAATAAAAAAATATCCAGATGCGGCAACACTGTAGCATTCCTTCCTTGGCTGAATTTGTATTTAGGGATTCCAAGTTCTTATTAGGGAGTTTAAATAGTTATTGTTTTATAAGATGATAAATATTCCACCAGTAAAATAAAATTGCTATTCAAAATTTTCTTGCGTAAATTCCAACACTACTGAGAAGTCAATCGATTAGTGATGACATCTCATTTTTTGTCCTCTGGCCTTAAGTATTTTGATGGCAGCAATTGAACTCATATTTTTCTCAGTCAACACTTAAAAAAAAAAAAAAAAGTTAAAAACTTAGTTAAAAACTTCCAATTTTGTTTAAATTTTTTATGTGTTGCAGATGTTTTTTATTTTAATTAAAATATTGAAGGTTGAATTAATTTTTGACATCTGATTTGTAGTTTTTCGTGCATTTTGTGTAATCAAGATTTTTTTCATAGCCTGAAATTTTACCTTGAAATAATATGAATCATTTATGTAAATTGTGAAATATTAGTAATAGATAATACTTATAATATGCATGTCTATGTATGTAAACTTTATATTATTTAAATTAAACAAAAAGTCATAAAATAATAATAATGTGTGGCAATTTTTAAAAAAATCAAAAAAATCTGATTTAAATAAAAAAAATCCGATTTAAATCAAAAAAATCCGATTGTTTTGATTTTTATTAAAAAAATAAAAAAAATCACGAACCCTGGAATGGAGTGTATTTACATGGTGTGAGTTCTGTCTGAATAGTTTATATTGTTGAACATCTGTTTTCCATGAATGCCATGAGGTTGTCGATAAGAATTAAGGAATCCTTTTTTAAGAATTTGTCCTAAACGAGCATTTACATCTTAGTTACTGTGATGCCAAAGTTCTAGTTTCTAACCCCAACAGTAAAGGTCAAAATTAACGGTCGCCACTCGCCACGTGGCGACTGAACATTTGAAAGTGGAGACCGCAAAATTATATATTGGTCGCCACTTTCTTTCTTTTATTATTTTATCTATTTTTACAAAACGTACTCCGATGTTCAAGAGGCAAGAGGAAATGAAAACAGAAGCAAACAAAAATTCTCATTTTCCCCCTTTTCACCGTCATAGGTCGATTTCGGCATGGGAGAGGGGGAAGCATAGACTTATGGTCTCGACGGAGAGGGGGAGTGTCTACGCGTCTACCACGTGACTCTCCAACAGAAAACAGAAGTGACAATCTGAAAAATAACAAAAGGAGGATTATTGTACTATCGCCGTTTGAAGTGGACATGGACACCTGCAGCACTTGTCTTATTCGTTCTTGCAAAGTTTTCACGTGCAAAGTGTGAGCTCTTATCCTAAGATCAAAAATCAGATGTGGCGAGCGGTATTTTTTTTTGTGTGTTTATATATAAAAAAAAAAATATATTAAGATTTAGATCCTGTGTAATATGGCCAGAAGAAAGCGGAAAGCCGATGACGATGACGGCTGTCAGCCTTGCAAAATTACAACGTTTTTTAGGAATAAAAACCAAGCGGAAGGCTCAAGTGAAAGTCTGGGAGAAATAAACCATGAGCAGTGAGTTTAGTTTTATTTATTAATTTGGTTAAATTGCCTTTTGAATCGCGCCAAGCGGTGGGGAATACCGCAATTTACCCATTAATTTTACCCAATATTTATTTAAAATCTTATTTACTGTAAAAGCACTTATTTTCGCGAATCGTAATTTCCGCGAAAATGAAGATATCGGTGATTTTGCGAGCTGAAAACTTCGCGAATTCTATATGACAGAACCGAAAGTACTAAAAAAAAATTTCGCGATTAGAACGGGCTCGCGAATATAAGTGCTTTTACAGAATTTTAAAATATCATTTTTGATTGTGATTTTTGTTCTCAAATACATTTGGTTAAAATTAACTGCTTTATTTTCTACCTCTCGCTTTTTCTTTCAGTGTTAAAATTCACTATACGCAGTTAATGCCGTAATTTTCTACGGTTGACCGCCATGGTTTAAATCGGTAAATCCGAGGATTTAAAAATTTCAGAGAAACTTAGAAAAAAAAAAAAAAAAAAAAAAAAAAACTCTTACCGATCTCGGAAATTCCGATAAATTTAATTCAGACTTTGGAGATTATGTATAATTAACGCCGTAATTTTCTACGGTTGACCGGCATGTTTTGTATTGGTAAATCCGAGGATTTAAAAATTTCAGAGAAACTTAGAAAAAGAAAAAAGTTCGCTCCGATCTCGGAAATTCCGACAAATTCAATTCAGACTTTGGATTGGAGATTGTGGATAATTAACGCAGTAATTTTTTACGGTTGACCGGCATTGTTTAAATTGGTAAATCTGAGGATTTACCAAAAATTTCAGAGAAACTTAGAGAGGGGGGGGGGGGGAGTTCGCACCGATGTCGGAAATTCTGAAAATTTTATTTCAGACTTTGAGTATGTGGATAATTTAAATTTAATAGTTCCTAAAATTCTAATGATCTAATTATTCAGAAATGGTGACTGAAATTTATAATTTTTATTATTAAAAAAAAGTAATTCTCTATAATTTTCTAGTATAAATTATCTTCAAAATTGATCAGCAGTTAAGTGAACATTTCTCTTATCCCATTAGGTCAATCTCTCAGGTTCTCTTATCCCATCTTATCCAAGGACTACTGACAATATCTCCGAGTAATGCAGCAGTCGAAAGAATTTGGAGTACTGTTAAAAACATTATAAAAGACAGATCAACCTCAATGAAAAAAGAAACAATTGAAAACAGATTAATAATAAAAAAATGCAAAAGTGTCATTGGAGGAATTCAATCCAGATTCAGTGATTGAACTGTGGTGGAATGACAGTATTAGAAGCAGAAGACCATATTTTAATGATTAGTTTACCTATATTTTCCAACTGTAATCGATTTTCCAATAAGATGTCTGGATTTTGTAATTTTACCTTATGTCATTTCAAATTAAAATCTCATAAATTCTGGTCTATTTTGCAATCCTGATAGTTCTAGCTCAATTTTATTTTATTTATTTTTTAAATTTAAGTTTCTACAATTCATGTTCAGTTTAAGAATTAACGTGTTTATTATTTGTTTATTTGTAAATATTACATTGGATGCCATCAAGTAAGCTGCGTATGTTTATTTAAGTAGTATATTTATACGAGTTTTGCAATATTAAAAAAACGCGCGAGTGGCCACTCAGAATTCCAAGCCCAGTGGCCACTGGCCACCTGCAAATTTTCTTAATTTTGACCTCTACCCAACAGTATCCTAGAAATTGCAATATTCTCAATAAATTGGGTTTAAAACCTTTTCTAAAAAAAAATATTTAATTTGTGAATTTAAATTGTCGAATGTTTTAGAAATCGTTCATAACGTTCTTAAAAGTTGCCAAAAAAAAAAAAAAAAAATAAATAAATAAATAAATAAATTTTTAGTCATATCAACATTAAAGAATTCTCAATTTTAGAACTTTTTTTGCTCGTGCATTGATGGTGATTATTGTTCCTACGCAAAATATAGTATATTTTGCAGCAAACATGGTTACCAACATTTTTTGCCCACATTATTTTTTAAATCGGCTAGGTACTCCCAGTGATAACGAAAAACACACAAACGTTATTGCTTTATAGCATAGAAATATAGAATCAAAAGCTATTTATCTTCTATTATATACATAAATTATCTAATTAGTGCTAGCAGATGCATTTTTAAATATACATAGATCAATATTGTGGTGTATTTAACTGTAACCGCAACTTAAGTAAAAATGTAAATAGAATGTTTTTATGTAAGCGGCAATTGTGTTCTATGCCGATTGTGTGTATCTGTGATCGTCTGCTGTAAATAATGTGTCCGTATTAAATAAGTTATTTTAGTAAGATGAAAGTATTATTCTTCCAAAGTACATATCACTTGTTAATGATGTTAAATCGATCTTTAGTTCACATATTAAAATAATATGTGATATCTGGCGACGATGTATGGGATGAAAAAGTATCGGATCCATGTACATTAGATGCTGAAGACTGCCAAGGTAAAAAATTCTTTTTGTATTTACCTTTAAAGAAGATTTAAAATGGAGCAGTTGGTTCAAAGTTTAATAGAACAAAATAAAATTTTATTAGAGAAATTAACCACTTTTGCCGATCCGAAAACGCAAGAAGCTAAAGTTTCAGTTCAATTTGAAAAATTTGATGAGACAGATGAAGCTTTTGATTCTTTTTTAGAACGCTTCGAAGCTTTCATGGATATTCAAAATGTTCCGGATGGCAAACGTGGGAAAGTTTTTATTTCTAGTTTGTCAGCAAAATTATATAATTTGTTGAAAAACCTGCTAGCTCCTGACAATCCTTCCGATAAAGATTACCTTATTCTAAAAAATACATTAAAAGCTCATCTCACTCCGACGCCGCTTATAATTCCTAGTAGGCATGTGTTTCTAAATCGTAAGCAACGGGAGGGGGAAAGTGTCAGTGCTTTTATGGCTGAACTTCGCTCCTTGGCAATTCCTTGTCAGTATAAACAGGAAATGTTGAGCACTATGTTACGGGATGTTTTCGTAAGCGGGCTAAGGGACAGAGCAATATTAGATAGACTTTTTGAGGAAGATGATATAGATATTGAGAATACCTTGAAAATTGCTTTAGCTATGGAGAAAGCTATGAAAGGGGCAAATGAGATAATGGGTAAATCTTTAGAAATTAAAGAATTTAGCGTAAGGAAAAATAATGAGCAGTCAAAATTTGTTTCGCAAAAGAAAAACTTTGGAAGACAAAATCTTTCGGGAAAGAAAGTAAAAACGAGCTGTACACGGTGTACAGCAACGGATCACGATAAATATTCCTGCAGATTTAAATTAGCTAAGTGTCATTTTTGTCAAAAAATCGGGCACATTCGAAAGGCTTGTTTTGCAGCGAAAAAAGGGTTAAAAGGGAACACGGTAAAACAAAAGCAGGTAGATACCCAGTATTCTAGTGAAAATGTTATCCCAATGTATTCCTTTGATTTGAATTCGCTGAAAGAGGAGGAGCAAAGAAAACCTCCAATTATGTTAACAGTAAATATTGAAAATAAACCTGTAAGTATGGAACTTGATACTGGAGGGGCCGTCTCGGTAATGAGCATAAAAAAATTTCGTGAGATTTCGAAAAAAAGAATTCAACCCACAAAAATAGTTTTTAAAACATACAAAGGTGAAATAATTGTACCTTTGGGTTTTGTTACTGTTGATGTTGAATACAAAAATCAAAAATTTAAATTAAATTTGTATATTGTTAAGGAAAATTTGGATACAATTTTTGGCCGCGAATGGCTATATAGTATAAATTTGGACTGGAATTCTATAAAAGCAGTAAGAACCTCTTATGACTATGATTTGAGTAAATTGTTAGAAGAGTATAAAGAGCTTTTTGACGATAAGTTAGGGGAAATTAATAAT
Source organism: Maratus speculifer (assembly GCA_964019185.1). Taxonomy (NCBI): domain Eukaryota; kingdom Metazoa; phylum Arthropoda; class Arachnida; order Araneae; family Salticidae; genus Maratus; species Maratus speculifer. Next base: position 220,141,222 of record OZ025301.1, read on the forward strand.
TATGAAGTAAAGTTGGAACTTAAATCTGATGTAGTGCCAAAATTTTGTAGAGCTAGACCTGTACCCTTTTCTTTAAAAGACAGGATTGAACAAGAAATTGATAGGCTTGAAAAGGAAGGCATCATAGAGAGAGTAGAGACCTCTGATTGGGCAACACCAGTTGTCCCGGTTGTAAAAAGAGATGGGTGTATACGCCTATGTGCAGATTATTCTGTTACCGTAAACCAAAATATTATGGAACAGCAACATCCTTTACCAAAATTAGAGGAAATTTTTTCAAGCTTAAATGGGGGTAAACATTTTTCAAAAATCGATTTTAAACATGCATATTTACAAATGAAAGTACATCCAGATAGTCAAAAGATCTTAACGATAAATACACATAAGGGATTATATGTATGTAAAAGACTTATGTATGGTTTAAATTCTGCTCCAGCAATTTGGCAAAGATATATTGATGGTCTTTTCCAGGGAATGGAAGGAATCAAAGTTTTTATGGATGATGTTAGAGTGACTGGATCAGATGATAAATCACATTTAGAGGCCTTAAGAAAATTTTTTCAGAAATGTAAAGATCATGGGCTAAAATTAAATTTAGATAAGAGTAAATTTTTTCAAAAAGAAATTCAATTTTTAGGGCACAAAATCGATGCAAACGGTATACATAAGACTGATGAGAAAATTTCTGCGATTTCAAAAGCTCCTAGACCCACTAACGTACAGGAAGTACAAAGTTTTTTAGGGCTTGTTAACTTTTATGGAAAATTTTGTCCTAATTTGGCTACAATAGCGAATCCTTTGTATAAACTAACACAGAAAGGTGTGAAATGGGTTTGGTCAAAGGATTGTCAGGAAGCTTTTGAAAAAATTAAAACTGAAATTTGTTCTCCGCGTGTCCTAATGCATTATGATCCATCACTGCCATTGATATTGGCAACTGACGCATCTCCTGTAGGAGTAGGGGCGGTTCTTTCCCACTCTTTACCTGATGGAACGGAAAGACCAATAGCTTTCGCCTCCAGAACCCTCACAAAAACTGAGCAAAAATACGCTCAGATTGATAAAGAAGCACTAGCAATTGTGTGGGGTGTCAAGAAATTTTATCTTTACCTTAAAGGGAGACGATTCACATTATTAACTGACCACCAACCTTTAGTAGCCATCTTCGGATTGAAGAAAGGTCTTCCAGTTCTGGCAGCGACAAGATTGTTACATTATTCTTTAGTATTACAATCTTTCCAGTTTGACATTAAGTATCGTAATACAAAACAACATGGTAACGCTGACTTTCTGTCTAGGCTGCCGTCCACTTCTGAACAGCTAGACGTTAAAGATGAAATTGATCTATTTCAGTTAGCACAAATCGAAACTCTTCCTGTCACAGCCAGAGACTTAGCCAAAGAAACTCTGTTGGATGCAGACCTCGCCCCATTGCTTAATATTTTACAGAATGGAGGAATTTTAAGAGGGAGAGAAGCAGAATATAGTCTACAAGATGGTTGTGTCATGTTAGGCCAGCGTGTGTGCGTTCCCAAAAAATATCAGGCTCAGGTGCTTGAAGAATTACATCATGGTCATCTGGGTGCTGTTAAGATGAAAGCTATCGCTAGATCGTATGTTTATTGGAAGAACATCGATAAAGATATAGAAAATTGCTCAAAGAATTGTGTAGACTGTGCTCGGTACAAAACCGACCCACAGAGAGTAAAGGTGCATTGCTGGGAGTATCCTAGTGCACCGTGGCAACGTATTCACATAGATTTTGCTGGACCTATCTTTGAATATATGTTCCTGATTATAGTAGATGCTCATTCCAAGTGGTTGGAAGCTTATCCAATGAAATCCACCACAGCAACCAAAACCATCGAATGCTTAAGAGATTGTTTCGCTCGATTTGGTTTGCCACTGATGCTGGTAAGTGACAACGGTCCACAGTTTACATCGTTTGAATTTGAGATGTTTATGCGTAATAACGGCATTAAACACAAGACCACTGCGCCATTTAAACCATCTAGCAATGGGCAGGCTGAAAGATACGTCTTTACAGTCAAACAATCTCTAAGAGCAATGCAAAATTATAGTGGCACAATACAACAAAAATTAAGTACGTTCCTTATGCAATACAGAAAAGCTCCAAACCTCACGACACTTCATAGTCCAGCCATGCTTATGTTGAAGAGAGAGATTCGGACGAGAATCGATCTGCTGCGTCCTGATCTTAAATGCAGAGTGGAAGAAAAAGTTCGTAAAGGAACTTATGAATTCTCGGATAGAGGATTCCAAATTGGCGACAATGTCGCTGTACGAAATTACCGACAAGGCGACAAGAGATGGAGGTTTGGAAAAGTCGTTAGAAAAGATGGACAGCTACATTATACTGTCGATGTAAATGGCCAGTTGTGGCGTAGACATGTCGATCAAATACGGGATGGAGGAGACATAGAGGAAAAAGAAAGCGATCTCCGCCGATCGTTTTCAAAACCTGCCATTCCTGTGCAAAATGCTGATGTTCCGACAACTAGTGCTGAGTTAGCACAATCACCCACTAGTGTGGAGGCGGAGACGACTGATGCAACATCAGTCTCAGTTACTACACAAGAGCATGCTCCACTCAGTGTCCACGGTTCAACTCCAACACCACAACCAGTTCGCCGATCTACAAGAATTCGGAAACCTCCTCAGCGATTGGACTTGTAGTGATAGTTTAGGAAAGGAGGAGATGTGGTGTATTTAACTGTAACCGCAACTTAAGTAAAAATGTAAATAGAATGTTTTTATGTAAGCGGCAATTGTGTTCTATGCCGATTGTGTGTATCTGTGATCGTCTGCTGTAAATAATGTGTCCGTATTAAATAAGTTATTTTAGTAAGATGAAAGTATTATTCTTCCAAAGTACATATCACTTGTTAATGATGTTAAATCGATCTTTAGTTCACATATTAAAATAATATGTGATAAATATAATGCTTCATTTTTCTTTTCTTAGTATTTCTTAATATTCATTTTTCATTTATTTGTATTATTCAGTAAAAAACTCACTTTCTTAAGCCCGAATTACGTCAAACTTTTTCTAAAAGCGCCAAAGTCCATATAACAGCGAAATATTGTGAAGAGTATTAAATACAAGGTAGTAAGACACTTAACCAAGCGCCGATAATAAATCGCCAAATATTGTTCTTTTCGACATCTCTCGAAATGGATTTTTTCCGTACATTTAAAAAACACGATTTTGAGTCATCTTATTAAAAATTCAAATAAATAAATAAATAAGAGGAAGCAATAATAGCATAAGTCAAAACATTTTATTTCAGCATCAAGGAATTGTATCGTAGTTACACATGTGGAAAAAAGCTGCTTTTGGCCAAAAAACGTAGTCTCCACTAAATTTGAATCCGATTAAAAAAAGTACCGTGATTAATTAAAATGTTATAGGCAGAGCTGCCAAGTTTCCGGCATTTTGGATACCGGTATTTTAATACAGAAAATGTTTTATTAAATTGGAACATTCTGCAGATTTAAAAAATAACTTTTCCTATAAAAAAATTCTGCTATGCAATAAGCGGGGGCTTGGCATCTCTGTATAGGAATATTTCATAATCTACTTTTTAACCTTAAAAAAGCAACGACCATTTTTCGGGTACAAAAAGTATTGCTAATTGTTCCATTTTGCATACAAGGTACCGATTATAATATTGATACATCTATGGTGATAAATTTCCAATAATTTTTCAAATCCCATTTATTTCATTAAAAATATAAATCTTTTATTCATTTAGTTTAAAGTAAATGGTTTTTAACTAATTTCATAATACTTTTGATATATCACTTTTCATTGGCCATTTTTTAAAGCATTTAGAAAATGGTTGTTGTTTTCAGTCAAATATAGACTTTGGTCTGTCCGCATTTTATTTTATTATTATTATTATTATTTATAAATGGTGAAGAAATATTAATACTTAATCCATAACGTACATAATATATGACTCTGTTATTACATAAGTCACCTTTTTATCATCATAAAAATTATGTTTTTACTGATTTTTATTAACTCAATGGGAAAATTTTTGTGCTTTGAGCAATATATGTCCGCTTTTCATTTATTTATTTATTTTAACAAAATTCTTTGTATTTAGAAGAATTTTTATTTAAATAGAAAATCCAAATGTCGCTGTTAATAAAGAAGAAAGTTACAAAAAAAAGTTACAAAACGAGTAGACGCATATTATCAAAAATGGAAAAACGACGAATCCAAAAAAGACGTCGTATGAAATATTATAGTCTAAGAGCTAGCAACGTCAAAAATCACGTCATTTTATCAAGGCTCATTTTTTAATATGTTTTTCCCTTTTATGGTAGAATACGTTTGCAAGCGGTCTGGCAGTCGGAAGACGTTGCGTTTACCTGTGGCAGAAGGGGTTGTGCAGGTCAAAAAGCTTCAAAATCACGTCATTTTATCAAGGCCCATTTTTTAATATGTTTTTCCCTTTTATGGTAGAATACGTTTGCAAGCGGTCTGGCAGTCGGGTGACGTTGCGTTTACCTGTGGCAGAAGGGGTTATGCAGGTATAAAACCTTCAAAAATCCGCCATTTTATAAAGGCTCATTTTCTTATATGTTTTTATGAAGCTTAAAGAAGATATTACTCTTTGGATAGCAGATAACCTATAACTAATTTTCCAGACACAAATTCGGTTGCAAAGTTAATGCCAGACGTCTTTAAATATGGCAACGAAAGTGCCTGTTCCAAGAGTGTTTTATAATTTAAATTTTATAAGACCTCTTTACGTCATTTTATCAAGCTTAAAAATGACAAGATATTACTCTTTGGATAGCAGACAACCTACAATTAATTTGCCTGACACAAATTCGGTTGCAAAATTAATGCCAGACGTCTTTAAATATGGCAACGAAAGTGTCTATTTCAAGAGTGGTTTATAATTTAAATTTTATAAGACATCTTTACGTCATTTTATCAAGCTTAAAATTTACAAGATATTACTCTTTGGATATCAGACAACCTACAATTAATTTGCCAGACACAAATTCGGTTGCAAAGTTAATGCCAGACGGCTTTAAATATGGCAACGAAAGTGTCTGTTCCAAGAGTTGTTTATATTTCAAAAAATTATACGACCTCTTCACGTTATTTTATCATGCTTAAAAATTGCAAGATATTACACATTGGATAGCAGACAATCTATAATTAATTTGCCAGACGCAAATTCGTTTGCAAAGTTAATGTCAGACAGCTTTAAATATTTCAACGAAAGTGCCTGTTCCAAGAGTTGTTTATATTTCAAAAAATTATAAAACCTCTTTACGTCATTTTACCAAGCTTAAAAATTGCAAGATATTACTCTTTGGATAGCAGACAACCTATAATTAATTAGCCAGACACAAATTCGGTTGCAAAGTTAATGTCAGATGGCTTTAAATATGGCAACGAAAGTGCCTGTTCGAAGAGCGGTTTATAGTTTAAAAATTTTAAGTCCTCTTTACGTCATTTTATCAAGCTTAAAAATTACAAGATATTACTCTTTGGTGGGTAGACAACCTATAATCAATTTGCCAGACACAAATTCGGTTGCAAACTTAATGCCAGACGGCTTTAAATATGGCAACGAAAGTGCCTGTTCCAAGAGTGGTTTATATTTCAAAAAAATTTAAGACCTCTTTACGTCATTTTATCAAGCTTAAAAATTACAAGATATTACTCTTTGGATAGAAGACAACCTACAATTTATTTCCAGACACAAATTCGGTTGCAAAGTTAATGCCAGACGGCTTTAAATATGGCAACGAAAATGCCTGTTCCAAGAGTTGTTTATAATTTAAAAATTATAAGTCCCCTTTACGTCATTTTATCAAGCTTAAAATTACAAGATATTACTCTATGGATAGAAGACAACCTACAATTAATTTGCCAGACACATACTCGGTTGCAAAGTTAATGCAAGACGGCCTGAAATATGGCAACGAAAGTGCCTGTTCCAAGAGCAGTTTTTAATTCAACAAATTATAAGACCTCTTTACGTCATTGAACCGAATTGGAAACCCTGGATTTTTCTGGAGTCTTGTTGATTAGATTCTCTATTTTTCTGCACCTGATTGTTTGCACGACACTTTTTCAGATCCTGATTGAGTACATTTGTGATACTTTGTGCTTGATTGACGAAAGTGTCATTTTTTTAAGTCTTACCGATAAGCCTTTTCATGTGATGAAAATTTGTGCACCCTTAGAAAGGTTAAGGTGTAAGAATTCATATAATTTGTTAACATCAACTCACAGGTTAAATATTGGACAAATAAATTCCAGTGTGGCTAAAACCGGGGCACCCACCCTAATATTTAAAAAAAGAAACTTATATTTTGATAAACAAGAGCCTTTTTTTAAGTAAACTTTATATTGAAAAAAAAAATTGCCGAATTTGCCAAATGCAGCCGAATTTGTGTCTGGCAAATTAATTATAAGTTGTTTGCTATCCAAAGAGTAATATCTTGTAATTTTTATGCTTTATTAAATGACGTAAAGAGGTCTTATACTTTTTTAATTATAAACCGCTTATGGAACAGGCACTTTCGTTGCCATATTTATAGCCGTCTGGCATTAACTTTGCAACCGAATTTGTGTTTGGCAAATTAATTATAGGTTGCCTGTCTACCAAAGGCTAATATCGTGTAACTTTTTAGCTTGATAAAATGACGTAAAGAGGTGTTATAATTTTTTTGAATTATAAACAACTCTTGGAACAGGCATTTTCGTTGCCATATTTAAAGCCGTCTGGGATTAACTTTGCAACCGAATTTGTGTCAGGCTAATTAATTATAGGTTGTCTGCTATCCAATGTGTAATATCTAGCAATTTTTAAGCTTGATAAAATGACGTAAAGAGGTGTTATAATTTTTAGATTATAAATTACTCCAGGAACAGGCACTTTCGTTGCCATATTTAAAGCCGTCTGGCATTAACTTTGCAACCGAATTTGTGTCTGGCAAATTAATTATAGGTTGTCTGCTATCCAAAGAATAATATCTTGTAATTTTTAATCTTGATAAAATGACGGAAAGAAGTCTTATAATTTTTAGATTATAAACTACTCCAGGAACAGGCACTTTCGCTGCCATAGTAAAAGCCGTCTGGCATTAACTTTGCAACCGATTTTGTGTCTGGCAAATTAATTATAGCTTGTCTGCTATCCAAAGAATGATATCTTGTAATTTTAATCTTGATAAAATGACGGAAAGAGGTCTTATAATTTTTAGATTATAAACTACTCCAGGAACAGGCAATTTCGCTGCCATATTTAAAGCCGTCTGGCATTAACTTTGCATCCGAATTTGTGTCTGGCAAATTAATTATAGGTTATCTGCCCACCAAAGAGTAATATCCTGTAATTTTTAAGCTTGATAAAATGACGGAAAGGGTCTTATAAAATTTTAATTGTAAAACACTTTTGGAACAAGCACTTTCGTTGCCATATTTAAAGATGTCTGCATTAACTTTGCAACTGAATTTGTGTCTGGAAAATTAATTATAGGTTATCTGCTATCCAAAGAGTAATATCTTGTAATTTTTAAGCTTCATAAAAACATATAAGAAAATTAGCCTTTATAAAATGACGGATTTTTGAAGTTTTTTGACCTGCATAACCCCTTCTGCCACAGGTAAACGCAACGTCACCCGACTGCCAGACCGTTTGCAAACGTATTCTACCATAAAAGGGAAAAACATATTAAAAAATGGGCCTTGATAAAATGACGTGATTTTGAAGCTTTTTGACCTGCACAACCCCTTCTGCCACATGTAAAGGCAACGTCTCCCGACTGCCAGACCGCTGGCAAACGTATTCTACCATAAAGGGGAAAAACATATAAGAAAATGGGCCTTGATAAAATGACGTGATTTTGAAGCTTTTTGACCTGCACAACCCCTTCTGCCACAGGTAAACGCAACGTCTCCCGACTGCCAGACCGCTAGCAAATGTATTCTATTATAAAATGGAAAAGCATATTAAAAAATTAGCCTTGATAAAATCAGGTGACGAAAACGTTGCTAGCTCTTAGACTATCATCTTTTAAAGCAAAAAAACGAGGTCTAATTATAGAACCTACTGATTACAAAATGTGCATTACATTAAAAAAAAAAATTAAATAAAATAAAAATACTGCAAATATTGATTTTTTTTCTTTTGTGCAGTTTTAGCTTCGAAAGGTGCGCTAAGTTGCAAAAAGATATAAGTTGCTATGAAAACACACTTGGTAAACGTTCATGCTCAATTTTACAAATAAATATGGCACATATATGCCCTATACACACCAAGATACCTAATTGGTGCAAAAATGGCGTTCAGTTGCCTAACATGGTTATATAAATGTTATAATAAATTGTTTGTTCTAAAAATATTATCATTTATTGGTTGTTATTTCTTTTTTTTTTAATAACAGAAAATGTTTCGTTTATTCCTTTTTTTTTTTTTTTTGAAATAAATAAATAAAGTGTTACTATACCATGCTATATGTATCTGGTAATCAAAACGATGTTTTAGCCTAATTGGCATAAAAAATCTCGCCAAACCCGGTGCTTATATCTCTAGTATATTACCTCAAGAATTTTATTTATGTACTAGCAGGCTAAGCCCGCTGCGCTGGTCTATTTTTCAAAACAAAACATGAATCAAACAAAATATTGAATATGATTGTGTTTTTTAAAGCAATTTCACCTCGAATGCTCTTTCACATTTCTGAAAATCATACAAAAAGCCATTGTATTTAAAGATAGAAAACCAACGATTATAAATGCACCAAAAATGCATTAAAAGTTAGAAACAGCTGTTTCGAATCTACTGTCGAGATTCTTCATCAGTGCAAAATTCAGCGAGCTAGAAAAAACAAAACTGAGCCAAAAATAAAAACAACACAATGGAATCAAGGCCCGCTGACGCCAAAATATATTAAAATAATAATAAAATATTATGTTGTTGTACCAGCTTATGCATTCGATAAAATTCGGGCTTTTAAGAAAAAAATATTTCAGTTGACCATTTATTGTAGAGTTTGATAGATAAATGAGGCAATTATGAAAAGAGCAATTTAAATATTGTGTATTCACCATACTTGTAAAATAACGAGCATTATGATCGCAGAGATTGACCATTGAATTTAAACAATTTTCAAGTGATTCATTTTCATTTGATAGTTTTTGAACTTTAAACCTCTCAACTTGAGGATATGGGTATCTGTGGAAACCTTAAAACATCCTCTATCAATATTATATTATATTTCGCAACGTACATCTGCTCTTGACAAATCTATTACAATGTTCCGTTTTTGGAATGCAGCAGAATAAATAAAGTTTTCCTTAGAAAAATAAGGAGAATGTTTTTTGAATGTGTGAAATTCATTTTTTGATACCGATGTCATATACGCATCACGTTGGCGTGATTGAAACAAAATGAACATTTTATGCCTCTTATGGTAATCCAGCTTTGTTTTTTATTCATTAATGAACTATTTATTTACTTTCATTTGCATTTTAAAATGATACAAAATGTTATGCTTTATACATAGAAAAGTAAAATAGAAAATAGAAATGTATCTGTCATTTGAAAACGAAGTTTCCGTTAAAGTGGCGCCAGAAATGTATCACCCCAACGTGGTGCATATTTGACATTTATGCATCTTTCTTATAACATGGGTCTGTGCATTTGCACCGAAATTTAGTTATTTAGCTCTATTTTTGTAATATTAACTGGAGTTTGTACAATGTACGGTACTACTTGAATATTCTGTCGAAAAAAATTAATAGCAGATATTAGGAATTAATGTCAATATCGACAATTTTAGAATTTCTAGATGCTGGAAAATCTAGTAATTCCTTTAGAGAAGCTGAAGCAATTATTGATTCATTAATCATGCAAGAATTGTGTTGCTGTCATATTATTTTGCCATGAGTAAGTCAAATGTACTTTTTTATATTATAGATCTAAACTTTGTGTGTAAAATTTTGATTTTAGATAATTTTAATACAAAGAAACCAACGTTGCATGCGTTATAGGACTGTTTATTTATTTATTATAGAACTGTTTATTTATTTATCGGCCTTTTAAACACTGATTTCAGCGGAAGATATCAGTTCTATTTCGTTTCAGACTTTGTCCGCGAGAGGGCGTCTATTTCATTTCAAACGCGAATTTACTCCATGTACTGATTCGGTTATTTACGAAAATATCCAGCTTGTGAAAATCACGCACACCAAATTTCTGTGACGTATGCAAATAAATTGTGCTTTTTTATCAGCTTTTTTAATATAACTTTTAAACTATTTGGAATTATTTTTTAAAAGTAGGTGCATTCACCAGATTACCTTCATAGGTAGCTTCTGGTACAAACAGAATCGAAATCCGACAAGTACTTTTTGAGATTTGCTTGACGAAAGAATTTTTTTGACTTTTAATATCGTTACGTACTCTGAGTATAAGACTTCGCTACGCTCAGACAACTAGGACTTCCCTCAGAGGGATTAGTCTGAGCGATATTGCTGAGAATGCACATTTAATAACTTGCGATAAGTAAAGAAAATGAGATGTTACCTTTAATTGGTCATTCAATGTGATAAAATATGATGAAAATAAGCATATTGAATCATAGAATTTCAAAATCTTATATATAAAGTTGTATATACTATTTTTATAAAAGAAAAGCAAACCATGCATGGATATAAAATTGAAAATATGCAAAATGTTAAAAGTAATACAGAAAATAAAACACCAAATTTTCCTATATTGGAAGTATAATTTTTTGAAATGATGTCATGAGCATAAACAGAAGCTTCGCACCGATTTGAGAAACTATAAATGATATAAACTATTATGTTTGAAGAGAATGGAGTGTATTTTATATGGTGTGAAAATCGTCCGAATAGTTTATAATGTTGAATATCTGTTTTCCACGGATGCAATGAGGTTGTCGATAAGAGTTAAGGAATATCCTTTTTTAAAAATTTGTCCTAAACGAGCACTTACATCTTATAAGTTACGGTGATGTTAAAGTTATAATTTCTGACCCCAACAGTATTCTAGAAATTGCAATATTCTCAATAAATTGGGTTTAAAACTTTTTCTAGAAAGAAAAATAATTTGTGAAATTAAACTGTCGAATGTTTTAGAAATCGTTCATAACGAGAATATTATATCTTAAAAGTTGCCACAAAAAAAAAAAAAAAAAAAAAGATTTTGAATTTTTAGTCATATCAACATCGAAGAATTCTCAATTTTAGAACTTTTTTTGCTCGTGCATTGGTGGTGATTATTGTTCCTACGCAAAATATAGTATATTTTGCAGCAAAGATGGTTACTAACATTTTTTGCCCACATTATTTTTTAAATCGGCTACGTACTCCCAATGATAACAAAAAAAACACAAACGTTAATGCTTTATAGCATAGAAATACAGAATCAAAAGCTATTTATCTCCTATTATAAACACATAAATTATCTAATTAGTGCTAGCAGATGCATTTTTAAATATACATAGATCAATATAATGCTTCATTTTTCTTTTATTGGTATTTCTTAGTATTTATTTTTTCATTTATTTGTATTATTCAGTAAAAAACTCACTTTCTTAAGCCCGAATTACGTCAAACTTTTTATAAAAGCGTCTAAGTCCATATAACAGCGAAGTATTGTGAAGACTATTAAATACAAGGTAGTAAGACACTTAGCCAAACGCAGGTAATAAATCGCCGAATATTGTTCTTTTCGCCCTCTCTCGAAATGAATTTTTTCTGTACATTTAAAAAACATGATTTTGAGTCATCTTTTTTAAAATTCAAATAAATAAATAAGAGGAATCAATAATAGCATAAGTCAAAACATTTTATTTCAGCATCAAGGAATTGTATCGTAGTTACATATGTGGAAAAAACTGCTTTTCGACAAAAAAAGTTGTCTTCACTAAATTTGAATCCGATTAAAAAAAGTACCGTGATTAATTAAAATGTTATAGGCAGAGCTGCCAAGTCTCCGGCATTTTGGATACCGGTATTTTAATGCAGAAAATGTTTTATTAAATTGGAACATTCTGCGGATTTAAAAAATAACTTTTCCTAAAAGAAAATTCTGCTGTGCAGTAAGCGTGGGCTTGGCATCCCTGTATAGGAATATTTCGTAATCTACTTTTTAACCTTGAAAAAAGCAACGACTATTTTTCGGGTACAAAAAGTATTGCTAATTGTTCCATTTTGCATACAAAGTACTGATTGTAATATTGATACATCTATGGTGATAAATTTCCAACAATTTTTCGAATCTCATTTATTTCATTAAAAATATAAATCTTTTATTCATTTAGTTTAAAATAAATGGTTTTTAACTAATTTCATAATACTTTTGAAATATCACTTTTCATTGGCCATTTTTTTAAAGCATTTAGAAAATGGTTGTTGTTTTCAGTCAAATATAGACTTTGGTCTGTCCGCATTTTATTTTATTATTATTATTATTTATAAATGGTGGAGAAATATTCATACTTAATCCATAACGTACATAATATATGACTCTGTTATTACATAAGTCGCCTTTTTATTATCATAAAAATTATGTTTTTACTGTTTTTTATTAACTCAATAGGAAAAATTTTGTGCTTTGAGCAATAGATGTCCGCATTTCATTTATTTATTTATTTTAACAAAATTCTTTGTATTTCGAAATTTTTTATTTAAATAGGAAATCCAAATGTCGCTGTTAATATAGAAGAAAGTTACAAAACCAGTAGACGCATACTATCAAATATTGAAAAACGATGAATCCAAAAAAGACGTCGTATGAAATATCTTTTAAAGCAAAAAAAAAAAAAAAAAAAAAAAAACGAGGTCTGATTATCGAGCCTACTGATTACAAAATGTGCATTACATTAAAAAAAAAAAATACTGCAAATATTGATTTTTTTTTCTTTTGTGCAGTTTTGGCTTCGAAAGATGCGCTATGTTGCAAAAAGATATAAGCGACTATGAAAACACACTTGGTAAACGTTCATGCTCAGTTTTACAAATAAATATGGCACATATATGCCCTATACACACCGAGGTACCTAATTGGTGCCAAAATGGCGTTCAGTTGCCTAACATGCTGGTTATCATATAAATGTTATAATAAATTGTTTGTTCTAAAAATATTATCATTTATTGATTGTTATTTCTTTTTTTAATAACAGAAATTTTTTCGTTTATTATTTTTTTTCATTTTGAAATAAATATATAACGTGTTATTATAGCATGCTATATGTATCTGGTAATCAAAACGATGTTTTCGCCTAGTTGGCATAAAAAATTTTGCCAAACCCGGTGCTTATATCTCTAGTATATTATCTCAAGCATTTTATTTATGAATACTATAATTGTTTTTACATACCACTTACTTCTTCTTGTATATAGAAATAGGTAAGTGGCTCCTTTATGCAGTATAAATTGTATAAATCTGTAAAAAATAGCCCCCGTCGCCTCTTTTTGGATCGAATTAAAAAAAAAATCAATGTCTAATTCCAGTATTGTTCCCAGGTATGCATACATATTCCAAATTTCAAAGTTGTATGCCAATAGAAAATGGATGAAAAATGGGAAAAGATGTCACATATGCACCTGGGTACATAATTGGCGTCAAAATGGCATTATTTTACCTGAGATGGTAACCTGGCTTTATTTATTTATTATTTGTTAATTGTCTGAGCGAAGCGAAGTCTTTATACTCAGAGATACGTAACGATATTAAAAATCAAAAAAATTCTTTCGTCAAGCAAATCTCAAAAAGTACTTGTCGGATTTTGATTCTGTTTGTACCAGAAGGTACCTATGAAGGTAATCTGGTGAATGCACCTACTTTTAAAAATTAATTCCAAATAGTTTAAAAGTTATATTAAAAAACTGATAAAAAAGCACAATTTATTTGCATACGTCACAGAAATTTGGTGTGCGTGATTTTCACAAGCTGGATATTTTCGTAGATAACCGAATCAGTACATGGAGTAAATAGTAATCATTTACGCACTCAGAAATATTGAATGCAATAAAACATTTTAAAATTTAATCATGCAGGAAAAAAACTGTTATTTTTTTATATTAAAAAAATGTCATAAAAACTTAATAGCATTTTTTGATAGCTAAAAGAATATTTTATATATTCCGCGTGTGAAAATTAGAAACAATTACGTTTTTAAATAAAAAGTTTCTTTTATGACATCATTATCCCTTTATATTTATTTTTATTGCATGTTTTCCTTTAACTTATATTTCGTTTGTGTGTGGAAGTCAATTCTGGTCACTAATTTTTCGGCACGGATGTCACACGTGCATCAGACTTGGCGCATTTTTTTTTCAAAGCCCATTTGGCGAAAACTGCGTTTTCAAATAACGCTTACATACACATTTTTAAATTATTTTCTATTATCAAAAAGAACTTATAGTAAATAAAATAATAATAATAATTAATAACTATAAAAACAAATATTTTATATAATTAAAAAAAGGAAATGAAAGTAAATAAACATTTTATGAGTAAATAAACAAATAATAAATAAATAAAGCCGGGTTACCATCTCAGGTAAAATAATGCCATTTTGACGCCAATTATGTATCCTGGTGCATATGTTACATCTTTTCCCATTTTTCATCCATTTCCTGTTGGCATACAACTTTGAAATTTGGAATATGTATGCATACCTGGGAGCAATACTGGAATTAAACATTGATTTTTTTTTTTTTTTTTTTTTTTTCGATCCAAAAAGGGGCAACGGAGGTTATTTTTTAAAGATTTATACAATTTATACTGCATAAAGGAGCCACTTACCTATTTTTATATACAAGAAGAAGTAAGTTGCATGTAAAAACAATTATAGTATACATAAATAAAATTCTTGAGATAATATACTAGAGATATAAGCACCGGGTTTGGCGAGATTTTTTATGCCAATTAGGCGAAAACATCGTTCTGATTACCAGATATATATAGCATGCTATAATAACACGTTATTTATTTATTTCAAAATAAAAAAAGGAATAAACGAAACATATTCTGTTATTAAAAAAAAAAGAAATAACAACCAATAAATGATAATATTTTTAGAACAAACAATTTATTATAACATTTATATGATAACCATGTTAAGCAACTGAACGCCCTTTTGGCACCAATTAGGTATCTTGGTGTGCATAGGGCATATATGTGCCATATTTATTTGTAAAACTGAGCATGAACGTTTACCAAGTGTGTTTTCATAGCCGCTTATATCTTTTTGCAACATAGCGCACCTTTCGAAGTCAAAACTGCACAAAAGAAAAAAATCAATATTTGCAGTATTTTTATTTTATTTAATTTTTTTTAAATGTAATGCACATTTTGTAATCAGTAGGTTCGATAATCAGACCACGTTTTTTTCCTTTAAAAGATGATACTGATATACCGTTGATGTAAGATCCACACTTGGCAGAATGCCCAGCAGATTCCATTCAGACTTTAGAGGGAGTAGCTTACGAGGACAAAATTACTTTTACGTAGTTTTCATTTTTAATCTGAGTAAAATTTTATTTTAAATTAAATAGATTGTTCTCCTTCTATCAGTTTTCGGAATAAGCCTTTCCAAAGTATATATTTCCCCCTACATTTTTGTGAATTTTAATAAAAGCATGTCTGTTTTTTTTTTTTTTTTTTTTTTTTTTTTTTTTTTTTTTTTTTACATTTATATTTATGGCTTAAACGCAGATTTAACGATTGCTTGGCATATGATTTGGCGGCTATTCGAGAAATTCGCCAATTCTAACAACTTAAATATTCAGGGCACATGTATGTCATATACTCACTGAGATTTACTTGGTGCCAAAATGGCGTTATTTTGCCTAATATGGTAACCCTGATATTGTTGTTTATATTTTGATAAACTGTTTATTTACATTAATTTTTCTTTTATTGAAATTATATAAAATGTTTTTTGTTCTATAGTTATTAGTTTTTAAAAGTTAATATATTTAAAATTTGTTTTATTTATTGTTATTTTTTTAAATAATAGAAAATAATTTAAAGATGTATATTCAGCCAGCATTCGAAAATGAGGTTTTCGCCAAATTGACGTTGGAAAAAAATTGTTCCAAACCTTATAAGTATATGACATCTGCGCCATATTCATATCTAATGCATGCAAATAATATAAATAAATAATGTATACAATAATGTAAAGAAACATATTTAAAAAATTGCTAATCTGGTATGTTTTAAAATCACGCCATGTTGCCGTTACTTCTAAAAAGATTAAGTTGCGCTATATTGCGAGTGAAAACTTATTAAGCTAAATTTAATAATCATACCTTTAAATAGTCTTTTTTATTATACTTGTCTTTTTATAACTTATTTCGTGTAACAGAATTACAATATAATTTTAAAAACAGATAATTCAATTACAGAAACAAAAAGGTATCCCCCCCCCCAAAAAAAAAAAAACTTGACACATCTAGGGTTGTTTAATAAACAAACTCATCTCGAGATGGTACTAACTTCCCCATTTTTGACATGGACTCGCTCTTTTCGCCCATGCGCAGTTCTGTCCAGGTTCCTCTCAAACGTGGTTCATCAGTATTTCATACGACGTCTTTTTTGGATTCGTCGTTTTTCCATATTTGATAGTATGCGTCTACACTCGTTTTGTAACTTTTTTTGTAACTTTCTTCTTTATTAACAGCGACATTTGGATTTCCTATTTAAATAAAAATTCTTCTAAATGCAAAGAATTTTGTTAAAATAAATAAATAAATGTAATGCGGACATCTATTGCTCAAAGCACGAATTTTTTCCTATTGAGTTAATAAAAATCAGTAAGAACATAATTTTTATGATGATAAAAAAGTGACTTATGTAATAACAGAGTCATATATTATGTACGTTATGGATTAAATATTAATATTTCTCCACCATTTATAAATAATAATAATAATAAAATAAAATGCGGACAGACCAAAGTCTATATTTGACTGAAAACAACAACCATTTTCTAAATGCTTTAAAAAATGGCCAATGAAAAGTGATATTTCAAAAGTATTATGAAATTAGTTAAAAACCATTTACTTTAAACTAAATGAATAAAAGATTTATATTTTGCATGAAATAAATGGGATTTGAAAAATTATTGGAAATTTATCACCATAGATGTATCAATATTACAATTGGTACCTTTTATACAAAATGGAACAATTAGCAATACTTTTTGTATCCGAAAAATGGTCGTTGCTTTTTTTAAGGTTAAAAAGTAGATTACGAAATATTCCTATACAGAGATGCCAAGCCCGCGCTTATTGCATAGCAGAATTTTCTTATAGGAAAAGTTGTTTTTTAAATCTGCAGAATGTTCCAATTTAATAAAACATTTTCTGTATTAAAATACCGGTATCCAAAATGCCGGAGACTTGGCAGCTCTGCCTATAACATTTTAATTAATCACGGTACTTTTTTTAATCGGATTCAAATTTAGTGGAGACAACGTTTTTTGGCCAAAAGCAGCTTTTTTCCACATGTGTAACTACGATACAATTCCTTGATGCTGAAATAAAATGTTTTGACTTATGCTATTATTGCTTCCTCTTATTTATTTATTTGAATTTTAAATAAGATGACTCAAAATCGTGTTTTTTAAATGTACGGAAAAAATCCATTTCGAGAGAGGGCGAAAAGACCAATATTTGGCGATTTGTTATCTGCGCTTGGCTAAGTGTCTTGCTACCTTGTATTTAATACTCTTCACAATTACTTCGCTGTTATATGGACTTTGGCGCTTTTATAAAAAGTTTGACGTAATTCGGGCTTAAGAAAGTGAGTTTTTTACTGAATAATACAAATAAATGAAAAATGAATATTAAGAAATACTAAGAAAAGAAAAATGAAGCATTATATTGATCTATGTATATTTAAAAATGCATCTGCTTAGCACTAATTAGATAATTTATGTATATAATAGAAGATAAATAGATTTTGATTCTATATTTCTATGCTATAAAGCAATAACGTTGTGTGTTTTTCGTTATCATTGGGAGTACCTAGCCGATTTAAAAAATAATGTGGGCAAAAAATGTTGGTAACCATGTTTGCTTCAAAATATACTATATTTTGCGTAGGAACAATAATCACCATCAATGCACGAGCAAAAAAAGTTCTAAAATTGAGAATTCTTTAATGTTAATATGACTATTTTTTTTTTTTTTTTGGCAACTTTTAAGATATAATATTTTTGTTATGAACGATTTCTAAAACATTCGACAATTTAAATTCACAAATTAAACTTTTTTTTTTCTAGAAAAAGTTTTAAACCCAATTTATTGAGAATATTGCAATTTCTAGGATACTGTTGGGGTCAGAAACTAGAACTTTGGCATCACAGTAACTTATAAGATGTAAATGTTCGTTTAGAGCAAATTTTTACGTTAACAACCGAAAACTATGTGTCACGGGTCGGAATTAATAATATTCTTTTCAAAATATCATGAGGATTCATTGACGGATATCTACCCGATATATTATAGCTGTCTTAAAAGGAATAAAGACTTCAATTTTAAATAAAAGGACATTTAATTCACAATCACACAGAAACGCAACATTACAACATAAAAAAAGAAAATGGAATCACAGAAAAGTTTGTTTCTTTCTCGAGGAAAAACATCAGTTCAGTTCAGTTCAATTGAATTTATGTCACTGACGCAACATATCCTCCCCCCTTTTGAGTTGGCGAATGCTGGCTCAAAACCACTTTACTGGAGAGAAGCAAGCAATCAAGAGTCTTCACAACATGATCAGTTTTAATTTCCATTGGCTTGGAATGAAAGGAATCATTCGGTTTCGGAATGAAACCTGAGTTCTTTTCTAATCCACTTTTAAAATTTGCTTCAAACTGAGCATCTTCTTTTTGAGTTTGCTTCTTCATTTTATTTAACTTATTTACATAAGCAGGTTGTATTTCTCTTTCCATTTTTTCTCGCTCTTTCATTGGCGACATTGAACCAACTTTTAATTTGAGTGTTTCATTTTCTTCAGAAATTTTCACAAACTCAGATCTAACGTTGTTTAACTCAGCTTGTAAATTTTTCATTTCATTTTCTAAATATTTGAATCTTTTTTCGTAGCCATAACAAGTAAATTTCATTTCAGATTCAGCCTTAGAAGCCAATTCTTCTTTTGGTTTCGTAATAATATTTTTAGGAGATTCTGGAAATCTTCTTCGACAATCTTGAACTATCTCTATATTTTCTTGCTTATGATTTTCTAACTTTTTAGCTGTAAAGTTTTTTAAACTTCCCTTTTGTTTTTTTTCTTTTCCTGTCAAGGAATAGCCAAACTTTGTTTCTACTACAACTAAACCCGATTTCAATTTAATTGATTTCCCAGTAAGCAAATATCCTGCTACATCAGCTCCTAAAATCATATCTATTTCATAATCAGGTTTTTTAAAATCATCTATTTCAATTCCCGATTCCTTTAACTCACGTATTGCCGTACTATCAGGTACTCTTAGTATGAAACCACAAATTTTATTTTCAGACAATACTTCAATTGGAAAGGAAAAGGTATCTTTCAAATTACAAATCTTTACATCAAAGACTTCATAAGAGCGGGGTTCAGTTACTCTCCCCCCAAATAGCCTGTGAATCAATTTTACCTTGCGCTTAGGTTTCAAATTCAAATCTTTAATAACTCTATTACTCAAATATGAGTTCTGAGATCCTGTATCCAAAACAGCTCTGATTTTAAGCTCACGTTTTTGAGCTTTCACTTTTACAATTAATGTCATCAAATATACATTATCAGTTTTACAACTATTTCCTAAGGCATTGCAAGTCTCTGCATTAGTCTGGTTTTCCTTTTTCGTGATCTTATCTCGATCTGGACACATCAACAGATAATGATTTTTATCGCATAATTTGCACTTTGGCTTAAATTTACAAAATCTAAATGTGTGACCCACTTTAAGACAAGAAAAGCAAGCGCCTTTCTTCATCAAAATATTCCGCTTGTCTTCTAACGGCATCCTTTTTGACGAAAAACAGTCTTGACTTGCATGCCGTCCCTCACAAAATAAACAATGCAAAATTCTCTTACCTTGACCGCTTTTTTCATTCGCAGTGCTCACAAGGACAGACTCTGTTGAAATTTCTGCTTTTTCACAGGTGTCTTTCTTTTGTGTAGTTCCAAACCCAGTACGAGCAAGCGCAACCATTTCTTGTCCTTGTACTTCTTTCTGGAGAAAAGACATTAATTTTTCTAACGATCGTTTTCCGGAATCTTCAGCACTGTGCTGTCTTTCCCAAGCAATCAAAGTTGACTCTGGCAAACACGATTCAACAAGAGGAGTCAAAAAGTCACCATATTTATCTTGAGTGCATCCTAGACTCTCTAACGCTCTCAGCTTTGATTCAAGCTCATCATATAGTCCAACCAAATCAGTTCTTGTTCGATTTGAAACAGCATTTTTCATAACCATAGACAAAAGTTCTCTAACGTAAATCTGTATCAAGAGATCCTCTCTTCCAAACCTATTTTTTAACTGCTCTATGGCTTTGGAATAATTTGCTGCTGTTGGGGGAAAGCTTTCTATTACTTTTGCAGCCTTTGACATAGGAACTATTGCTGATAATAAATATTGAAACTTATCTTCATCAGGCAAAGTGTCATCCTGATGAATTTTTCTCGAATTGTGACCAAAACGCTAAATAATTTTTCGCTTCACCATTGAATTTTTGCAGTTCTATTTTGGGTAATTTAAATCTTCTTTTTTCTGTAATTGTCCTCTGCGACAATTTCTTTTCTTGTATCAGACTTTCAGACTTCATTATCATTTCAGAAAATTGATCACGGTATTTTTCTGCAGCAATAAAATCTTCTTCATATTCTTTTTCAATGCCTTCTGTTTCTAAAAATTTATCTTCTATTAAATTTTGGTTATCTTCCAGTCGTTTAAATTTGTCCTTTAGTTGTGCCTGTAATACTGCAATAATCTTCAAGTCGGGATCGCTTTTTTTAAATTCAGCATCTAGTTTGTTCACACAGGTGCTAAATGAAAGTCTTAATCCTTTTCTTTTAATTTTCAATGGTTCCATTTTAAAAGTTTCCGTGATCTAATCTTTTCAGCTACAAACCGTCGATCCGCACGTCTGGGCGCCAAATTTTACGTTAACAACCGAAAACTATGTGTCACGGGTCGGAATTAATAATATTCTTTTCAAAATATCATGAGGATTCATTGACGGATATCTACCCGATATATTATAGCTGTCTTAAAAGGAATAAAGACTTTAATTTTAAATAAAAGGACATTTAATTCACAATCACACAGAAACGCAACATTACAACATAAAAAAAGAAAATGGAATCACAGAAAAGTTTGTTTCTTTCTCGAGGAAAAACATCAGTTCAGTTCAGTTCAATTCAATTTATGTCACTGACGCAACAAAATTCTTTAAAAAGGATTCCTTAATTCTTATCGACAACCTCATGGCATCCATGGAAAACAGATGTTCAACAATATAAACTATTCAGACGGATCTCACACCATATAAAATACACTCCATTCTCTTCAAACATAATAGTTTATGTTATTTATAGTTTCTCAAATCGGTGCGGAGCTTCTGTTTATGCTCATGACATCATTTCAAAAAGTTATATTTCCAATGTAGGAAAATTTGGTGTTTTATTTTCTGTATTACTTTTAACATTTTGCATATTTCCAATTTTATAGCCATGTATGGTTTGCTTTCCCTTTTATAAAAATAGTATATGCAACTTTATATATAAGATTTTGTAATTCTATGATTTAATATGCTTATTTTCATCATATTTTATCTCAATGAATGACCAATTAAAGGTAACATCTCATTTTCTTTACTTGTCGCAAGTTATTAAATGTGTATTTTCAGCAACATCGCTCAGACTAATCCCTCTCAGGGAAGTCCTAGTTGTCTGAGCGAAGCGAAGTCTTTATACTCAGAGATACGTAACGATATTAAAATTCAAAAAAATTCTTTCGTCAAGCAAATCTCAAAAAGTACTTGTCGGATTTTGATTCTGTTTGTACCAGAAGGTACCTATGAAGGTAATCTGGTGAATGCACCTACTTTTAAAAATTAATTCCAAATAGTTTAAAAGTTATATTAAAAAAACTGATAAAAAAGCACAATTTATTTGCATACGTCACAGAAATTTGGTGCGCGTGATTTCCACCGGCTGGAAATTTTCGTAGATAACCGAATCAGTACATGGAGTAAATAGTAATCATTTACGCACTCCGAAATATTGAATGCAATAAAACATTTTAAAATTTAATCATGCAGGAAAATAAAACTGTTATTTTTTTATATTGAAAAAATGTCGTAAAAACTTTGATTTTCTTAGCATTTTTTGATCGCTAAAATAATATTTTATATATTTCGCATGTGAAAATTAGAAACAATTACGTTTTTAAGTAAAAAGTTTCTTTTATGACATCATTTTCCCTTTATATTTATTTTTATTGCATGTTTTCTTCTAACTTATATTTTGTTTGTGTGTGGAAGTCAATTCTGGTCACTAATTTTTCGGCACGGATACCACAAGCGCATCAGATTTGGCGCAATTTTTTTCAAAGCCCATTTGGCGAAAATTCCGTTTTCAAATAACGCTTACATACACTTTTTTAAATTATTTTCTATTTTCAAAAAGAACTTACAGTAAATAAAATAATAATAATAATTAATAACTATAAAAAGAAATATTTTATATAATTAAAAAAAGGAAATGAAAGTAAATAAATATTTTATGAGTAAATTAACAAATAATAAATAAATAAAGCCAGGTTACCATCTCAGGTAAAATAATGCCATTTTGACGCCAATTATGTACCCAGGTGCATATGTGACATCTTTTCCCATTTTTCATCCATTTTCTGTTGGCATACAACTTTGAAATTTGGAATATGTATGCATACCTGGGAACAATACTGGAATTTAGACATTGATTTTTTTTTTAATTCGATCCAAAAAGAGGCGACGGGGGCTATTTTTTACAGATTTATACAATTTATACTGCATAAAGGAGCCACTTACCTATTTCTATATACAAGAAGAAGTAAGTGGTATGTAAAAACAATTATAGTATTCATAAATAAAATGCTTGAGATAATATACTAGAGATATAAGCACCGGGTTTGGCAAAATTTTTTATGCCAACTAGGCGAAAACATCGTTTTGATTACCAGATACATATAGCATGCTATAATAACACGTTATTTATTTATTTCAAAATGAAAAAAAATAATAAACGAAAAAATTTCTGTTATTAAAAAAAGAAATAACAATAATTAAATGATAATATTTTTAGAACAAACAATTTATTATAACATTTATATGATAACCAGCATGTTAGGCAACTGAACGCCATTTTGGCACCAATTAGGTACCTCGGTGTGTATAGGGCATATATGTGCCATATTTATTTGTAAAACTGAGCATGAACGTTTACCAAGTGTGTTTTCATAGTCGCTTATATCTTTTTGCAACATAGCGCATCTTTCGAAGCCAAAACTGCACAAAAGAAAAAAAAAATCAATATTTGCAGTATTTTTTTTTTAATGTAATGCACATTTTGTAATCAGTAGACTCGATAATCAGACCTCGTTTTTTTTTTTTTTTTTTTTTTTTTTTTGGCTTTAAAAGATATTTCATACGACGTCTTTTTAGGATTCATCGTTTTTCAATATTTGATAGTATGCGTCTACTGGTTTTGTAACTTTCTTCTATATTAACAGCGACATTTGGATTTCCTATTTAAATAAAAAATTTCGAAATACAAAGAATTTTGTTAAAATAAATAAATAAATGAAATGCGGACATCTATTGCTCAAAGCACAAAATTTTTCCTATTGAGTTAATAAAAAACAGTAAAAACATAATTTTTATGATAATAAAAAGGCGACTTATGTAATAACAGAGTCATATATTATGTACGTTATGGATTAAGTATGAATATTTCTCCACCATTTATAAATAATAATAATAATAAAATAAAATGCGGACAGACCAAAGTCTATATTTGACTGAAAACAACAACCATTTTCTAAATGCTTTAAAAAAATGGCCAATGAAAAGTGATATTTCAAAAGTATTATGAAATTAGTTAAAAACCATTTATTTTAAACTAAATGAATAAAAGATTTATATTTTTAATGAAATAAATGAGATTCGAAAAATTGTTGGAAATTTATCACCATAGATGTATCAATATTACAATCAGTACTTTGTATGCAAAATGGAACAATTAGCAATACTTTTTGTACCCGAAAAATAGTCGTTGCTTTTTTCAAGGTTAAAAAGTAGATTACGAAATATTCCTATACAGGGATGCCAAGCCCACGCTTACTGCACAGCAGAATTTTCTTTTAGGAAAAGTTATTTTTTAAATCCGCAGAATGTTCCAATTTAATAAAACATTTTCTGCATTAAAATACCGGTATCCAAAATGCCGGAGACTTGGCAGCTCTGCCTATAACATTTTAATTAATCACGGTACTTTTTTTAATCGGATTCAAATTTAGTGAAGACAACTTTTTTTGTCGAAAAGCAGTTTTTTCCACATATGTAACTACGATACAATTCCTTGATGCTGAAATAAAATGTTTTGACTTATGCTATTATTGATTCCTCTTATTTATTTATTTGAATTTTAAAAAAGATGACTCAAAATCATGTTTTTTAAATGTACAGAAAAAATTCATTTCGAGAGAGGGCGAAAAGAACAATATTCGGCGATTTATTACCTGCGTTTGGCTAAGTGTCTTACTACCTTGTATTTAATAGTCTTCACAATACTTCGCTGTTATATGGACTTAGACGCTTTTATAAAAAGTTTGACGTAATTCGGGCTTAAGAAAGTGAGTTTTTTACTGAATAATACAAATAAATGAAAAAATAAATACTAAGAAATACTAAGAAATACCAATAAAAGAAAAATGAAGCATTATATTGATCTATGTATATTTAAAAATGCATCTGCTAGCACTAATTAGATAATTTATGTGTTTATAATAGGAGATAAATAGCTTTTGATTCTGTATTTCTATGCTATAAAGCATTAACGTTTGTGTTTTTTTTGTTATCATTGGGAGTACGTAGCCGATTTAAAAAATAATGTGGGCAAAAAATGTTAGTAACCATCTTTGCTGCAAAATATACTATATTTTGCGTAGGAACAATAATCACCACCAATGCACGAGCAAAAAAAGTTCTAAAATTGAGAATTCTTCGATGTTGATATGACTAAAAATTCAAAATCTTTTTTTTTTTTTTTTTTTTTTTTTTTTTTTTTTTTTGTGGCAACTTTTAAGATATAATATTCTCGTTATGAACGATTTCTAAAACATTCGACAGTTTAATTTCACAAATTATTTTTTTTTCTAGAAAAAGTTTTAAACCCAATTTATTGAGAATATTGCAATTTCTAGAATACTGTTGGGGTCAGAAATTATAACTTTAACATCACCGTAACTTATAAGATGTAAGTGCTCGTTTAGGACAAATTTTTAAAAAAGGATATTCCTTAACTCTTATCGACAACCTCATTGCATCCGTGGAAAACAGATATTCAACATTATAAACTATTCGGACGATTTTCACACCATATAAAATACACTCCATTCTCTTCAAACATAATAGTTTATATCATTTATAGTTTCTCAAATCGGTGCGAAGCTTCTGTTTATGCTCATGACATCATTTCAAAAAATTATACTTCCAATATAGGAAAATTTGGTGTTTTATTTTCTGTATTACTTTTAACATTTTGCATATTTTCAATTTTATATCCATGCATGGTTTGCTTTTCTTTTATAAAAATAGTATATACAACTTTATATATAAGATTTTGAAATTCTATGATTCAATATGCTTATTTTCATCATATTTTATCACATTGAATGACCAATTAAAGGTAACATCTCATTTTCTTTACTTATCGCAAGTTATTAAATGTGCATTCTCAGCAATATCGCTCAGACTAATCCCTCTGAGGGAAGTCCTAGTTTACTCATAAAATATTTATTTACTTTCATTTCCTTTTTTTAATTATATAAAATATTTCTTTTTATAGTTATTAATTATTATTATTATTTTATTTACTGTAAGTTCTTTTTGAAAATAGAAAATAATTTAAAAAAGTGTATGTAAGCGTTATTTGAAAACGGAATTTTCGCCAAATGGGCTTTGAAAAAAATTGCGCCAAATCTGATGCGCTTGTGGTATCCGTGCCGAAAAATTAGTGACCAGAATTGACTTCCACACACAAACAAAATATAAGTTAGAAGAAAACATGCAATAAAAATAAATATAAAGGGAAAATGATGTCATAAAAGAAACTTTTTACTTAAAAACGTAATTGTTTCTAATTTTCACATGCGAAATATATAAAATATTATTTTAGCGATCAAAAAATGCTAAGAAAATCAAAGTTTTTACGACATTTTTTCAATATAAGAAAATAGCAGTTTTATTTTCCTGCATGATTAAATTTTAAAATGTTTTATTGCATTCAATATTTCGGAGTGCGTAAATGATTACTATTTACTCCATGTACTGATTCGGTTATCTACGAAAATTTCCAGCCGGTGGAAATCACGCGCACCAAATTTCTGTGACGTATGCAAATAAATTGTGCTTTTTTATCAGTTTTTTTAATATAACTTTTAAACTATTTGGAATTAATTTTTAAAAGTAGGTGCATTCACCAGATTACCTTCATAGGTACCTTCTGGTACAAACAGAATCAAAATCCGACAAGTACTTTTTGAGATTTGCTTGACGAAAGAATTTTTTTGAATTTTAATATCGTTACGTATCTCTGAGTATAAAGACTTCGCTTCGCTCAGACAATTATAATAGAAACAGGGACTTACTAAACTGTCTAACCAACCCACTACATATTTACAGCACTTGCAATAAATTTAATTTATTTATTGGTTTGTATCTTTCATGAACTTGCAAAAAATAATTTTATTGTTATGGCAACGAAAAAAAAAAACAAAAAAAAAAAAAACAAAAAAAAAAAAACAAAAAAAAAAAAAAAAACCGATATCTTTGTTATTAAAAAGAATAAAATTTTTGTATTTGTTGCTGAAATGCAGATTTTTTACTTTCTTCTATCTTTACAAGAAGAAAGTATTGGATTCATGAAAAATTTCGACTTCCGGTTTTCGACGGATTTACACGTTTTAGAAGGTCCTGAACACGTTTTGACTATTTTTAGAAAATGTCTGTCTGTGAGTCTGTCCGTCTGTCTGTGAGTCTGTCTGTCTGTATGTGACAAAAAATTTGTGGGCGCTCTATCTCAAGAACTAATGCTCGAAATTTAATAAAATTTTATATTCAGTTAGACCTTGATATGAATTAGTGCCTATTGGTTTTTGGTGAAAATTGGCCTACAGGTGGCGCTGCTATACTACGTTTTTCATGATTTTCAAGATTGCTATATCTCAAGAACTAATGAACAGAATTACACCAAACTTCAGATTCTGTTACCCCTTGATATACATAGACGCTGATTAAGTTTTGGTGTAAATTGGCCAGCAGGTGGCGCTGCTATGCCACGTTTTTCATGATTTTTATGACAGCTATATCTCAAGAACTAATGCACAGAATTTCACCAAACTTCAGATTCCGCGATACCTTGAGATACATAGTTGCTGATAAGGTTTTGGTGTGGAATTTCCTATAGGTGGCGCTGCTATGCTACATTTTGCACGATTTTTGCGATAGCTATATATCAAGAACTAATGCAGAGAACTTCATCAAATTTTAGTTTCTTTTACACTAGAATATATAACATAATTAGACGCTGATTACATTTTGGTATTAACCTTACAACAGGTGGTGCAGCTATGCTGCATTTTGCACGATTTTTCCGATAGCTATATCTCAACAACCAACGCACAGAATTTCATCAAACTTCAGGTTTTGTTACAAAATGACATATAACATAATTATACGATGATTACGTTTTGTTATAAATCCTTCAACTGATGGTGCTGCTGTGCTATATTTTACACGTTTTTTTAAAACTAGATATATCTCAAGAACTAATGCACAGAATTTCATCAAACTTCAGATTCTTTTACACCATAACATAATTAGACGCTTTTTTACATTTTGGCATAAATTGTCCAAAATATGGTGTTGCTGTGCTACGTTTTGCAAATTTTTTGTTATAATTATATCTGAAGAACAAATGGACGAAATTCCATCAAATTTCAGATTCTGTTAGGTCTTGACATCAATAGATGCTTATTAGGTTTTAGTATAAATTACCCACCAAGAGGCACTACTAAGCTCATTTTCTCAGAATATTAATTACATTTTGCGTTTTAGGCTTTTCGGATACCAGAATCTCATTAGGCTAGCTCAAATGTTCGAGGAAATTCGATAATAAGTAATTTTAAAGTCACCACGTTTTTTTTTTTTTTTTTTTTTTTTTTAATTATATATATATATATATATATATATATATATATATATATCATGTATTTATGAGATAGAAGAAAGTTTCGGGATTGACACATCCAACTAGTTTTTTTTTAAACAATAACTTATTACAATGAAATGATTTTAATTATTTTTTGATATTATGTAAGATAGAAATATAGTAATACCGGCATACCACAGGTTTTATTATTATTTTTTTAATATGACATCATTTACACCTTCAGAAATACTCATTTTTTCTTAAATAAAAGCGTGATTTATGCAGTTATTTAAGAATTCTTTAGTTTCGTAAAATATTCATTATAATTAAATAGAAATGGCGCAGTTTATAGAAATATTTTCATTTGTGCACACCACGGACCTTTAAATTAATAGAAGTTCACTTTATTTAGATGCAGGAATTAAAGTCTGTGAATATGACATCACCACTGACACAGCTATAACAATGTATATTATACAGGGATGCCACTCAGAAAATAGCCAAAAAGAGGAAATTATGCGTGAAGTAAAATTTACGACATTTTTCACAACATTTATGCATGAATTTTGTAAACTATATTTATAATAAATTAAAAAAGAATTGCAGCTTTTTTTTTTTTTTTTACTTTTAATTTATAAGAGTAAATAAAAATGATTTTTCTTTAGTTTACAGTATTTTACATGAATTAATTTAATCCAGCAACAAATTCAGTCAGGAATTTTATGTATCACATCATTTTAAATCAATTTAAGTAACCCAGCAATAGATTCGATGATTATTCCAGGAATAAATAGCTAAAATTTGCAAGTTTTCTTTCTTTTTTAATTTTGTTTGTTTGTTTTTCCGCGATTTTTTTTTCATTTGACGAATTCATGATCGTTTGACGAAAATCGCCGTTTTATTTCGCGATCGTTTGACGAAACTCGCCATTTTATTTCGCGATCGTTTGTCAAAAATCGCCGTTTTATTTCGCGATCGTTTGATGCAAATCGCCGTTTCACATCACAATCGTTTGACGCAAATCGCCATTTTACATTGCGATCGTTTGTCGAAAATTGCCGGTTTACATCATGATCGTTCGACGAAAATTATCGTTTTACATCGCGATCGTTTGACGAAAATCACCGTTTCGTTTCGAGATTGTTTGATGAAAATTGCTGTTTTATATCGCGACCGTTTGATGAAAATAGTCGATTTTTGTTAAAAGATCGCAAAATAAAACACCGTTATATTTCGCGATGTTTAACGAAAATCGCTGTTATATTTTACGATCTTTTAACGAAAATTGCTACTACATTTCGCGGTCACTTGACAAAAAAAAAAAGCTGTTGTATTTCGCGATCGTTTGATGAAAATAACCATTTTATTTTGCGATCTTTTGACAAAAATCACCTTTTATTTCGCGATCTTTTAACGAAAATTGCTGTTTTATTTCACGATCTTTTAACGAAAATCGCTGCTATATTTCGCGATCACTTGACGAAAAAAGCTGTTGTATTTCTCGATCGCCTGACGAAAATTGCGGTATAATTTCGCAATCGTTTGACGAAAATTCACGTTTTATTTCGCGATCGTTCGACAAAAATCGCTATTTTTTCGCGATCGTTGGACGAAAATCGCTAATTTTTTTTCGTGATCGCTTAACGAAAATCCACAATTCTTAAAAATTAAAAAAAGCGGAAATCCGCCTTTCGGCGGAAAAGTGGCATCCCTGATTATATCAAGGCCTACTAGACTAAAGGCCCGTTTATTTGAGATTAATGTATGAAGTCGCCCGCCAGAGGACTCTTATACCCTGCCCAAAACTGAAATTTGTTTATGACCGTAACTGAAACGACTTGGGCAGGGTAGAAATGTAAACAAACACCAAGATTACGTCACGTCGCGATGGTTACATTTACAACTCTCCTGACATTCCAATGAATCTCAGAAATGAGAAGAAATTAGAATGATTGGCTTTTGTCTCATAATTAAAATAGAATCAGAAAGGAAAATATGGTAAACTGCTGTATTAATAACTGTAAATCTCGAAACTTATAATAGCATATAATATTTACTATTAAATTATACTTACCATTTTTATGGAATAAATTTTTAATTCATCATAAATTCGCGTAATTATCTCTGAAGAACAATCTGGTTTAATTATGGGGAAAACCCAAAACTTTATTTTTTTGTAAACACAGTCAGAAATAAATATTACAACCAAAATCTGTAATAAATGGTTATTACTACTAATGGTTTATTACTACTTATTTTAATAACATTGTAGAAGATCAGCTTAAAACATCAAACTATTGCTTTAAATATATTTATGCAGCTAGTGTTCTTCATAAGAGTTTGAGCTTCAAAGTTTTGCATAGTGGCCGTGATAACTTTTTTACAAAAAATAAAAATGTTTGAAAGCGTGTTTTAATTTTTTTAGCGAACAATAATCTCACACACTACAGGTATCAAATGAGATATTTTAAACGATTTCGATTTATGATTTTTCATTGAAACTATTACAAATAAATTTTAATACACAAAATACCCCCTCCCCCTTCCCTAAAAACTTATTCAAAAAATATGAGCAAAATAAACAGAAATAAAAAAACTTTTAAGATAATATTTGACAGCGGCAAAAATTGTATTTAAAGTATCGCATGAAATTATAAACAAACACGTAACCAGCAAACCTTAAAAATTTACATTCGTTAATGCAGCTATGAAATGCTATAATCTGTGTAAAATATCCTCCTTATAAATCGAATGAAATAGTTTTTATTTTGTTAATTTGAAAATATGATTAGTGATTCTGAAACTTCAACGATGAGTACATTCTTCCTCGCAGTCGCATTTTATTTGGGCAGGGTATAAATGTAAACAAAAACCACGTGGTCCAATGAAATGGTTCAGGGTTGAAGCTGAATCCAGCTTCACTTTTTCGGCGGTTTTTCGCGAAATGGCTCGGCTGGTAGTATATAGTCGGCTATGATTATATTCATGGAATAAATTTATCTGGTTTCTGTATGACGACATTTTCTCCATCGACAAAATTTCACTTTAGATATTATATTTTATTAAAGTTTATCTTCTGTTATTTTACTTAACACTTAATAATATTACTCAGTAAATAATCTGTGTATTGCAGGGAATAACATGTGCAATCATTTTATTATGATTTAATTTTACAAAACCCCCTTTTTTTTAAAAATAAAATATAAAAATTGAAATAAATTAAAAATTAGCCAGAATGGGCACATCTACACATAAACAGCTTTCATTTAAAAAAAATAATTATCAAAATCGGGCCAGTAGAAAGCTCAGGGCTGATGACAAAAAAACAGCCAGGTGTTTTAAATATATAGATTTTGACAAGTTCATGGAGGCTATAAACCAATATATAAATTAAATTCATAGCAAGTGCTGTAAATCTGTAGTGGATTAGTTATGCAGTTTAGTAACTCTCTGTTTCTTTTATAATTAAAATGTCTTATTGGTATTATAATTATTGTACAGTTACCAAGCGATATTTAAACGGAGAAAAAATAAACTGTGCAGATATTTTTGAATTCGTCTTCTGAGGTATTATATTAACTTTCTAAATAATTTGGCATTTAAATAATGTTTAAGGTTTAGAAATCGCATTAAAAAACATTTGTAGCTGAAATTAAGTCCAACATAATAATTTATGAGTTGTTTTCCTTATTTTCTGAAGTTTCTGTATCTTCATCATGAAAAGTTATGTTATTCCTATTTTAAGAGGTGACAATTGTTTAGTACAGTTCAACTCAGTATCTTATTGTGTATATAAGACTGATAGATATCATATCTAATATTTTTTTCCGTCAAATTTCGACGGGTGCAGCTAGTTTGTTGTTAAAATCGAAATCAATTTTACATGTTTCTGTAAAATTCCCCCCATCCCCATCCTACATGGTCGGAGGGGTGCCGGGAATTCCATTTCCAGCACTAACTATGTTTTTCTCGCTGCCCTTTGACGAAATTTGCGTTTTTACAACACAAAACAGCTTTAGATATCTATGCTGATTCAACAACAATAGCAGATGCTTGCCATTTATGGTGTAATTTGCTGAAAGATGTTAATTTGAAACCAGATTTTGTAAAAGTTGAAAACAGGTTTGAACAAGCAATTTTGCTCTGGCATCTTCTGGCCTATTTGTTACACCCAAACTATAAGAGTCAGCATCATAGTTAAAAACACAAAGAACAGGCCAGGGAATGGCTACGAAAAATAAATCCATTTTTTCTATCATATGCCATGAACATCGAACTAAAAGAAAAACCATTCCAAAGTATATTGTTTTCAGAACAAGTAATTAAGACAATTGATACCAATAAGTGGATAAGTGGTGAAGTGTCGCAAAGTTATGTGAAATGTCCAAAGAATTTTGTGGGTTAATAACACATCTGCAAGCATGTAGTCTCAGCTAAGTGCTGCAATCGAGAGAATATTTTCCAACTTCTCTATTGTTCACTCAAAAATTCGAAATAGGTTGACAATAAGTAATGTTTCCAAACTTGTTTTTTTATTATGGAATGCTGAAAAAAGAAATTATTTTGTAATGATTAGTGTTCATTCTAGGCCATTTATGAAGGGTGCAGCACCCTGCCCTTTTTCAAATTTGCAAAATGCACCCTGCCCTTTTTAAAAGTAGCAAAATGCACCACTGGTTTTAGCCAGAAATTTTTAATAAATATTTATTTTATTCCGTACTATTTCTAAATTTGTGTGTCCAAAAATGATAGAATTTTTTCATTTCTTTAAGAAAAAGAACATCAAACTATTCAATCATAGTTTAATTGTATTTTTAATTTTTATATCATAAAATCATTCAAAATTAATGTTATTTGATTTATCTTACTTAAAAATTATGTATTTTCCCGATTTCATTTTCTCTTCTAAAGGCAATAACATTTTTTTTCTCGTTAAAGTGCCCTTTTCTGCTGCAGTTTTGCCCTTTTTAGCGAATAGCACCATGCCTTTTTTATTTCTAGAGTGAACACTAGTAATGATGATGGTGATGAAAGTGCTGCTGAATGCTGAATGTGTAATTTTTTATGTTATTAAAATATTTATATATAAAAAAAATAAGATTTCATTTATTTGAACACAATGTATTAATACATGTACTTTCTACTAGAGATGGGCAATATCGTTCCTTTTGAGGAATCGTTCTAGCCAGATTCATTCACCAAAAGGAACGAGTTCTTCGGATTCGTTCCGATTGAAATCGCTTCAAAAAAGGGAATGAATCCGAGAAAAACTAGTTGGATGTGTCAATCCCGAAACTTTCTTCTATCTCATAAGTACATAATTAAAAAAAAAAAAAAAAAAAAAAAAAAAAAAAATTATGATGACTCTAAAGTTACCCACTATCGAATTTCCTCGAACATTTGACCTATAGCCTAATGAGATTCTGGTATCCGAAAAGCCTAAAACGCAAAATTTAATTAATATTCTGAGAAAATGAGCTTAGTAGTGCCCCTTGGTGGGTAATTTATACTAAAACCTAATAAGCATCTATTGATGTCAAGACCTAACAGAATCTGAAATTTGATGGAATTTCGTCCATTAGTTCTTGAGATATAATTATAACAAAAAATTTGCAAAACGTAGCACAGCAACACCATATTTTGGACAATTTATGCCAAAACGTAAAAAAGCGTCAAATTATGTAATGGTGTAACAGAATCTGAAGTTTGATGAAATTCTGTGCATTAGTTCTCGAGATATAGCTAGTTTAAAAAAAACGTGTAAGATGTAGCACAGCAGCACCATCAGTTGAAGGATTTATAACGAAACGTAATCATCGCGTAATTATGTTATATATGTCATTTTGTAACAAAATCTGAAGTTTTATGAAATTCTGTGCGTTGGTTGTTAAGATATAGCTATCGGAAAAATCGTGCAAAATGCAGCATAGTTGCACCACCTGTTGCAAGGTTAATACCAAAATGTAATCAGCGTCTAATTATGTTATATATTCTAGTGTAAAAGAAACTAAAATTTGATGAAGTTCTCTGCATTAGTTCTTGAGATATAGCTATCGCAAAAATTGTGCAAAATGTAGCATAGCAGCGCCACCTATAGGGCAGTTCACACCAAAACCTTATCAGCGGCTATGTATCTCAAGATATCGCGGTATCTGAAGTTTGGTGAAAGTCTGTGCATTAGTTCTTGAGATATAGCTATCATGAAAATCATGAAAAACGCGGCATAGCAGCGCCACCTGCTGGCCAATTTACACCAAAACTTAATCAGCGTCTATGTATATCAAGGGGTCACAGAATCTGAAGTTTGGTGAAATTGTGTGCATTAGTTCTTGAGATATAGCAATCTTGAAAATCATGAAAAACGTACTATAGCAGCGCCACCTGCAGGCCAATTTTCACCAAAAACCAATAGGCACTAATTCATATCAAGGTCTAACTGAATATAAAATTTTATTAAATTTCGAGCATTAGTTCTTGAGATAGAGAGCCCACAAATTTTTTGTCACATACAGACAGACAGACTCACAGACAGACACACAGACTCACGGACAGACTCACAGACAGACATTTTCTAAAAATAGTCAAAACGTGTTCAGGACCTTCTAAAACGTTTAAATCCGTCGAAAACCGGAAGTTGAAAATTTTCATGAATCCAATACTTTCTTCTTGTAAAGATAGAAGAAAGTAAAAAGGAACAAATAGGATAAAAAAAAAGATTTTGGAAAAAAAAAAAGATTCCAAGGAAAAAAACACGTGAGAACGATTTTAAGAAAAAGGGAATGAAATTCGAGGCAGCGATGACCTCCGGATTCGGTCCTTTGCAATTTCAATGAACGACATGCAGTCCCTAAAGCTTATTACTAATTTATTTTTTTACATAGCATTTCTTACCGTTCTTCTTAATTTTTTAATATTTTGTACAAATTAAAAAAAAATCAAAAATTCAAAATTTTTTTGTAAAATTTCAATAAACAACAAAAAAGCCACTTATAGCTAATCTCTTATTTCACATCCCCATCCCCCTCTCTCCACTTATATCATTACTATTGCGCCTTTTGTCGGTGTGGGTGAATTTCGCATGCTGCGCAGAGCATCGCAGATGCCCAATATATTTGTTTCTGTTTGGATTTGAAGTTTGTGAAATGCTATAAACCACGAAGTCATTGAACTTTTCTACCATAGCTTTAAGCGAAATGGTCAACGCTCCTTTAGATGATTCCAAAATAGAGTCATTAGAGCTTGGCTATTGATATATAAGATATTATTGTATGTATAAAATGATTATTATATGTAAGATTATTATAAGACATATATAAATATTATAATACATATAATATATGTGATATTATATATATAGTAAAAATTATATCCGTCAAAAAAAAAAAAAAAAAAAAAAAAAAAAAGTGATTCACTAAATTTCAAAGTTCTATTTTAAATTTGAAAAAATTTTTTAAGCTTTCAACTGAAAACCGATCGATTGGTTTAATTAAACAAATTAAAAGAATATCCATTATTATTACAGATTGTAGTAGTATTATTAAAAAAAAAAAAAAAAAATTCTGTGGATGATGTTTGACGAATGAATAAAACACATCTGCTTTGATATAGGTAGCACCAACTTTATTGTTTGAAAATTTGACTTTTTTTTTTTTTTTTGAGTTCTAAACTTTTTATTTTCAAAACTATTAAAAATAGATTAAAATTTTTATTAAATTCAAACTTTTTTAGAAAACTTTGCGTAATTTAAGAAAAAAGGAAGAAAAATATATAAATGTTCTAGTTGAAAAATAATAATAATACACAATGAAAATACATAAAATTTTGTGTTGTATTTCCAGTAATTTTTAGTTCAATAAAAACATAAGTTAGGTATTAGGCTTGAAACACCATATTTAGTTTGAGGTGAAGGGAGCCTCACTTTGATCGAAATTCAAACTCAAATATACATTATCCATCCTCAGAGTGATATGCATTAATCCGGGTATGATTTTGGGATTTTCAAATATCAATCTTGATAGGGGAATTGAAATTTTCATGATAAATTATTACGAGAAACTATTTTTTCCCCTTTCATTGTACACTGAGTTAAAGCAAACTCATACTTAATTAACTTATTATTATTTTGCAAGAAATTTAAATGACAAAGGGAAAAAAACATACAAAATCAATCTTAACTTTCATTGTTTGGAAATCAATAATTTAGAAAAAATTGGCGTAATAGTGCTCTTTATTTTTACTTTCTTCTATCTTTACAAGAAGTATTGGATTCATGAAAATTTCCGACTTCCGGTTTTCGACGGATTTATACGTTTTAGAAGGTCCTGAACACGTTTTGACTATTTTTAGAAAATGTCTGTCTGTGAGTCTGTCTGTCTGTACGTGACAAAAAATTTGTGGGCGCTCTATCTCAAGAACTAATGCTCGAAATTTAATAAAATTTTATATTCAGTTAGACCTTGATATGAATTAGTCCCTAGTGGTTTTTGGTGAAAATTGGCCTGCAGGTGGCGCTGCTATACTACGTTTTTCATGATTTTCAAGATTGCTATATTTCAAGAACTAATGCACAGAATTTCACCAAACTTCAGATTCTGTGACCCCTTGATATGCATAGACGCTGATTAAGTTTTGGTGTAAATTGGCCAGCAGGTGGCGCTGCTATGCCACGTTTTTCATGGTTTTCATGATAGCTATATCTCAAGAACTAATGCACAGAATTTCACCATACTTCAGATTCCGCGATACCTTGAGATACATAGCCGCTGATAAGGTTTTGGTGTGAACTGCCCTATAGGTGTCGCTGCTATGCTACATTTTGCACGATTTTTGCGATAGCTATATCTCAAGAACTAATGCAGAGAACTTCATCAAATTTTAGATTCTGTTACACTAGAATATATAACATAATTAGACACTGATTACATTTTGGTATTAACCTTGCAACAGGTGGTGCAGCTATACTGTATTTTGCACGATTTTTCCGATAGCTATATCTCAACAACCAACGCACAGAATTTCATCAAACTTCAGATTTTGTTACAAAATGACATATAACATAATGACACAGGATGATTACGTTTTGTTATAAATCCTTCAACTGATGGTGCTGCGGTTCTATATTTTACACCTTTTTTTTTAAATTAGCTATATCTCAAGAACTAATGCACAGAATTTCATCAAACTTCAGATTCTTTTACACCATAACATAATTAGACGCTTTTTTATGTTTTGGCATAAATTGTCCAAGATATGGTGTTGCTGTGCTACGTTTTGCAAATTTTTTGTTATAACTATATCTCAAGAACTAATGGACGGAATTCTATCAAATTTCAGATTCTGTTAGGTCTTGGCATATATAGATGCTTATTAGGTTTTAGTATAAATTACCCAACATGAGGCACTACTAAGCTCATTTTCTCAAAATATTAATTAAATTTTGCGTTTTTGGCTTTTCGGATACCAGAATCTCATTAGGTTAGGTCAGGGCATGAAATTTCAGCTTAAAAGGTACTCGCCAGACTAAAATTTTTACTCGCCACTATTTTACATTCATTCAGACAATAATGTTATCCCCCACACCAACGCAGAAAATGAAATATTTATGACAAATTTAATTTAAATTGACGATTGGTCGAGCTGTCTGTTAAATCCAGAATATTTTACATCTATGGATAAAATGAGATATTTTTAAAACATTAACGATTATATCGACTACAACGATATAAAATATAACGATGTAGTATGAAAAACTTTCTATTGACAGAAAAAATGCAGAAATTGATAAAACGAAACATATAAACGAAACAAAAAGAAAAAATAAAATTAACTCAAAATAAGCTTGCTATAAGGTTTCAGTGGTTACAGAAATACATATCAATTATAAGTCCCTGTATTATTGCACTTCAGGTTTGTGTAGAGCTGTATTTCTGCACTGAAATACCACTTATCAATTACAGTTGTAGGGTCAAACTCTATCAGGGTGGGTCCATTAACAGAAATTCTGAGCAAATCATTCATTGTCTCAGTCTTCAGAGAATTCTTGTATGCTGTCTTGAGCAGGGCCGTCGCGAAGACTTTTTATTGGTGGGAAAAAAAAAAAAAAAGCCTTAAATTGCCAAGTCAAAATTCAGTATTTGCCAACTCAGTAAATCACAAACATAAATTGTTCTCGGCGTTTGCCAATTAGTTTTATAATTTCACCAAGTTATCACAATTAGAAAATTTATATAGTTTTTATTTGTAAAAAGCTTAATAATATTTCTAACTTTCGTCAAATCTAAGTGCATTATAGTTTTTTATTAAAATTTTGAACAAATTTGTCGGTTCAGTTTGTACATTTGCCAACTGTAACAGCATGTGCAAAAGTTTGGGGGGGGGGGGGGGGCTGTCTCCCCTTAGCGAGGCCTCTGGTCTTGAGTCTGTTGTGACAATTGAACCCTCTCTCACTTGAAGCAGTGCTTACTGGTAAAACAGCACAAAATGTTAGGATTTGAAGCAAATTGGGGAATCTTTCTGGACATTTTTCAGTGTAAACTTACTCCAGCACTTCTTTTAGTGTCAGTGATGGGTACATAAATTTAAATTCTGCCCACTCTGCCAATACAACATCTACTTTTTCATTAAAGATATTTGGATTCAAATATATGGACAGCTTCTTTATTTCTTCTATCCCAAATTCAAGAATTTTTTCTTTGGGAGGTTAACCCACTGTGTTAAAAATATGCAGACATGCAAACACATACGATGACATAGAATGCAGACTTTCTGTTATGTATGTCTTTGTATGTTTAAATAATGTCCCTCTTAAAGTCTGAAACTCTTCCTCCCCATTTTTTATACTTGTCAGATGCATAAAATTTGAGAGAGAACATATATTTTTTACTGTATTTCAAGCAGCTGCGCTTATGTGACGAAACCTAAATCTCTTCGCACAGGAGCGAAAAGCGACCTGATTCGGTATTGGCACGTCCGCGGTACGAAAGTGGTGGGAGATGAATGCAGGCAAGGGGATTTCATTCCTCCGTAAGAAAAACAAAGAAATAGGCGACGGAGCATTTTTACTTCTTTCTGAAAATAAATACCATTGCTTCCTTTTGAAATAATTCCGTGTATCGCTGTGCATAGTTTGATTTGAAGCACAAAAATTTAAAAGACGAAACTTACTCGCCAACCTTAAATATTTACTCGCCAATGGCGAGCTGGCGAGTGGAAATTTCGCGCCCTGGGTTAGGTCAAATGTACGAGGAAATTCGATAATGGGTAACTTTGGGGTCACCACGTTTTTTTTTTTTTTTTTTTTTTTTTAAATATTAAAATGTACTTATGAGATAGAAGAAAGTTTTGGGATTGACACATCCAACTAGTTAAGTTATAAAAAAGGTTTACCAATCTGTGCACACGTTCAAAATATTAGCATTAAAATCATTAATAAAACATATCCTACAAAATAAAGCGTCTTTACTGTAAATTATGATTGTTTTACTATGCCAATATTCGTATATCGTAAAACTAGTTTAATGCAATCTTAAACCCTCGACTTATCAGGAGTGTTCAACAGTCCCTATAGATACATTGTAATTGATTTTTCACATAAAAAGGTAAAATTTTGCATATATGTGACTTTTTCTGGAATGTTCTACTCAAAAGAATAGAATATCCCAGAAAAATCCCACATATTTAAAAAAAATTGTCGTTTTTTTTAATTTTTTTTAAATGAGACATATTAAGGACCAGACACATAGCACTAACTTCTTGCGGTCAGGTGTCGCTATTTTTGATCTTTCGTGTCGGCGCTTTGATGTATAAAGTGCTTTTTCAGTAAACTTTTTTGAACTTCAAGAGAAACCGAATTCGAAATCAGTTGACAGCTTTACGACTGAAGATTGGGTAGATAAAAGTTCCCCTTCCTTTGTTAATTTGGTAGAGTCAGTCCCTCAAGAATCATTTAAAGAGGTTTCACCTTTGTTCCGTTCGGAAACAAAGATTGATTGATTGCTCTTTTAGTGTAATAAAAACTAGTGCTGTTCGCTCGCAGCCTTACTATAAATGTACCAGCCGGGACATTTGAACCCATCTGGTAGGCGGAAGATTAACATAAATCTATTAAAGAAAGATCTAATGAAGCATAAAGCATATATTTTATATTTGTAAATCTAATTACAAGCATAAAGTATACAGCTTTACATATATGTCGCAAAATTGAAAAAAAAAAAAAAAAAAAAAAAAAAAAAAAAAAAAAAAAACGAATAATTTATATGTAGCTCGTGATTTTCCCCCCACTTGTTTTTACATTCAAAACGGGGAACCTCATTAAGGGAGCGAACTACTGTTAATTTATTCGAATCCCCCCCCCCCCCCCACACCACTGTTGCTGTTATATTATTATTATTAACATTATTATTATTAGACATTATGTTTTCTGAAATAGTCAATATTTTAATAAAAAAATGTTTTACAAAAAATCCTTGTAGTCCAGGCAATCGAGGATTTTGCCTAGCAAAATTAATGTTAGTTCTTAGAAATCGGCATATTTTGTGTTTTTTGGACAGCTGAGTCCGAATTTGTAAACTCTTCCCCCCCCCCATTTTTAGTAAAATGCACTGCAAAAGAAATTAAAAAAAAAATCAATTTTTTACTGTTTTAGCAAAAAAGTATCTATAAATTTAGAAAGTAGACAAACTTTCCAACAAATACGATGCATAACATTATGACGTAGGATGAATGGAGATGGGGGAGCCTGCCTCTTAACATGCACCGCGGCGCTGCGGACACTAAGTTACGCGATTCCGTTTAACCACTCGCACCGTTTGCTTTTTCTCTCCTCCGAACTTTCAGTAATTCTTATTTTATGTTTTTGCGTCACGGAATCCCATTTTTTTAATTCTCACCCCCCCCCCCAAA
This sequence comes from Maratus speculifer, assembly GCA_964019185.1. Classification (NCBI taxonomy): domain Eukaryota; kingdom Metazoa; phylum Arthropoda; class Arachnida; order Araneae; family Salticidae; genus Maratus; species Maratus speculifer. The sequence goes on from OZ025301.1 coordinate 220,182,624, forward strand.
AAAAAGGAAAATAATCACCAATATAGGGTTTTTTATATTTTTTTGAGGAAAAATTGTCTAGAAATTCAGAAAGTAGACAGAATTTTCAAAAAAGTACGACACATGACATTATAACTAAGGATGAATGGAAAGGGGGAGGGGGGGGAGCCTGCCTCTCAGCGCTACCTGCACTAAGTTATGCAATTCCACTTTTAACAAAATTTGTGTGCATGTACTTGAGGGGGAGGAGTTGTTGGGAGAAATTGACATTCAGCGATCCAGAAAACATAAAATAAACTTTTTTCTAGAGCTACCATGAATTTTGCTAGGTGGAGCCCCTATATGGTCTCTATTGCCTTGACTCAGGTAATCAGGGTTTGGAGAAGAGAAAACTGCCCGGGGCAAAGTATCAATTTGGCACTCCCCTCAACTCTTTCTTGTGACAGGCCAAAAATAACGTTGGTAGTATAATTTTTGCGCCCCCTAAGTTTCCGCATCACGGTGACCGCCCCCGTCGCACCCCTCCCCCCCTTTTACAAGGGGCTGCAGACGACACACTGCCGCAGCGCATGTTGAGAGGCAGACTCCCTCCTCCAAGTTCATGCTACGTTATGATGTCACATATCTTTTTTGTGGCAAATTTTGCCTACTTTCTGAATTTCCCTTTTTTCCAAAGACTATTAATTAATATATATATATATATATATATATATTAAAATTAATAATTTTTTATTATAATACCCCAAAAACGTATTTTGGGCATCATTTTTACCTTTTCTTTTTTTTTTCTTTCCTTCCCCCCCCCCCTTTCTTGAGGGAGTATTTTAATAAGTTAAAAATTCGGATTCAGCGATTCCAAAACATAAAGTAAGTCTTACAGGAAAAATTCGGAGGGGTAACGGGAAAAACCTCCTCAGTCCTGATGTCGTCTATAGATGACACTAAAATACATCCATTAAATTCATTTAATGTAATCTAATTTAATAAATCATTTAATTTAATCTAAAATTGTTAAAATTAATTACTTCTAGAGCTTTTTACTAAATGCGTGCATATTAGAAGCATCTATACATACTGATACATCTTTGAATATGTTTTACAGTAATTTTAAACTAGTTTGTGTGATCCTTCTTAACATTTGTCTCATATTTGAGGAATTTAACCCTTTGAGCTCTGATGGTTGAATTTTCTACCACTTAATTTTAATTCCGAAATGTCATAACGGCACCAGAATATTTTACTATATTTATTTGAAAAAGATTTAACGCATTTTTACGTGTATAACCTTAACCGATTTTTTTTTCTTTGCAAAATACTGGTGGCGATGTGACATTTGGAATTTTGAAGAAATTTACCCACCAGATCTCAAAGGGTTAAGTGGAATTGCATAACTTAGTGCATGCAGCGCCTCGGCTCATGTTGAGAGGAAGGCTCCCCTCTTCCCGTTCATCTTACGTTACAGTCATGCATTGTACTTGTTGCAAAATTTGTATACTTTCAAAATTTCTACATACTTTTTAACTAAATGATAAAATAATTGAATTTTTTCTTAAACAATGTTTTTAGGTGAGGGAGGGGGGCATTTTGCCAAATTTTGGGGGAGTTGCCGTGGAAAATTTTGGTGGGAAGTTGAAAATTCAAATTCAGCGAATCAAAAAACTTAAAGAAAGCCTTTTTCCAAAACTACCATGAATTTTGCTAGGTAGAGACCCAATACGGTCTCTATTGCCTGGACTATTGTTCAAACAGATTTCCCTCTATGTAATAAGCCTCAATGTAAGTTGATTAAAACAATCTTCGAGAGTTTCAAGATTTTTTTAATCATCTTCTTTAGGAGAGAAAAACAAGACGCTAAATGAAGGATATAAAGTGGTACATGGACGCTATTAGCTATGGTCTTATATTTCTTTTGGTAAAGATTTCTCTAATACAAATTATGCTTCAAGAAAAATAACCTGAAACTGAAATATATATAAAAGCGCGTAACTATTAAAATAATCGAAAATCAGTTATTATCCTATTAAAGTGCAATTTTTATGACATGGTGATGTATTTCTTATATTATTCAAAACCTTTTCAAATCAGTTTTTTTTTGTTTTTGTTTAATTTTATTTTTCTTGAAAAATCATTCAGAAAAAAAAAAATATATCATTTCGTATGATATATTTACCAATTCGTAATTTCGGGTGTATAAGCCGCGGATCAAACAATTCTTTTTGGACCCAGAAATCTTATTTAGTGATTGAAGACAAATATTTACGTCGATCTGAAAAGTTACATTTGTTTCTTAGAAAATTCTGGGTCGAAAAAGAATTGTTTGATCCGCGGCTTATACACCCGAAATTACGGTAGAAAAAGTAGTAGTGCATGTATCCAAGTCTATATGGTGTTCCATTACCTTCTTCAGATCCTGGTACTCAATCGATAAAGCACGTCAAGTTTCTCTATTCGAATCCCAGTTGAGGCATTTTTTCACTCAAATAAAAAAAAATCAACTTCATAAATTATTTCTTTTAGATTAATTTTTCACAAAAAGGTAAAATAGTATTGTAATTAAGTCACAGATGACAGTAAATAATTTGTAACAGACGATATCTTAAATGAAGTAAAATAATACACTTCTATTCTTCTAAACATTAAATTTAAGAGAACATAATGCGCAGTTGTAGTTTATTAAACGTTTACCCCCCCCCCCTCCCACAACTTCAATTTCTTTTCTCTTTCTTTTTTCTTTGTTCTCACCCCCCCCCCCCCGCTTTTTTTCATACATATTCGAAGGACATTTGGGCAATACACTCTGCTTTAATAAAATCAAAATCTCTTATTTTACAATAAAATGACGTATTTTAATTTATTAAAACTGGCCAATCTACAAGAAAAAGAACCGATTTTTTCGGAATCGATCCATTGCAGGGTTGTTATGATTTTGCCCAGCCCAAAAAACCCACTTGAAAAAACCCAGGAAAAAACCCAAGTGGGTTTTTTCAAAATTTCAACTTTAAATTACATATATAATGTATTTATATTACACATATATATTGTAATATATTTCTTAATATCAGTACACCACTCATAAAGTTTATAACCATCACAGCCCACCCCAAAGAAAAAAAATGTCCTAATTATACCATTACAATTTTTAAAAGAAATAATTGTTAGTTAATCTCTGTAGCATGTGTAAGTAACACAAACAAATTTATTCCCATTAAAAAAATACTTTGGTGTGTAATCCGTTCTATGTTATACAATAGAAACTCATAACAAAATACCATATATGCTTAGAATCCTAATTTAATTATGTAGACATGTAGAATTACTTGGCTTATTCTATTATTTAGTAATAATAAAAAATAATTTATAAATTATTACTAATAATCAATTTATCTAAAAACAAAGCATAATTTTGATTACTGTCATTGATTTATATATATTTGTAATCAATTAACTACTTTAAATTTAGTAATAAGTACATTTTTTTTTTCAAGCATTCTGAACCACCTCCCATAACTGCCCCAAAACCTGAAAAAACCCGAAAAAACTCTGAAAAAACCCGAAAAACCCTGATAAAACCCCAAAAACCCTGAAAAAACCCAGTGGGTTGGGTTTTTTCTGAAAAAACCCGGGTATTTAACAACCCTGATCCATTGCCAATCGAATCTGATGAATCGGTCCTTTTCGGACAAAATCTGATGAATTGGTCCTTTTTGGACTGAATCCAAGGAATCGGTCCTTTTCGGAGTCGTTTCATTTCGAAACGAGTCCTAGAATTCGGTCCTTTCCGGAGTCGTTTCATTTCGGAAAGAGTCCTAGGAATCGGTCCTTTTCGGAGTCGTTTCATTCCGGAACGATTCCGATGATTCGGTTCTTTTCGGAGTCGTTTCATTCCGGAACGAGTCCGATGATTCGGTTCTTTTCGGAGTCGTTTCATTTCGGAACGAGTCCAAGGATTCGGTCCTTTTCGGAGTCGTTTAATTTCGGAATGAGTCCGAGGATTCGATCCTTTTCGGAGTCGTTCATTTTGGACCAATTCCGCGGATTCGTTCCTTTTTAGAATCGTTCCGGAAAGGAACGAATCCTTTTCACAGAAATGAATCGTTCCTTCAGTTCCATTGTCGGACTTGTTCCTCAACAAATGACAAATCTCTACTTACTACTATTGAATATATTTTGCATCTCTGAATTATTGCATTATGCTGATAGATAGGTTGATACATCTTATTTTAAAACTAGAAGTGTTTATAATTTCGGTAGATTTTGCAATATTGTTAATTTATTGCAGCACAAAAATTAGACTAACAATGGCCTTTTTTTTTCAATTAAAGTAGGGAGGCACAACCTGTGGAACGCGGGCCAAAAGTGGCCCGCGATGGATTAACTTGTGGTGCGCCAACTTTGATAATTTACTACTGGAAAAAATTGCAATTTTTGTGCTTAAGTCGCGAAAAAAAATCGTTGCTTTTGTTAATTTACCGCGGGAAAAAATAAAATTTCATCAGTCACTTAAGAATCGCAAATTCCGTAGATCGGACATGGAAAAATCGGGAATTTCATTGATCAGGTACGGGAAAATAGCGAATTTTGTCGATGTGGCTTGGAAAAATTGCAAATTTCTTTCATAAGGCACGGAAAAACAGCGAATTTTGCGTTGATGCCCCCCCCCCCCAAATAAAATCGAGAATTTCACCTTGCCGCGTAAAAAAAATGAAGATTTCGTCAAAGTTATTTAAAAGCTGCGAATTTCGTTAATTGGGCGTGGAAAAATGTGTATTTAGTCAATTTATGGTCGGAAGATCGCGAATTTCTTCGCTCATGCGAAGAAAAATCGCGAATTTCATTGTTCAGCTTTATAAAAGTTGCGCGTTTCCTCGAGTGACTTCATAAAAGTTGCGCATATCGTCGATCGGCTTCGTAAAAATCGTGAATGCGTCGATCGGCCTCGTAAAAAACGCGAATTTTGCCGATCAACATTGTAAAAATCGGTAATTTTATTGATCAGGCGGTAAAAAATTGTGAATTTTCTCGACCGGCTTCTGAAGAATCGCAAATTTCGTTGATCATGCGAAGAAAAATCGCGAATTTCGTCGATCGGCTACTCAAAAATCGCGAATTTCTTCGATCAGCTTTGTAAAAGCTGCGCATTTCTTCGATTGGCTTCATAAAATTAGCGAATGTCGTCGATCGGCCTCGTAAGAGTCGCGAAGTTTGACGATCGGCATTGTAAAAATCGCTTATTTTATTTATCAGCCGTAGAAAAATTGTTAATTTTCTCGATCGGCTTCGCAAAAATCATGAATGTCGTCGATCGGACTCGTACAAATTGCGAATTTTGCAGATCGGCTTTGTAAAAATCATTAATTTTATTGATCAGGCGCAGAAAAATTATGAATTTTGTTGATCGGCTTCGTAAAAATCGCGAATTTTCTGGATCGGCTCCGTAAAAATCTCGAATTTTGGCTATCGGCTTCGTAAAAATCGCAAATTTGGACGATCATGCGAAGAAAAACGCGAATATCATCAATCACCTATGTAAAAGTCGCTCATTTCGTCGATTGGCTTCGTAAAAATCGCTAATCTTATTGATCTGGTGCGGAAAAATTGTGAATTTTCTAGATCGGCTACACAAAAATCGTGAATTTTGTCGATCAGATTTGTAAAAGTCGCGAATTTCGTCGATTGGCTTCGTGCAATTCGCGAGTTTCGTCGATCGGCCTCGTAAAAATCGCGAATGTCGTCGATCGGCCTCGTAAAAATTGCGAATTTTGTCGATTGACATTGTAAAAATCGCTAATTTTATTGATCAGGCGTGGGAAAATTGTGATTTTTCTCGATCGGCTTCGTAAAAATCGCGAAATTTGCCGATCGGCTTTGTAAAAATCGCGAATTTCGTCGATCAACTTCGTGAACATCGCAAATTTTGTCGATCGGCTTCGTAAAATTTTGACGATCATGCGAAGAAAAAAAGCGAATATCATCGATCACCTGTGTAAAAGTCGAGCATTTCGTCGATTGGCTTCGTAAAAATAGCTAATTTTATTGATCAGGTGCGGAAAAATTGTGAATTTCCTCGATCGGCTTTGTGAAAGTCATTAATTTTATTGATCAGGCACGGAAAAACAATGAATTTTCTTGATCGACTTCGTAAAAATGGCGAATTTTGTCGATCATACGAAGAAAAATCGCGAATTTCGTCGATCAGCTTCTCAAAAATAGCGAATTTTGTCGATCATGCGAAGAAAAATCGCGAATTTCGTCGATCAGATTTGTAAAAGTCGTGAATTTCGTCTATTGGCTTCGTAAAATTCGGGAATGTCGTCGATCGGCCTCGTAAAAATCGCGAATTTTGCCGATCGGCATTGTAAAAATCGCTAATTTTATTGATCAGGCGCGGAAAAATTGTGATTTTTCTCGATGGGCTCCGTAAAAGTCGCGAATTTTTTTATCATGCGAAGAAAAATCACGAATTTCGTTGATTGGCCTCCTAAAAATCGCGAATTTTGCTGATCGGCTTTGTAAAAATCGTCAATTTTATTGGTCAAGCGCAGAAAAATTGTGAATTTTCTTGATCTGCTTCGTAAAAGTCGCGAATTTTGTCGATCAATTTCGTGAACATCGCGAAGTTTGCCGATCGGCTTCGTAAAAATCGCGAATTTTGACGATCATGCGAAGGAAAAACGCGAATATCATCGATCACCTGTGTAAAAATCGCGCATTTCGTCGATTGGCTTCGTAAAAATCGCTAATCTTATTGATAAAGTGCGGAAAAATTGTGAATTTTCTCGATCGGCTTTGTAAAAGTCATTAATTCTATTGGTCAGGTGCGGAAAAAATATGAATTTTGTTGATCGGCTTCGTAAAAATCGCGAATTTTGTCGATCATGTGAAGAAAAATCGCGAATTTCGTCGATCGGTTTCTCAAAAATCGCGAATTTTGTCGATCATGCGAAGAAAAATCGCGAATTTCGTTGATCAGATTTGTAAAAGTCTCGAATTTCGTCAGTTGGCATCGTAAAATTCGCGAATGTCGTCGATCGGCCTCGCAAAATCGCGAATTTTGCCGATCGGCATTGTAAAAATCGCTAATTTTATGGATCAGATGCTGAAAAATCGTGATTTCTCTCGATCGGCTTCGTAAAAATCGCGAAATTTTTGATTATGCGAAGAAAAATCACGAATTTCGTTGATCGGCCTCGTAAAAATTGCGAATTTTGCCGATCAGCTTTGTAAAAATCGCCAATTTTATTGTTCAAGCGCAGAAAAATTGTGAATTTTCTAGATCTGCTTCGTAAAAATCGCGAATTTGGACGATCATAGAAAATAATTGCAGGAAACTGTCAGTTTAAAAAAAAAAATTAAATCATTTTACTTAAATTTCTGCCCTTTTCAGTAGTGGGCCCAAGGCCACAGCCTAGTTGGCCAGTGTGGTAATCAGGCCTGGTTGCAGACTGCAGGAAAAAATTCTGCTGCTGGGGAACTAAGTTGAAATTTTAATTAGTACATATTTGCTATTTTAAGTATTTCATTTTTTTTAATGCAATTAAATGAAAAAAAGTTTCACATTTGTAAAACAATATTGCAATTAATAAATAAATATAATGCAGTAAATATTATTAACTTGAAAATAACTGAATTTAAAAAAAGAAAAGTTATGCATAAATGGATTGAATTATAAAAGAATTACAACATTTAATAAATTTCATTGTTCAATGTTTCACCTATTTTCCTAAAAACTTTATAATTTTTTTTTTTTTTTTTTTTTTTTTTTTTTACAATTTTAATGGTTTTTAATTTTAAATCAATTGAATTAATTCAAGGAAAAAAAAAAACCCACACACATTAATGGATTGAATAATATAATAAATGCAGGGCTCGAAAATTCAAAAAATGTTGAGGTTCCCAGCTGGGAACCTACATGAAAAGTATAGGTTCCCAATAAAATTTATGTGTGAGTATTTTCACGCAATTTGCCATTTTTTCGCGATCTTTTTAACAAGATCTGCCGTTTTATAACGATGTTTTAACAAAACCTGCCAATTTATCGCAATATTTTAACAAAACCTGTCGTTTTTCAATTTTTTTTTTTTTTTTTTTTTTTTTATCGGCATTTGCTTTTTTCCCCCCTTTTTTTACGAAACCTGCCGGGTTTTTTTTCGCAATTTTTTAACAAAATCTGCTGTTTCTTTTGCGATTTATTAATGAAATTTGTGTTGTTTCTCGCGATCTTTTGTCGAAATCTATTGTTTCTCAGTATTTATTTGAAGAAATTTGCCGTTTTTTCGCTTCATTTTTAAATGAAATTTGCCGTTTTTTCCGATCTTTTGACGAAATTACGCATCCCACGGATCGCTCAAGAGTTATATTTTTGCGTAATTTACGCGATACAGTTGAACCTCGAAAATCCGGAACCGTCGGGACCGCGGCGATTCCGGATTTTGGAGGTTTATTAAAAAATCTTTTTTATGGCTATATAATACCGTAAAATTCCGTTAATCCACTCTTCCCGATCAAACGCCCCTCCCTACTTTATAAAGAATTTGAAATTTTCAAAAAATCCCGAGAAGGCGCCCTCCCTCCCGATTCTCAACGGCGATTGAGAGTGAGACGAATCATTATGAAATAAATGAATCATGAATCTTTGATGAAGTGCGTTTTTTCAAGATTTTTTAATTGATTTCATGCTTGTTTTGGCTTTCTTTTTTTTACAAATTTCTCCGTTTTTTCTGCATTTTTTCGACAGAATTTACGTTTTATTTTTTTAAACGCAAATTTTTTCAAGTATCAAAATTCATGATTAATTCAACGATTCATTCATTTCGTCATGATTCATTACTGTAAATTTTGTTGAATGCCTTTTAACTTTTTAATTTTTGTAATAATAAAGTCTTTAATTAACGGCAAGTCATTACAATATTAACCAGAATATATCTATATATATTTTTTTAGTATAATTATCAGAATTTAACTGTAGTTGATGAAAATTACAGCTATGTCTTATTTTAAAAATTAATAAAACTGAAATCGGAAAAGTGTCCGGATTTTAGAGATTTCCGGATTTTGGAGGTCCGGATTTTCGAGGTTCAACTGTATAATGCGTGCGCGGCATCGTTGGCGAACATGACGATTTTTTAGGTTCCCAGCCAGGAACTTGAGTGAAAAAATATACATTCCCAGAAATGATTTCTGGGTTCCCCGGTATCCCGGGAACGCTATTTTTTGAGCCCAGATAAATGTTATTTCTAACAAATTGCTATTATTAGATATCATTATTTTGCATTTATTTTTTTGAGGAAACATAAAATAAATATTTCCAAGGCTTATGCATACTAAAAAATTTATTTTCACTTTACTTGAATGTTTTAGATAATAAATGAATAAGTAAATCAAGCTATTTTTACTATTAAAAACTTGACCTTTCAATCTTTGAATTTCCTAAGGAAATTGTCTTGTTTAATTTCGTATCATTTTTTGAAATGTATGATTCAATCATTAAATAACCATTTCAGTTACATTTTGTAGTTTTAGGTAAAATAATAATGCATGAGAAGTAACAGGGAAACAAAATGGCGGCTCGCGGGAAAATACTGCATCTAAGCCAAAAAACCTACATTTTACATTGTCCAATCAATTAATTTATTTTCAACTTTATGTTTTTAATTTATTTATACCAATAAAATCTTTTACTTATAAAAGTACTCTCTAGATGGCACCAGAAAAAACTTTCTATGATATAAATATAAAATGACAGAAACTTTGACATATAAAGAGTCTGCCATTCCAGTGTGATTCCAATGCATGGCCTTTACCAGAAGTAAATGTATACAATAAAATCAGTTGAGACGGAAACACAACCACCAGTGATAAATTCCTTTTTCATGCAGGCTTTTTAAATTGAACTTGAACAAAACGTAATCACATTTTTTTAGTAGTTTATTGCATGTTTCCGTTATAAACAGGCTTTACTGTTATTAGAAAATAGATTTACTGAATAGTATCTTTTTAAAAAATCTACATAGCTTACTTGCAATTTTTTTTTTCAGTATTACATTTTATGATGTCAGGGCTTGAATTTGAGGGTGGGATGGCGGGAGCCTCCTACCCAAAAAATTTCCACATTTAAAAAAAAAAGGAAAAAAAATTGCATTTTGAATCTACGATTAACTTCCGCGACTGTTTTCTGAATTTTGTGATATTTTCGTGCAACTGATTGACACATTTTGCAAGTTTTTTACTGCAAAAAAACGAAAATTTCGTCAACGGATCAAGGAAAAAAAAAAATGTAAATTTTTAGAAAAGATCGTGGGAAAAACGTCAAATTCGTCAGAGTCGCTTCAGGGATGATTCTTAATAATAATAAAAAAAAAGAATAAAATTCGCAAATTTTTTGGAAGATTTTAGCAGTGTGTGTCTAGAGGGAAATTCAGTTTAGACACTATGTGTTTTTTTCTGTAGCCTTTTAGCAAAATTTGCAAATTTTTCGAGATTTTTCAGAAGAAATTTGTGGATTTTTCATAATTTTTTGGACAAAATTTCCAGATTTTTAGAAATTTTTGTGAAATTAGTTGATTTTTCAGATCTTTTTATAAAATTTGTAGTTTTTTTTGCGATTGTTTGACAGAATAGGCCATTTTCATGATTTTTTTGTGAAATTAGCGTTTTTTTTGCGATTGTTTTCGTTTTCCATGATTCTTTAAAGATTTTTGTTTTTTCTGTGATCCCTGAAAAAAATGTTCTTTTTTCTCGCTTCTTTGGTGAAATTTGTGATTTTTCATTATTCATCGACGAAATTTGTGTTTTTCCATGATCTTCAGACGAAATCGTGGTTTTTCATGATCTTCTGGTGAAATTTGCGATTTTTCACAACATTCTCACAAAATTTCCATTTTCCCAGCGATTTTGGGAAGAAATTAATGATTTTTCTACGAGCGATTTATAAAATTGATTTTTTTCAGCGACCATTTGTGTAAAATTCTTAATATATGTATTCTTGCCCGAAATTTTAAGATTAATGTCAAATTTTTTTTTTTTTTTTTAAACAAAACCGAATAATTTAAATTTTTGGAAAATTCAGAACAGAATCAAACTGGGGCCGCTTAATAAATGTTAATTTGGTCTCAAAACCGCCAAAAAAAAAAAAAAAAAAAAAAAAATCGACAAAGTATCACGAAATAAATATGTGAATTTCACCAAAAAGTCGCAAAAAGTATGATTTTCATAAAAAGGGTCACAGTATAAACGCGAATTTAATCGAAGAGCCAATAATAAATGCAAATTTCGTCAAAGACTTGCAAAAAAGAAGTGAATTTAGATGAAGGGTTGCAGAATAAATGCGAATTTTGTCAAAGAGCCATGAAAAAAATACAAATTTTGTCGAAAAATCGCAAAAAAAAACCATGCCTTTCGTCAGAAGGCTGCGGAAAATGCAGCCGTCTCTTTAGAAAAGAGCAGACACACAAATATATGTGTGTATTATTATATGCATAGTTTTTAATCGGGAATAATATTAAACTAATTTTTGTAAAATTGGGTTTAACTCGAAACCAACTTGCAAAAATCTACACCCAATCTAAAATCGAGCTGAACCAAAAACAGAATTTACTAGACCTGTAAGAAAAATAGTACCGGGAGGGAAATTACCACTTGTAAAGACTAGACAGTACAAAAGTTTGCCTTTTTTTAAACAGATTTTGCATAATTATTCTGAGCTGTTGATAAAAATTGTTTCAATATCAGGGCTTGAATTTCAGGGCGGGATGGCGGGATTCACGTCCAAAATTTTGAAATCCCGCCCAAAAGAATAACGCGGACGGGAGGCTCCCGCCCAAAAACTTTTGCATTTTGAAACTATAATCAACTCCCACGACCGTTTTGTGAATTTTATGATATTTTCGTGCGAGTAATCGACACATTTTGCGAGTTTTTTTGCAGCGAAAAATCATTGAAAATCACGATGTTTTCCGCGACTGATTGACAAATTTTGCAATTTTTTCCCGTCAATGATTTGACGAGTTTCGATGTATTTTCCGCGGCGAAATAGAGGTGATTCTCTTTGGAATTTCCACTCCCCCCCTCCCCCACAAAAAGAAAGAACGCATTCAATTCCAAAAATTATGAAACGGTGATGCCGCAGACGCGCTATTGCGCGTAAATTACTCAAAAGATCGGAGATGACACACAAAAGAAACAGCTCTTACACGTTTCACAAGACGCACGATTTCGTAAAAGTTTGCTAAAAAACGGCAGATATTGTTAAAAGATCGCGAAAAAACAACTAATTTCCGGCAAATTTCGTCAAAAGATTCAGGAAAGAATGCCTAATTTCGTCACAGAATTCTGTAAAACGGCAGTTTTTGTCAAAAAGGTTGCTAAAAAACGTCAAATCTCGTCCAAAAATCGCGAAAAACGACAAATTTTGACAAAAGATTCACTATAAATGAGAAATTTCCCCAAAATATCACGAAAAACGGCAATTTTCGTAAAAAAATCGCGATAAAACATAAGATTTCATCAAAAGATTGCAAAAAAACGGCAAATTTCCTCAGAAAATTCACGAAAAAACATCAAATTTCGTCCAAAAATCGCAAAAAACGACAAAAGATTCACTATAAACAACAAATTTCCAGAAAATATCGTGAAAAACGGCAATTTTCGTAAAAAAAATCGCGATAAAACATCAGATTTCATCCAAAGATCGCGAAAAAACGGCAATTTTTCTCAGAAAATTCACGAAAAACGGCAAATTTTGTCAAAAAATCCCGAAAAACGGTAGATTTCGTGAAAAGATCATAAAAAAAGATAGATTTCATCAAAAGATAGCGAAAAAATGAAACCTTCGTCAAAGGGAACCTCTCCCTCCTTCCTCCCCCCTCCCCCCCCAAAAAAAATAATATAACGGGGAGTTCATTTTTCTGTTCAACAAACTAATTTTCCTGCTTCAATATATATTTTTTTCTTTGCTACTCTAAAATCAGTTTCTGAAAGCTCCAAATCTTTCTGAGTGAGCGCAATTCCTGAAAGCAGCCATATATATTAAACAATCCCTTTACTCAACAAAGTATTCATTTTTTAAGAAAACCTTTTTCGATGAATTTGACTTGCCCCTTTTTTAAAGAAATGTAAACAATAGTGATACTTCTTATCTTCTACACTCAAATAAATATTATATTATGATTAAATTTGTATCTTGCACATTTAAAATACAGAAAAATAACATTATTAATTATAATTATTAATCATTAATTATAAATATAATTTTATTAAATTAATTAGAAGTTTTATTAATTATTATTAAAATAATAATTAGACCTGTGACAAAAATAATTAGCACCGGGAGAGAATTTACCACCAGTAAAAACTAAACAGTATAAAAGTTTTTTTTACACATTTCGCATAATTATTCTGAATTGTTGATAAAAATTGCTTCAGTGATATTTTTTTATGTCTGTATTCTGGTAATTCTTTAAATAGCACATAAAATAATGGCAGATTTTAAACATTTTTTCTCCCTCCCAAACAGCCAAACTCCCCTCCATTTATAAATGTTGGTAGGGAGACTCCCCTCCTTCGAAAAATTGAATTTCAAGCCCTGAATATTATTTTGTCATGTCTGTATTGTAATTTTTTAAATAGCACATAAAATAATAGTGAGTTTTAAAGATTTTTTTCTCCCTCCCAAACAGCTAAACTCCCCTCCGTTTATAAATGTTGGTAGGGAGACTCCCCTCTTTTGAAAATTTGAATTTCAAGCCCTGGATGTACTACTTAAAATTGCTTTTTTCTTTAAATATTTTAAATAAGAATTTAAAACATCAAAAACATAATTAAATTTTAACAGAATTCAACAATTACTTTTGAATAAAAAAGTAAGTGTGACACAAAAAAATCAAAACTTTAACACGTGACTTTACACAACTTTCCAATTGAAAAAAAGTCAGGCTCTAATAATTTACACTGTTTCTACAGACCACAAACACATTTATTCCAAAAAGAAATATACTTACCAAAGTATTCACTTTCTGGAGGATTATTTTCCATTTCATCTTCAATTTCACGCATAAGTGCTTCAATTTTCTTTTCTGCTTCAGTTGGCCCTTTTTGACGAGGTGGTGTTATGTTATAAGGAAGCAAAGTTTTAGAATTTAATGTGTTTAATTTATAATCTTCTTTATATATTCCTCCAGATTTAGTGGTGGCTACAGAATCACTCAAATCATCACATTGTTCGTCATTAGTTTTTTCCTCTTCAGATTCATCTTCTTCTGCAATATCTGAAAAAGAAACTTTCTTACGTTCCTTAGCCACAGAGACAGATGTTAATTTTTCTGCTAAATCATCTACTTCCTGACTCTGGCCTTGTTCTACACAAGAAGACATTTTCGGTTCTGCATTACCATAAGTGCGTACTGGAGTACTGTCTGAAACATGAAATCCCAAAAATGGTGCAACATTGGTCCTTGGAGGCGCAACAGAATGAGAAGTTGAACTTATATTATGACAAATGTCTTGCTCTAATTTGTTAGAATTTTTATTACCCTGTAATATTTCTTGATTATGATGCGAGCTGTTTTTTACTTCATGAAGATTAGCATATATAGGGCTGTTGACAACAGTACATGAAGCTGGCGTTAATGAACTCAAATTATACACGTCAGTATATTTTTCTGTAGTACTATGATGTAAATATGAAGCAGCGCTGAGAGTAGCAATTCGAGTGTTATTCTCATCAGATTTTACTTCTCTTAAATTTTGATATACAGGATCTCTGACAATCTCTTTTTTATCATCTGAAATTAATGAAGTGTTTTGAATCTGTCCGGGCAGAAACTGAGAAGGCACATTTTGAATATCTTTGCATGTTATAGAGTAACCTGGGTGATACTTTGGAAGAGTGTTTTGCAGGCTGCATGATAAATCATCTTTCATTACAGAAATGTCTTTTTGTAAAGGAAGAGTATAACAATTTGAATTTTGAGAGGGATCCCATGGAAATTTTAAATTTGTATGAGTATATTTATCGTTTTCACCGCAGCAATATGCAAAACTGTTTCCCTGGTTGGACGCAGTAGATCGAGGTAAAATTCGACCATATGTAGATGTCATGTTGGTTTCATCAGATGAACAAGACCGATGTATATCATAATTTGGAGGAATGTTTGAATATATGTTTCCAGAATCATTTCGTGATTCTGAGTTTTCAGCCATCTTTTTCTAAAAAAATACTAAATCAAATGACGTATTTCCACATACAGAAACGTTAGATAAAACTCACAATAGAATAATTTTATTTTCTTATATTCTTACTCGCGAACAAATACTTTTATACAGAATCCGAAGAAATAGGTATTTAATTCGAACTTCGCATCCCATCTGACAACAAACGGTACAAACAGGTGGCAAAAAATTGACTATCAGCCAAAGTTAGATCGTCTGTGATTGGATAAAACAATACTTGTATGTGCTTCATGAAAATAAAATATTATAATTCTTTAAATGTGAATCATCAATTTAAAACTTATTACAATTGACTAAGTTCAATTTGTTAATATCTTTTCTTTGAATTTTTGTATTTAACTCCATGATTACAAAATATTAAATAACGTTTTTATTTTTGGCAACAATTTTCTTGGAACGTAACAAAGGATTGTTGTTGTTCATCCGTATTTTTTGAGTTTCGAAATTTGTTTGCCAAGACGTTTTTTCTTAATATTATAGAGTCTTTTTCTAAACTATCAAACTTCGTTTTTTAATTAAAATGTCTTCCCAGGCATCTGTCAGGAGAGCTACTCATGCTGGTAGCTGGTATGTGAGTTCAGGTAATTTATATACTGTTTTTCTATTTATTTTTAAATAAATTTATAAAAATATTATAACATTTTTCTCTACTCATTTTTTAATTCCATTTATATCTACAATACATCAAAATGTAATGTTTTAATTTGAATAGAAATAAATAATGTTTATTAATACAAATATAATTAAATTATAATAACTAATTAGCATTTGAGTACAGTGTCAGGTATAACAAAGAGGACAGTGGTATTACAGATGCAGACTGTAGTTTAAGATGAGTAGGCTGAGAAAACAAAGGCATGAAACAGCGGGGTTTAACGCAAGGAATTTCTTTCTGAATTTTTCTTTTCATCCGTTTAATATTTAATATAAAAAAAGGGATAATATGATGTGCAATATACTTTGCTTTACTTCATTATTGAATATTGTAGTTCATTAAGATATGTTATGCTGACCCCTAAACCTATATATTTCAGGGAAAAAAGACCTTTTCTGTGGTAAGTAAGGTTCCGACATCTTAAACAGGGTTTGACAAATGCTGACACCATTGGCAATCAAATTATTAAATCTGAAACTTTCTCTTTTTGGCAGAGATGTTATATATGCATCACATTGGCGCGATTTTTTTTATGATGTCAGTATCAAATCTAAACTGGTATACTTAACACACTAAAATGTCGTTATTTTGCTTGGTATAGTAACCCGGATGTTGTTAATTTATTAATAAATTACTTATTTACTTTTGTAAAACTATATAAATTGTTTTGTTTTATAGTTATTAAACATTACTTTTCTTTGTTATTCCTTTGGCACAGATGTCATATACGCACCACATTTGCACATGCATTTTTTCCCTGCAAATTTGGCATTGCTCATCTGTGCCAAGGATAAGATCCTTTTAATAAGTTTATAATAATTGTTAGGGAAATAAAATGGAAAAAATTAAAGATTTAAGTGAAATGCATTGATTAAATAATGCAACTGCATGCATTCAATATAGTTATAAATATTCATATTTACGATTTATTGTGAAAATTATATTTACTGTTTTGTTACATATTAAGTTTTTATTTATAACTGATTATTCATTGTTTCCTTTTTTTATTAAAATCATGTTTGTTTACTATTCAGGGCGGGATTCGCGCCCAAAATTATGAAATCCCGCCCAAAAGAATAATGCGGGCGGGAGACTCCCTTCCAAAAAATTTCACCATTTCCCAAGAAATTTCGCATTTTGAAACTACGATCAACTCCTACGACCACGTTGCGAATTTTGAGATATTTTCTTGCAACTAATTGACACATTTTGAAAGTTTTTTTTTTTTTTTTTTTTTTTTTTTTAATTGCAAAAAAACAGTTAACGCATTGAATTAAAAAAAAATTAAAAATTAGTTATCAGGCCCGTAATTCGAGCATACAGATTTCGCGAATTTCGATAATTGGTTCCCGAAAAAAAACAATTTCGTCAAAGGATCGCATGAAAAATGCCAAATTCGTCAAGCGGTCGCTTCAGAGGTGATTCTGAGTGAAAAAAAATCTAAAAAATCAAAGCAAATTTTCTGAAAAGTGCAGAGTGTGTGTATAGGGGGGGGGGTAGATTCAGTTTAGACACTGTGTTTTTCCGCGTCAAGTTGACGAAATTTGCGGATTTTTCACGATTTTTTTATAGAAATTTACAGATTTTTCACAATTTTTTAACGAAACTTTCAAATTTTTCGCGATTTTAGACAAAATTTGAGGATTTTTCACGATTCTTTGATGAAATTTGTAATTTTTTCGCGATTTTTTCATGAAATTTGCAGAATTTTCGCGATCTTTTAAGTAATTAGCATTTATTTTAGGACTGTTAGCATTTTCCCACGATTCTTTAAACATTTTGCGTTTTTTCAGTTTTCCCTGAACGGAATTCACGTTTTTTTTCCTTAAGACGAAATTAGTGGGTTTTTTCCAGGGTCGTCTGATGAAATTTGCGTTTTATTCATTCTTCTGAAAAAGTTTGCGTTTTTCCAGAGCTCCTTTGATAAAATTCGCGTTTTTCCTGCGGTCTTCTGGTGAAATTCGCAATTTTTCTGCGAACGATTTACAAAATTGATTTTTTTCGGCGACTATTTGTGGAAATTCGCAATTTTTTGTCCAAATTTTTGGATTGATGACAGTTTTTTTTCTAAAAAAATATGAATTTCGTCAAAGAATTGCGAAAAAATACGTGAATTTCGTCGGAGGATTGTGGAATAAATGCGAATTTACTCAAAGGGCGGCTAAAAAAACGCAAATTTTGTCAAAGAATCCCAAAAAACTTGAATTTCTTTAGATGGTCGAGGCAAATGCAACTGTCTTCTTAGAAAACAGCACACGCACAACATATATGTTTATTATTATATGTGAAGTTTTAATCGGAAATAATACTAAACTGACTTTTGTAAAATTGGGTTTGACCCGAACCCAACTTGCAGGAATCTACACCAGTGGCGTAGCTATGCTTTTTGGCGCCCGGGGCCAGCAAGAAATTTTGCGCCCCCACCCCAATATAGATATATAACGATTTCTCTCAATTTGGCGCCCCTAGGCCTTGGTGCCCGGGGCGGACACCCCCCTTGCCCCCCCTTAGCTACGCCACTGATCTACACTCAATCTGAAATCGAGCCGAACCTAAAGCAGTGTTTACTTGACTTGTAAGAAAAATAATTAGCACCGGCGAAAATTTACTACCTGTAAAATCTAGACGGTATAAAAATTTGACTCTTTTTTTTTTTTTTTTTAATGCATTTTGCATAATTATTCTGAGTAGTTGATAAAAATTGCTTCAGTGATATTTTGTCATGGTTGTATTCTTGTAATTCTTTAAATAGCACATAAAATAATAGTGGGTTTTAAAGATTTCTTTCTCCCTTCCAAACAGCTAAACTCCCCTCCATTCATTAATGTTGGGAGGGAGACTCCCCTCCTCGGAAAAATTGAATTTCAAGCCCTGCTATTATTTTTTATTTCAGTTCTTTTAAATTATTTTTATTATATACTATATCAATAATTATTTATATCAAACTATCATTTATTTACTTTTATTTTCTTTTTTAAAATACAAGAATCTTTCTCATTTTTTCACATTATATTATTTTTATATTGCAATAAAAAACATGCTGGGGTAAACTGAGTTTTAACCCACTTCTTGGCGATGTGTTTTCTGCCGCGTGATAACTAAGCTGCCCCTTGCTTACCTTTACTTTCAGCTATCGCTCTTCTTGGCAACCCTCGGAGCAAAGAAACGATTTTTCTCTCCTTCGTTTGCCGGAGCTTGCGCATGCTCTGTTCGTTCTTTCTTTTCTAGCTTTCTTATTGGACGAGAAAGGAAAAACATTTAAAAGTTTGAAGTCCCGCGCCTTGAAATTAATTAAATTTCTTGTGTCTCATTAGAGGCCGTTGGATTTCGAAGAGTAACATCGAGTGAGTAAACTTTTGGGGGGGAATATACGAGTGATTTTTTTAATTAGAAACCTTTGTTTAGTATTTAAAAAGAAGTATTTTCTACATTTCTATTGTTTTTTTAATGTAGATACCCTGCTTTGTAGTTAAAAGTAAGTGTTTTAGGCCTTGCTTTAGTATTTTAGATGTTTTGAATCTTAATGTTATTTAGTTTGATATTAAATATAAAAGGAAAACATTATTTGACTTCAAAGCTTAGTATAATTTTTTAGAAAATCCATTATTAATTTATTTTTTATTTAAAAAAAGGCTGGTTTTGTTTTTAAAAGAAGGTATGTACACAATTTCTTTGCTTTTTGAACGGAATTGTTTTACATGTTTTGATGTTATACATGTTTTAAGGAAATTTATAGCCGGGGAAATCAGGGGGGGGGAGCCCCCTGAGAAAGAATTTTTTTCTTTTAAAAGCTTTGTGTTGCGTAGTGTCTCCTGGACTTAAATCCCGCTCCGGGAGACAAAACGCAAAAGCACGCCAACGTGGCGATATTTTGGAAGCGCACCAAGAAGGGGGTTAAAACTCAGTCGCGCCACATGCTGTTATTGCATGTAATTTGTAACTTTTACTCAAAGACAAAATTTTCACCAAATTGGCAGGGAAAAAATGCACCTGCAAATTGGTGCGTATATGACATCTGTGCCATTCCTTTTTTATAAATGTATGTGTTTAGAAATAAGGCTCGCCAAATCAACATTAGAAAAAAAAAATTGCACCAATATGGTACATATATGGCATGTGTGCCACTAAAAATACAGTAGACTCCCTCGAATCTGCACTCCTAAAATCCGCAACTCTCTAAAATCTGCACATATTTTACGGATGTAAACAATGAAACATTCAATTCAGATGTAGGTGCAAAATTTTACTTTTTTAGATTTTTATCAATTCCATATATTTTTTAATTTGTAATTTTTGTTAAGGTTATTGAATTCATGTTTTTTCATAAAGAAAGAATAATTTATTTCTGAAAAAATAAATATATTGCTGATATCATTGGTAATCACAATATTACCAAATATATTTATGTATTAATCAAGCTTTTTTAGTTATTAAGTCTGGCTAAACCTGAAATAAAGCTTCACTATTTTATGATCTTGATGTAAATTAGTAATGTATATTTATGAGACAAGTTTCATTGAATAATTTAGGAAAAACAGATTTCATCTTTATAATGACTATTTAATTGTACATTATTGATTATTAATTTGACCTTTGTTTTTAGTATTTTTATCATTTCAAAAACTAACTAAATTTTTATTATTTTAGTTTATTACTTATTTTAATATATAGCATATTGTAAGCATTCATTATACTTTTGATTTCATTATTAATTGCATTCAAATTACTTTAAAAAAATGTAAACAAAGCAATGACCAGAAATCCGCAAAATTCTAAAATCCGCAAAACCTCTGGTCCCAAGCTGTGTGGATTTGAGGGAGTCTACAGTATATATATTTTGAAAATATTTTTTCCTTGCTTAAAATGTTTAGTATCTGTGTAGACCATAAATAATGTACAGTAGTTTGGCGCCAATCTTAATTTTTTTGTACCTGTCTCATATTGGGTTGTTTACCAATGTTTTATGCAATAGGGTTCGGTTTCCGGAGAATTCTAGTATGCAGGATGGTGGGAGAGAATTTTAAATTACATTATCCTTAGAAATTTAGCCAAAATAAGATGAAAGGTTATGGGCATCATCTTCCTAGTGACGAGTAGCTTGTTTTAAAACAAGAAATAATGGAAAAATGTCATTGTTTTTCAAAATTTCTGGATTTTTTTATCTTTACAAATTTTTTGCTCTGTTCTATTTTTCACTTTTTACAGTTTTTTGTTCAACATATTTCAATTACTTCAAATTTTTCAGATTTTTTTTTTTTTTTTTTTTTTTTTTTTTAAATATGAATTTTTTAATTTTTTCACATTTTTTAAATCAATTTTTACATTTTTTTTTTTTTTTTTGGCTTTGAATTTTTAGATTTTTACAAAATTTCCACTTTGAATTTTTAGATGATACCAATCTAATGTGGACCATACTCTGAATTTTTAAAACATTACAAAGTTTTCATTGAGAATTTTAGAATTTTTTTTCTCCAGATTTTAAAGTTTAAAAAAATTATTATTATTATTTGTTATATAAAAACACTATGCATAAAACTCTACGTGTGCTAATTTTCAGCATGTACAAATCAGGATTGACCAATTTTTTTTAATAATGAAAAACTGATTTTTTAAGTTCAAAATATGTTTTTTTAAATACCGTAGGACCTTGATTAACCGAAACTCTCTATTGACCGAAGTCTGTTTTTTCTGCACTTTTTTTTCACTTTCTATTATCATCGAAAAATTTTTCTTAACAAACACTCATTTTTAAGGGGTTTTTTCCCACATTCCTTTTGTATGCAAGCCAAAATTTCGAAACTATGAGTGCAGATAAATATTTTGGAATTAATTGTTTTAGAATTCCTTCTCGCAAGTTCAATTCTCGGTATGAGTGTACTCTTCCCCATTTTCAAACGCCCTTGTTCTAAACAAAAATGCATTTTATAAGTATGGTAACTTTTGGCAGCTGGCCAGAATTCCTGTTTATTCTCTTTTTCTGCTGTTGCATTTCCAATCAAAATTTTCTTGAGTGCTATCATATCGAGCTTACGCATTGTCTTTCTTATTTTTTATACTCAAGTTTTATTTTTATCATGGTTTCCATTAAAGAGATAAAGAATCATATTAACTATAGAGGAAAAATATGACATAGTTACGCGACTAGAATTGGGAGAAGCTGTGACAATACTTGCAAAAAAGTTTCACATTGGCGTGCCTACTGTTAGTGAGATGAAGAGCTTGCTTTTAAACCATTGTATGTTTTTGTTTCAAAAATAAATTTATTTTCATTTACAATTTTAATTTAGTATTTAACAGTTAAAATAAGTCATAATAATAGTTCAATGGGGATACTACATATTAAACTAGATGATTATTGATGAATTCTGGATTATCCAGAGTAGGGTCGGTCCCAATTAGAGATGTAAATTTTCCGGAAAAATATAAGTGTCAGGAAAAAAAAAGGTTTTTTACCGGTTTTTTTTGGAAAAATTGATTTTTCATAACTGTTTCTCCCAAATAAATTATATTTTCTTAGAGAAGATTAAATAATAAACATTTTTTTCCCATTTATATGTATTAAATGAAAATTATTTTCACTTTATATTACAAAATAAAAAGAAAGTAGCAAAGCCTGCTTTTAAAAGTTTTTTTTTTTCCACAGCCTAAGAATTTTTATTAAATTCTATTGTTTATTATATCATACCTCTGTTGAAATGATTTTTCAGTTACATGTTTAACTACCAATTGACCTAATGTAAAAACCTGAGCCAATATGTCTGCAGTTTGAAATGAAATAAAGTATGCATTCCATTTACATAAGTATAGTTTTTAAGTAAATGATACTAGTTTAAAGAAATTATGGCAGTTTTGTCATTATGATGAATATCAGTATTCAAAAATTCCATTGTTGGTTTAAAAAATGTATATTTTTACATTATTACTTTTCTTTCTTGGAATTCTAATTTTATTTCCTTTATAAAATATGTTTAGTTTTGGTATAGCTTTCCAATCTCAACTCAAAAAAGTTTTGATTTAGTTTTACAATCTAAATTCAAACAAAACTAAGTTTTACTTTGGCTTACTCAGGTCTGCAACTAAAAAATAACGTAGGATTTATTGACTGTTAAATTTTTACTAACTGAAACCAGACTTTTTAAATTAAATATAATTTTTTTCTTTTACCCTGAAATCTAGTATTCTATTCTTGAGTAAGAAACCATATTCAATAATGTTTCCACATGGTAATTTTATATTTCTAAGAGTGGAACTCAAAAGTTATGAAAACAGAACACTACAAATAGAAAATGAGACTATTTGAGGAATTAACAAAAGCAGTTACATACAGAGATAAACTTCTACTGTACTTTAGAAAACTACAAAAATTCAAAGTTTAATTAAGAGGGAAAGTATAATTTGAAACATAGTACTTGTAATAAAATATGGGGTTTTTTTTTCATTGCAGTTGTACTTTTCTAATGCAAACTGTCCATGTTTTTGCAACATTACTGTACATTACGGAGGTCAATTTTAGATTCAACACCTTGAAAAAACATTCAATTAATCAGCTATAACGAAATCTTGAAAAATGCAGCTAGTGCCACCTATAGTGGATTTACACCAAAAACTAAACAACATTAATATATAGTAGACTTCCTCAAATCCGCACTCCTAAAATCTGCAACTCTCTAAAATCCGCACATATTTTACGGATGTAAACAATGAAACATTCAGTTCAGATGGTGGTGCAAAAATTGATTTTTACAGTTTCATATCAATTCCATACATTTTTTTCAGGGTTGGAAAAAAATCATGATTTTTTAAAAAAAATAAAAAAAATCTGATTTATTTGATTTAAATCAGATTTTTTGATTTTTATCGGATTTGATTTTTTTAGAATCCTATATTTAATTACCGTGTTTTTATGTTTTTACAATACATGGAGCAGTTTTTTATAATAAATAACTAAAAAAGAAGAAATATTATTTATAATTTAGAAAAATATCATAAGAAATAATTAAACAGTTAAGAAAATATTATATTCTAGTTACTGATTGGTACTAAAAATTAAACATCTAGGCTTTAATCTAAAGCCATTCTATTATTTTGTAATTGTGCATACTAAATAAGATACAAATTTAAATATGCTGTAAATGTATAGAAATTGGTAAAATTTAAAAAACAAATTAAATACAGTAGACTCCTTCAAATCCGCAGCTCTAATATCCACAACTCTCTAAAATCTGCGCATATTTTACAGATGTAAACAATGTAGCTTTCAAGTTAGGTATAGGGACAAAATTTGACTTTTTTATTTTTATATCAATTCTATATATATTTCAATCTGTAACTTTCATTAATATTACTAAATTCATGCTTTTTCATGAAGGAAGAATAAATTTATTTCTGGAAAAATTCAAGGTATTGCCAATATCAGTGATGATCACAATCTTTTTGCAAAATGCATTTATACATTCATCAAGCTTTTTTTTATTATTGAGTTTGCTTAAACCTGAAATAAAACTTCTTTATTTTATGATTTTGGTGTGAATTAGTAGTGCACCTTTAAGGAGCAAATTTTATTGAATAATTTAGGAAAAAATGCATCTCATCTTTATAATAAATATTTAGTTATACATTATTGATTATTTACTTCACCTTTGTTGCTTTCAATATTTTAATTATTTTTAATTATCTAAATTATTTTTTTAGTTTATTACCTAACATAATTGTTTTAATGTTCTACTAAATTATAAGCATTCATTATAATTTCAATTGCATTATTAATTATAATCAAATTACTGTTTAAAAAAATGTAAACAAACCCATGAACAGAAATCCGCACAACCTTCTGGTCCCAAGCTGTGCGGATTTGAGGGAGTCTAGTATATTCATTTAATGCAAGCTATTTATTAAGGGTTAAAATTCACAATTCAATATTTTTTAAGCAAATAGGAAAAAATCAGGGATTTAATTGTTTGAACAAAAACACTAATTTAGAAGCTTTGTCTATTCCTAATTTATTATGAAGTCTTGAATGAACTAGTCCAAAGAAGAAAATTGTCTTTCTACTCCAGCAGATGAAGCCACGGCTGTTGTTATTTGGTAAATAAATTTAATTTCAATTTCGCTGAATCTCTCTTTACCTCCCATTACATAAAAGGACTTCCACCAATCATAATCTGTCATAATATCAGAAACTTTTTTCTCAAGCTATGGTAATTTTTGGAATGGGCCATTTTTTGCTTGAAAATGTACTACAGTGGTGAAAAGATTTAAACAATCTTCTTTAATGAATGCCAAACCTTCATTATTTTCCCTCGACACTCAGTGAAATTTCATTTCGATTTAAAACAGAGGGACTTAATAAAACTTCAGCAAAATGACAGCCATTTAGCTTATTCATATCTTGCTTTAAATTTTGTAATTCTATCATTATCTAAAACATTTTGTAACTTTTTACCCAAAATTTTCCTTTGATATGTGCATTCATGTGATATTGCAAAAAATTGATTTAAATCAAATGATTTTTTTAAAAAAATCAGTTGATTTAAATCTTGATTTAAATCAGTCGATTTAAATCATGCCAACCCTGATTTTTTTAATTTATAATTTTTGTTAAGGTTATTGAATTCATGTTTTTTCATGAAGAAAGAATAATTTATTTCTGAAAATATAAAGATATTGCTAATATCATTGGTAATCACAATCTTACCAAATATATTTTTGTATTAATCAAACTTTTTTAGTTATTAAGTCTGGCTAAAGCTGAAGTAAAATTTCATTATTTTGTGATCCTGATGTGAATTAGTAATGTACCTTTATGAGGCAAGTTTCATTGAATAATTTAGGAAAAACACATTTCCTCTTATTTAAATGTACATTATTGATTATTAACTTGACCTTTCCTTTTAGTATTTTAATCATTTTAAAAAATATCTAAATTTTTATTATTTTAGTTTATTACTTATTTTAATATTTTATTATATTGTAAGCATTCATTATACTTTTGATTTCATTATTAATTACACACAAATTACTGTTTAAAAAATGTAAACAAAGCAATGACCAGAAATCCACAAAATTCTAAAATCCACAAAACCTCTGGTCCCAAGCTGTGCGGATTTGAGGGACTCTACTGTATATCAGAAACTGTAGTTTGATTAAAAAAAAAAATCGTCCTTGAGGTAAAGCTATTGCGATAATCATGAATAATGCAGCATAGCAGCGTCATCTGTTAAGCAATTTACACCAAAAAGTAATGAGCACGAAGTTATGTCAAAGATTAACTAAATCTGAAATTTTATAAAAGTACATATATTAGTTTGAGATAGAACTATTGTGGAAATTATGAATAATGCAGCATAGCAGCGCCATCAGTTTGGCGATATATACTAATAACTAAACATCTCGAGTTTATATCAAAGTGTAACTGAATCTAAAGTTTTGTGAAATTATGTGCATCAGTTCTTGAGATAGAGTGCCCATAAAATTTGTCACATACAGACTCACAGAGTGACAGATATTTTCCAAAAACCATCAAAACGTGTTCAGGACCTTCTAAAAGTTTTAAATACACCAAAAACTGGAAGTCAAATTTTTCACGAATTCAATACTTCTTGAAAATATAGATTAAAGTAATAAATGCATGCTTCAAAATTTTATGTTGAATTTTTAATTTTATCATTTCCATTAATCGGCATATTATTGCAATAATTTTACACATGGTGAATTCCATGAAAATGCGACATGGACATCATTTTTTAATTTTGAATTAAATTAGTATTTTTTTGTTCCAATTGATAGAAAATAAGTCAAATTTTATGAAAATAACAAGATATAATAATATAATTGTAAAAATAAATTTTTATAGTTAATTATTATCAAGACTAACTTTGAAATCAAAAATCTGCTATTTTTATCTCTAGTTAAATTTCTCTTGAAGCATATAAATATTACATAGATTTTTGAAACAAATACATCTTTTAAAAAAATGGCTAACAGTATGTTTGAAAACACCAAAATTTTCACCTAAAACATTTTAATTATTTTGCTATTGCCCCCAAACTTTATATTAGTCTTCATGTCATGACTGTCACAAAAAATGTCGATTTTTTTATTTTCAAGAAAATCTACTTGATAAAAATTATTAACACTTTATTTTCTCTTTTTATGTGTCAAAAAGAGCAGATCATAAAAAAATTGAAAGATAAATTTAAAATTTGAGTGAAATATAAAGCATTACATTTTGTCATGTCTGTCACATTTGTCATGTCTGTCACGCTAGTCATGTCTGTCACAATTAGTTTTTCAACCAACTTTACCTTAATCTCTTTCCTAGAAAGTTATTTTTGTATTTTTTTAACTTAGTGTTGATGCCAATAATATTTCTTTACAACTCAACTCAACAAAATGCTTAAATTTAGAATGCATGTAATAGTTATCAGATAATTGATACCAATTACCAATTGATACCAATACCAATAATAATTACCAATAATTACCAATTGATACCAAAATTGATACCAATTGATACCAGTTATCAGATAATGTTGATACCAATTTCTTTGTTACAGATATATTATCTGTCACAATTATTTTTTCAAGCAGTTTTGCTTTAATCTTGTGATTTGAAAGTTATTATTATTTAACTTGGAATTGATTATTATTTAACTTGGATTGGCTATGGTAGTTCTTGATGTGAAACGTACACAATCTAAAGTTTTCTACTATTTAAAAGAAAATCTGCCAAATAGAAAATTTCTGGTACTTTTATGCTGTTATAAAGGTCTTTTATGCTGTTATAAAGTTTACCAATTTGATCATTGAAAAAAATCATGATAAATAATTCAAAGTCAAAGAAGTTGAATTCTTATCTGATGGAGCATCTCTACACTTCAAACAAAAATATATGATATTTTCAATAACAAAAAACAAATTCCCAACAGTCTGGCATTTTTCAGCGACATCACATGAAAAAGAATGTATTGATGAGACTATTAATAATCAGTTCCTTGATGCTACTCAAGCTAGAAGTATAAATCCTAGAGCATCATGTAAGTGTGCTGAAGCTGCGAGGAAAATTGGTCCTGGAATCTATTTCTCCATGAATCACAAGAAAAAAAATGCAAAGAATGAAAGCAAAACTTGATCTGACTTGGCAAGTAATCAAAACAATGTCAGGAACAACAAAGTTGCATTGTTTCCGATCATGTGTACTTGGCATAATATTCTTTTCAATTCAATACTGGTACATGCACTGAAAATTACCTCTTGGAAAAGGCAACAAAGCAATATAGCCAATGGGTGAATGTGCAATAAGACAATAAGGTTTATCATGGAATAATAACACAAATCACACAGACACAGCAACAACATAAAATAAAATGCTTAGTACCAACTAAAATTAAAAGCATGTTTAAATTTGAACCTGAAGATCATGTTGTCTGGTATGAGAAGAACCAAATATTAGCAAATGTTTCAACTCCAACACTAGTCACTTCCAAGGGATTTTATAAAATTTAAATATTTTTTATAATTTATTTTGAGATTCTTTTAACATAATATACCAATGTTATACCATATTGTAATCTCCAAGTTGTGATAAAAGTAAAGAAAGTAATATTTAAGAAAAAAATACTTAAATTCATAGAAAATTGTACACGTGTCATGTCTGTCACAAAACTTTGTCATGTCTGTCACGCAGATAAATGTTTTATAATATTTTTCTATTTACAAATTTTTCAATATTTTTCTTTCTGCTTCACATATCCAAGTCTTATTTTGTTTCCTAAAAAATTCTGGACTTGGTATACATGCCAATTAAGAGCAAATGATATTAATATGTGTCTAGTCAAAATCTATGTCTAAATTTTGTCATGTCTGTCACGGCAGGTTTTAACCCTCGATTTAATTTATTTTTTTCCTTGAATTAAAATTTTGGTGTTTTTTATAGCATAAGGCCTATATTTACATCACCCCATGCAATTTTTTAACTATCAATTAATATTTAGTACTTAAAGATGAACAAAAAAATTCTCTCAGTCATGTCTGTCACAAAATGGAATTCACCACATGAATTAATTTTTAAAAAGAGAAGTTGCATTTAATTACATATCTAGATTTTTTTTTTTTTTATGTAATCAAGTTTTTGTGAAATTGTAAACTTTTTGCATTTACTTGTACAAAATATATTCAGAATTTTTGAATAAGAAATTATTACTATATGTAGGTTCCTATTTAGACATATTTAATAAGGTTATTTACATACATATATGCAACTTAATAAAATTCAGCTGCTGTATGGCATGATATTTTTTTTTCTTCAATCACTGCACTTGCGAAAGATTCAATTTGTTGATTAAACTTTTTCTGGTCTATTTTCAAGAGAAATTTTGCAAAGGGTCTTGTGTTTCAAACAAGAAAAAAATGTGAGGAATCCTTTCAAGTCTTCTCAAACAGATTTCTGCTCAGAGATCAGATTATCCACATTAAAATTTTCATGTGAGACACTCAACATAAAAATAAAATAAATAAAAAGTATGAGAATGTAGCTATTACAAAATTTTCACTACATTATTTCATAAATGAAATTTTGTAAGAAGTCGCCTTACAAATGTAGAAGAGAAGAAAGAAGTGATAACTTATCTTAATAAATATTTCGGGGTTGCATTCTTCTTTATAAACTTTTTATTACTTGAAAAGACGACACTTACAAATATAACACTAACGCACACACATTATATACAAATAAAGCTTTTACATAATTCTGGCGCACGCCACCATCACAAGATATAAAATACAGTTCACAACCAACATTCGAATATCACTAAGAAAAGAACATTTTTTTTAATAGAACTAGTGTTGCCAGATTTCTTTTAAACGCGAAATATTACAACTACATTTTTTTTTAATTTAGCAAAACTCAGGTCACGTGACGCGTGAGTCTAATTTTTTTTTTCTTTTATTCCTTTGGAAAGTGCGTGTTACATCCTCCCCCTCTGTTTCCGATCTACGTCTCGGAGAGGAAACAGGATGCTTTTTTGGTCTTCCTCTTTTTCTCAAGGGTGCAACTGGAATAGTTTCAGACTCTTGGAAAGGCAACAAGGCAGAAACGTGGTAAGATCCAATTCGTTCAGTAGGATTTTCTAGACTAGCAATGTCATATGTCACTAGTGACTTTTGAGTCAAAATTATGTATGGCCCATCTCTCTTAGGCATAAATTTTGCTGTTTTATTTTTACTTGCCTTGCTCACTGGGTGTAGGTTAACCCATACTTTTTCACCAGATTTGAAATATACTTGTCTATGATTTTT
Source organism: Maratus speculifer (assembly GCA_964019185.1). Lineage (NCBI taxonomy): Eukaryota > Metazoa > Arthropoda > Arachnida > Araneae > Salticidae > Maratus > Maratus speculifer. The sequence continues at coordinate 220,212,778 of OZ025301.1, forward strand.
ATTGTAATATCTCTTCCGCTGACTTTGTTTCATTTCAACAGGTTCTTTCACATTTTTCGAAATATTTGCAAAAGGTTTAAGATATGGGGTCTTCGCTCCCCCTGGTTGAAAACATTTTTCATACTTTTTCGGAATATCTTTAAGTTTCTTCCTTTCATCGGAATTTAAATTTTTGCCTACATCTTTACGTAAGGCATACGGACAGACTTCGACCGCTTCGGTACACGTACTATTTTGTACTTCATGTTCTTCTACAAAATAAAACTTTTTATAAGGTTTGTCCCTAAAATGCCATCTTTTGTTAGCTATGTCTAACACTATGTTAGCTTTGCACAAGAAGTCCATTCCTAAAAGAGTTCTATTACCTTTGGCATTTGGGAATACAATAAACTCTGTTTTGAAAACTCGGCCTTCAATCTTTACACGCACAGTGGCAGAAAGAGTTTTACTAGCCATCGTAGTTCCATCAGCTAATGTTATTTCATGAGTATGAGGTTTCATTGCAACACCAGCTGTCAAAAATAATTTATACATACGTTCTCCTGCAATAGAACGATTCGCTCCTGTATCTGCACAGACTAATACTTTCTTATTGCAGATCGTAATAGGTACATTTAGAGCTGAAACTGTTGATGTATTTAAACTATACAGCTTAAGACGTTGAGCTTGCACTGTTTGTTTTTTAACCATAGGGGAACAATTTGGGCATTTCTTCTTTATAAATCCCACTTTGCCACAGCCATAGCAAAATATATCGGATTCTAAACGTTTATTAGCAAACTTAGGAGAAGATCTGTCTTCTTTTGGAGGCTTACTCTGCTTCCATGTATTTTCTCGGCGAAAATACGCTTTTTTCTCCTGGGGTACAACCGAGTCTTCGTTAGGGAACGTAGATCTTATGGTATCATACGCATCTAATTTTCCGGCAAGGTCGACTGGTGAATTTAAATGTTCCCAATCATCTAACATATGTTGTTTGCATTCGACAGGCACGCGCCTTTTCATCTGGTCCGCTATGATCAGATCCTGAAGAGCTTCAAAAGACGTTACATTTAACTCTTTAAGCCAGTTTTCAAAGTAAGCACGTAACTCGAAGTAATAATCTCTCCAAGTAATTTCTTTATCTTTGCAATGCATGAAAAACAGCTGCCTAAACCTTTCAGCGCAAATTTTAAACCTTTTTAGAAGTAGACTTTTAACATGTGAAAAATCTGAAGCATTTTCTTCTTTTTCACGAGCAATAAGCGTAGATATAGAAGAGGGTACAACACTTAGTAAATAAGAAACCCAGAGGTGTTCTGGTACCTTCGAAAGCTTTAACTGTCGTTCCAGGAGCACCAGAAACAATGTTACATCATCTGTCTCTGGTTTAAATGTAGGCAACAGCTTCTGGATATCTATTTTACTCTCTGGATGAGACATTATCCCTGCCGCATTACCACCTACCGCTCCACTGGAAACACTTTGGCTCTGAGCCTGTAACTTAAGCTTCTCAAGCTCAAAATTCATCTCAAACTTTTTTAATTCCAGTTCTTCCGAACGACGTTTTTCTTCTACTTCTAATTTATGCTGTTCTAATTCAGCTGCTTTTTCCTTTTCCTCTAAGTCTCATTTACGCTGTTCTTCCTCGCGAGTCGCAATTTGGTTTCTGACTAACGAATTTACGAAATCAACTTCATACGAGGGAGAGGATTTAATCTTATCACGCAATGTGACAACAGTCATAGAGGGTTGTACATCTAAATTCATTTCTAAAGCGACCTGAAATAGGTCTTCTTTTCGTGCTTTGTTGAGGTCGGACATTCGTAAATTTAGCAAACAACAAGATATATACCCACAAATGCTAAAATTCGTTTAAATAAATTGTTCCCCGGACGTGAGCTTTGCTTTACAACTCATATAAACAAGACATTAATAAAACAAAACAGTGAACTTTAACGTTAGCAAAATATACTTTTAAAATAATTAAACTTCATAAGACTTCATAAAAGTATCTTTAAAATTTAAACTTTATTATTTTTTTTAAAGAAAATATACTTTAAATTACGTGTCATTTAATCAAAACATTATTTTAACTGATATAAAACTAGTACTGAATTGTTGGCAACATTCATAAACAATGTTCTAAATAAGTCAAAACATATCTGAATAATTAAAATGTCAAGCAATATTATTATCATATTATCAAGACAAGACTACATAATATAGTTTTTTTTCAATATAACTTTAAAAGAAAAGAAAGTCTTATTTCATAAAAATAAATAAATAAATAAATAAATGCAAAAATTTACTCAATCTGTTTTAAAAATCGTATTCAATGCTATTTCACAATATATCAGGAACTTTAAATTAAATGCTTAAAAATAACTAACAACGGAACACTCAAATAGAATTTCTAATTAAATTCTGTTATCTTGCGAAACCAACAACAAAACAAACAAAAAATAATAAACACATACCATATGACACTTGAAATACAAAATATAAATACCTTTTAATATATTTTTCCCTTTTTTCACTCAATTTATTTCCCTATTTGTAAAAAAAAAGAAAAATAATATCAACGTAAATAAATGCTTATTTTATTATTTCTCAACCCTTTTTTTATTGTTTTTCTTTTTTTTATTCGAAGTAAGAAAAGTTGTTATTTAATCAAGATAAAAATTAAACATGCATGCAGAGAATGAAAATAAACAAAAGAATAAAAAATATAAGCATGGGGAGGGAAGGGGAATTACACAATACATAAATAAATTGTAAAGTAATCAATAAATTAAAACTAATATGTGGTATGCAAAATGTTACAGACAGGTAAAATGTGGTAACTTGCGAAAAGAATTATAGATACTTTAAAACTTGGCTTACTTATTGAAAATATATGACAAAAGTATCGAACTTTAAAATGTTCCAAAATAAACACATAAGATGAAACGACGATGACTGAAGCAGAAAATTAAACAAATTCAGTCCGTAGAACATATATCACAAACAAATGAAAATGGCACTTGGCATAAGATTATTCCGTAGAAATTTTTTCACAAACGAAGAACGAGAACTTTAAAGGCACAGAACATGCAAGCTTTGAAGAACACATTTCACAAACAAACGAGCAACGACTGCTCGTGCCATTTTCTTGTATTAAACATGCATGCATTTTTATTTTGTACATATTTCACAATGGAATGATTTCACATCAACGAAACAAACTTACTGTGTTAATCATTTAAAATATACTTCACAAAAAGACGAGCACGACCGCTCGAGCCATTTTTTTTTTCATTTTTATTAATCATATTTCATTATCAAAATATCGAACTTTTCTGGAACTAAGATTGCTGAATACTTTGGAATTGATTCGTAGCCCCACGTTGGGCGCCATTTTGTAAGAAGTCGCCTTACAAATGTAGAAGAGAAGAAAGAAGTGATAACTTATCTTAATAAATATCTCGGGGTTGCATTCTTCTTTATAAACTTTTTATTACTTGAAAAGACGACACTTACAAATATAACACTAACGCACACACATTATATACAAATAAAGCTTTTACATAATTCTGGCGCACGCCACCATCACAAGATATGAAATACAGTTCACAACCAACATTCGAATATCACTAAGAAAAGAACATTTTTTTTAATAGAACTAGTGTTGCCAGATTTCTTTTAAACGCGAAATATTACAACTACATTTTTTTTTAATTTAGCAAAACTCAGGTCACGTGACGCGTGAGTCTATTTTTTTTTCTTTTATTCCTTTGGAAAGTGCGTGTTACAATTTCAATTTTTCCAGTTCGGAAAAATTGAAAAATAAGCCTGCCTATAAACTGTTTTTTTTTCCCAATTTTTCCAGTTTTTTTCCGAGCATTCCCATCTCTAGTCCCAATTACTTCGGATAATCTAAGTTCTACTGTATTCTTATTGTTAGGGTGTCAATGATTTTAACCAATTGATTTAAGTCAGTGATTAAATTATGATTTTAATAAATTATTTTGATAAAATCACTCATTAAAATCATACATTTTCTAAATGCTTAAAACGACATAAAAATTATTAAAATTTGATAAACATAATTTGAAAAGTTTCTACAAGTTTTTTGACTTATCAGCGCTTGAAATTCAATTTTCCAGAGGAGGGGAGTCTCCCTCCCAACATTTATAAATGGAGGAGAGTTTGGCTGTTTGGGAGGGAGATAAAAAATCTTTGAAACCTACTGTTATTATTTTATGTGCTATTTAAATAATTACACAAATACAGACATGGCAAAATACCACTGAAGCAATTTTTATCAACAACTCAGACTAGTTATGCAAAATGTGTTTTTTATTTACAAAAAAAAAAAGAGCAAGTCAAGATTTTATATTGTCTATTTAGTTTTGAAAGGGATAAATTCCCTTTCTGTGCTAATTACTTTTGTTTCAGGTCTAATAAACTCTTTTTTGGTTCATTGATTTTGGTTTGATTTTAGGTTGAGAGTAGATTGCTGCAAGTTGGGCTCAGGTTAATCTAATTTTTCAAAAGTTAGTTCAGTATATATTATTTCCGATTAAAAATTATACCTATAACAATAAACAGAAATGTGTGTGTGTTATTTCAGACGGCTGCATTTTCTGACGAAATTGACATATTTTTGTGATTCTGTGATGAAATTTGCAATTTTTTGCAGCCTTTTGACTAGATTCATATTTATTTGGCAACCCTCTGATGAAATTCACATCTTTTTTGCGATTCTTCAATGAAATTTGCGTTTTTTAGCAGCCTTTTGACTAAATTAGCCTTTATCAATGACCCTTTGACGAAATTCACATTTTTAACTGCAATGTATTGTTAAAATTTGCATGTTTTACACGGCTCTGTGACAATTTGTATTTATTAAGTGATCCTTTGACGAATTTTGCATTCATTAAGTGATCCAAAGGTGATTCTGTTCTGTATTTTCCAAAAAACAAAGGTTTTTGCTTCCGAAAAAAAAAAAAAAGAATCGTCATCAATCCGGAAATTTGGGCAAAAAACATTACAGATTTCTACAAATTGTCGCCCAAATATGTCAATTTCACAAATCGTTCGCAGAAAAATTGTAATTATTGTAAGAGGTTTGCGGGGAAAATGCGCATTTCATTAGATAATTGTGGAAAAACTCAAATTTTGTCTAAAGATCGTGAAAAAAAACGTAAATTTCGTGAAACAATAGTGAAAGAAAAACACAAATTTCATCAAGATTTGCAAAAAAAACCCTGAATTTTTGCTAGGGATTACAGAAGAAACGAAAATATCATCAAAAAAACCTACAAGTAAACACAAATCGTGAAAAAAATCACAAATTTCATCAAAAGATCACGAAAAGTCCACGAATTTTGTCAAAAAATCACGAAAAATCTGCAAATTTCATCAAAAGACCTGAAAAACCCACAAATTTCGTCAAAAAACCATTAAAATTCATAAATTTTATCAAAAAATCTAAAAAGTCCAATAATTTTGTCCAAAGATCGCGAAAAAAAATGCAAACTTTGTCAAAGGGTCGCAGAAAAAACACTGAGTCAAAAGTAAATCTCCCCCCCTCCCTTTCACACAATCTGCTGTAACTTTTCAGAAAATTTGCTGCAGATTTCAAAAAAGTTTTTACAGTTGAACCTCGAAAATCCGGAACCATCGGGACCGCAACAATTCCGGATTTTGGAGGTTTTTTAAAAAATCTTTTTTTTTATGGCAATATAATAACAAAAAAAAAGGCAATTTTTTCTCCTAGTGAAAACAAAAAACGACACTTCCGCTAATATATTTTTAAAAATTTTAGTTATCTTTATTTTTATTTATTTGAAATTTTGCAGTATCATTTCATAAATAGGCCACAGTAAAAAAGAAAAAATAAATAAATTTTTATAAACGATCATAGAAAAATTTTGTGAATTTCGTCACTCATGTAAGAAACCATTAGATTTAGATACTTTCTTCACCCCCCCCCTAAAAAAACTGTCAATCAATTGCAGAAAAAAATTGCTAATTCTATCAAATGATCGTAAACAGAAAAAAAAGACAAATTTTGCAAAAGATTGCTAGTAAAGGAGAAAAACGGGAACTTTGTCAAAGGAACGCTAATAAATAAATAAATAAATAAAAAACTTGTTTTCTTATTTTTCTTCCTACTGCTTTAAAAGTTCTTTTCAAAGAAACGGAACTGAAACAAAGAACATATCGACATCTGTGTGTGTGTGCGCGTCTGAGGTCAAAGGGCAACAAGTCACTAGGTTGATGATTCAGTTAGAGAAAGAGCAGGTGTTTATAGAGTGATTATCAAGTACGTTTTTTTTGTTCAATCAAAGGAAAACGAAATTGTATCTTAGTTTCTTTAGTTATAAATATAAAGGGTGATTAAAAAATAATCATCCTGTATGGTTGAGGGATTTTATTAGAATTAAAATACATGAATCTTCGAGTCATCAACGTAACTCGTCAACTCTTTCGATTTCTTTCTTTTTCTTTTTTTTTTCTTTTGAAAAAGGGGGGAGGGGAGAGCGTTTTTTAATTTTTGTAATAATAAAGCCTTTAATAAACGGCCAGTCATTACAATATTAATCAGAATATATCTATATATATTTAGTATTCAGTTAACAGAATTTAGCTGCAATTGATGAAAATTACAGCTAAGTCTAATTTTAAAATTAATAAAACTGAAATCGGAAAAATGTCCAGATTTTAGAGATTTCTGGAATTTGGATGTCCGGATTTTTGAGGTTCAACTGTACTTAGAATCACCCCTGAAGAACCTTTTAAAAAATTTGGCATTTTCCCGCAATCCTTTAAAGAAATTAGCGTATTTTTACGAACCTTTAATAAAATTCACATTTATTTTGTGATTCTTTTAAGAAATTTGTGTTTTTTAAGCAGCATTTTGATAAATTTGGTTTCATATGCAAAAACGTGCAAAGAGAAAACTGCGCTCGAGGCAACGTTTCAGTTTAGTGTTTTTTTTTTTCTTCTTACTGGCGAAAAATGTTGTTGGTAGTAGAAAATCCAAGCCGAAAATTTCTGCACCCGGGGCGACTGCCCCACCGACCTCCTTGTCCCCTTTCACACGACGATCCTTTCACAAAATTCACATTTATTCCACGGTGCTTTGACGAAATTCACATTTACTCCCGATGCTTTCACGAAATTCGTGTTTAAATCATTTCATGAAATGCGCATTTATTTCACGATCCTTTTACGAAATTCGCGTTTATTCCTCGATTTTTTTAAAAAAGAAATTCATGTTTTATCAAGATCTTTTAAGGAAAGTCAAGATTTTTTTCACGATTCTTTGAGAAAATTGGTGTTTCTATCACATTAATCTAACAAAATTTTTCTGCGAATGATTGATGAAATTGATTGTGAAAATATGCAATTCAGTTCAAAAGCTATGAAAAATCGGTATTTATCGGTATTTATTTTATCGGTATCGGATTTAATTATCGGTATTTATTGATATTATTTATTATGAAAAAGTGGTTTTTTATAATAACCCCATCTTTAATCGGACATAACTGTCCAAATTTCGGGGTTAATAAACGATGTTTCATAACTTTTGAAATCGAATGCGTTAATTTTTCGAAAATTTGAAACTGAATTACTCAGTTTTTGCGATAGTAAATTGTACTAAACTTGTCAGTCGATCATGGGGGAAAAATGCGAAATTTGACAATTGGTTGCAGAAAAATAGTGTGAATTCCAACGACTTTCCGCAGCAAAAAACTCGGAAAATATGTCTTTCAGTAGCATAAAAATATCACAAAATTCACACAAAAAAAAGTAGGAATTAATTGTAGTTTAAAAATGCAAAATTTTTCGGAAAATTAGTGATTTTTTTGGGGTGGGAGCCTCTCACCTACGATATTTTTTTGGTCAGGATTTCAAAATTTTGGGCACAAATCCCGCCATCCTGCACTGAAATTCAAACCTTGCTTATAAATAAGCAAAAAAAAAAAAAAAAAAAAAAAAAAAAAAAAAAAACTTTAAGTAATTGTTTTTAACAAGGTTCGTATGGTGCTTGAAAGTCCATTAATTTTTAAAATCGAAAAAAGTGAATTTGTTTAAAATTTTGTTCCAGGTGCTTAATTTTCATTATATATTTTTATGGTTGTTTAGTTTTTTTTTTATACAGATGTTGAAAATAAAAGTTGCAAGTATTAAAAACAGTTAATTAATCAGATGAAAATATTTGTTTTGATTCATTTTCCTTTCAGGATATCAGACAGAGTACGAGCAGTGGTATTTTGCTTTATTCTGGATACTAAACTCCATTAGTGATGCATATTCACATTCACATAACTTGTCTTTGCAGCAAACAGTTTTTTTTTCATTTGAATTATGTCGATCTGTAGTATTATCTCAAAGAATAATTTCTTTGAGATATATGCTATAATAGCTGGAAAGTGGATTTTAATTAAACTGTGGCTGGAACAAGAAAAATACAAACATTGGTTAGAAACAGTACCCAATGAAAACTATGCTATATTACTTAAATTGGAGATTATAGGGTAACTTCCCCAGTAATTGGCACATTAAGAATTTGTCTTTAAACTTACTTCAATTTTCATTACAAAGAAATAAAATATTTACTTGCAAATATTTTTAAATCAAAGAATGCATATCTGTGCATTTATTTTGCTCACTAAAAGCAAAAATTTTTGAAAAAGTATTTTTATAAAAATATATTTATAAAAAGTTTCTGTAGTCACCAGTAATTGGCACCAAGAGAACCAATGTATGACACCTTGTGATCCAGTGATTGGCACATGTTTATACAAAAAAAAAAAAAAAAAAAAAAAAAAAACTTTGCATTGGGTTTAATCACTTTAAATGAATTTACTGTAGATGAAGATGCCATATTTCAGGTTTTTGAGAGTAAGAAATCAGCATATTAGTCGGGAATGTGAACACTAAAACAATATATTTATTAGGGATGCAACGGATATCCGGCTGATTTTTTAGTATCCGAATCACAATCACCGGATATCCGACTTCTCTATCGTATATCCGGTAGAATGCAGCAAAGCAAATATAGATGAATAACAGTAATCGCTTGATCCCAAACAATGCCTAAAAACTTTTGTTTGCAATGCAAAAGATGAAATGTTATAATAAGTTCCCTATCAATGAGTAAAAGGTAACTCTCAAAAGTTTAAAGAATTGTCAGCTTTCCTATGATTTATATTTAAACGCTGTAATAAATTCAAGAATTTACGTTTTTATCTTTTAGAAAATTGTATCTTTACTTTCAGATTGTAAAACAAAATTTGAAGTCAAAATAGCAAATAAAGCCTTTTTTTCAAAAATGTATAAAGATAGAAAACCAACATTTAGAAATGCACAAATAATGCATGATGCATGAAAAGGTAGCAAACAGCCGTTTTGAATCTACTATCGAGATTCTTCATCAGGACAAAACTCAGCATGCTAGAAAAAGCTAAGTTGAGCAAAGCGACAGAGAAGCGCATGCCAAATTACGGCAGTGAATGATAGCTTCAAAATGGCTGTTTGCTACCTTTACATGCATTTTTTATGCATTTCTAAATGTTGGGTTTCTGTCTTTATAAAATTTGAAGTTGTTTATTAAACTATGATTTTATTAATTTTCTTTCTTTTAATTTAAACAATGGGTTAATTGGTTTTTAAGTTAAACAACTAAACAGACCTATTTTTATTTTCTTCCATCCTTGATAGAAGAAAGTAATGTTATCAATTTTTTACGACGAATTTACATGTTTTAGGGATCCAATATCCCAAAAACATGTTTATTCAACACCTCTGTTTGTCCCAGTGTTGCCATCATACGATCATACCATCAAAATGTGTATGAAGTTATACACAGAATGAACCAAATATTCTGTTTTTGGCATGTTTTTGGCTGTAGCCAGCACGTCCATATTTATTATGGAAACATTTCACTGTAAGGCGGTGCTGTAATCACAATTTTTGCACCATTTTCATTATTCTACCAACAAACACTGTATGAAGTTATTCATAGAAATGAACCAAATTTCTTTGAAAGGCTGTCAGGTCTTCTTTCAATTCGAAAATATTTCGCCGGAAAATGGTACTGTAATAATGATTTTTAGCTCACGGACTATCAAAACCTGTGAGCTTACGTGCCCGCCCGTTCTGTATGTATGTGTGGTGGTTACTCTTAACCACTGCCATATTTTTTATTTAATTTATCGTCTATTTTTGGTTTTATCTTTAGTCATTTATTGTAAATTTCGCATTCTAAAAGTTATCTTAATTCTCGCTTTTTTTAAATCTCCCCTGTAAAGTTATTTTTATTACATAACTTTTTGTTGATTTCAAATGTTGAAATCAGTTTGAAATTTGGTTCCTTCCGGTTTTGGAGGTTTCTCGTCTATTCTCGAATGTTCGATGGGGTGTCAACTTCCGTTTTATGACTCCACCTATTGTCCTATCAGGTACTATTCTTCTGTTACGTAATTTAAAAGTTAGTGTGTCTAGAGATGGGAATGCTCGGAAAAAAACCGGAAAAATTGGGAAAAAAACCCGTTTTTTTCGGTTTTTTTCCGAAGGCTTATTTTTCAATTTTTCCGAACTGGAAAAATTGAAATTTCATTTATGAAATAATATAGTGAAAATTTTGTCATAGCTACATTTTCATACTTTTTATTTATTTTTTATTTTTATGTTGAGTGTCTCACATGAAAATTTTAATGTGGGTAATCTGATCTCTGAGCAGAAATCTGTTTGAGAAGACTTGAAAGGATTCTTCACATTTTTTTCTTGTTTGAAACACAAGACCCTTTGCAAAATTTCTCTTGAAAATAGACTTTTCAGAAAAAGTTTAATCAACAAATTGAATCTTTTGCAAGTGCAGTGATTGAAGAGAAAAAAAAATCTCATGCCATACAGCAGCTGAATCTTATTAAGTTGCATATATGTATGTAAATAACCTTATTAAAAATGTCTAAATAGGAACCTAAATATAGTAATAATTTCTTATTCAAAAATTCTGAATATATTTTGTACAATTATATACAAAAAGTTCGCAATTTCACAAAAACTTGATTACATAAAAAAATCTAGATATGTAATTAAATGCAACTTCTCTTTTTAAATATTAATTCATGTGTAAAATTATTGCAATAATATGCCGATTAATGGAAATGATAAAATTAAAAATTCAACATAAAATTTTGAAGTATGCATTTATTACTTTAATCTATCTTTTCAAGAAGTAAGTATTGAATTCGTGAAAAATTTGACTTCCAGTTTATGGTGTATTTAAAACTTTTAGAAGGTCCTGAACACGTTTTGATGGTTTTTTGAAAATATCTGTCACTCTGTGAGTCTGTATGTGACAAATTTTATGGGCACTCTATCTCAAGAACTGATGCACATAATTTCAGAAAACTTTAGATACAGTACACCTTGATATAAACTCGAGATGTTTAGTTATTAGTATATATCGCGAAACCGATGGCGCTGCTATGCTGCAATATTCATAATTTCCACAATAGTTCTATCTCAAACTAATGTATGTATTTTTATAAAATTTCAGATTAAGTTAATCTTTGACATAACTTCGTGCTCATTACTTTTTGGTGTAAATTGCTCAACAGATGAGGCTGCTATGCTGCATTATTCATGATTATCGCAATATCTTTGCCTCAAGGACGATTTTTTTAAAAATCAAATTACAGTTTCTGATATATATTAATGTTGTTTAGTTTTTTGTGTAAATCCCCTATAGGTGGCACTAGCTGCATTTTTCAAGATTTCGTTATAGCTGATTAATTGAATGTTTTTTCAAGGTGTTGAATCTAAAATTGACCTCCATTTTACCTCCATAATGTACAGTAATGTTGCAAAAACATGGGCAGTTTGCATTAGAAAAGTACAACTGCGGTGAAAAAAAAACCCCATATTTTATTACAAGTAACTATGTTCCAAATTATACTTTCTCTCTTGATTAAACTTTGAATTTTTGTAGTTTTCTAAAGCATAGTATAAGTTTATCTCTGTATGTAATTGCTTTTGTTAATTCCTCAAATAGTGAGCATTTTCTATTCGTAGTGTTCTATTTTCATAACTTTTGAGTTCCACTCTTAGAAACATAAAATTACCATGTGGAAACATTATTGAATATGGTTTCTTACTCAAGAATAGAATACCAGATTTCAGGGTAAAAAGAAAAAAATTATACTTAATTAATCTTAATTCTGGTTTCAGTGAGTAAAAATCTAACAGTCAATAAATCCTACGCTATTTTTTAGTTGCAGACCTGAGTAAGCCAAAGTAAAACTTAGTTTTGTTTGAATTTAGATTATAAAACTAAGTCAAAACTTTTTTGAGTTGAGATTGGAAAGCTATACCAAAACTAAACATATTTTATAAAGGAAATAAAATTATAATTCTAAGGAAAAAAAGTAATAATGTAAAAATATACATTTTTTAAACAAACAATGGAATTTTTGAATACTGATATTCATGATAATGACAAAACTGCCATAATTTCTTTAAACTAGTATCATTTACTTAAAAACTGTACTTATGTAAATGGAAAGCATAATTTATTTCATTCCAAACTGCAGACATATTGGCTCAGGTTTTTACATTAGGTCAATTGGTAGTTAAACATGTAACTGAAAAATCATTTCAACAGAGATATTATATAACAAACAATAGCATTTAATAAAAATTCTTAGGCTGTGGAAAAAAAAAAAACTAAACTTTTAAAAGCAGGCTTTGCTACTTTCATTTTATTTTGTAATATAAAGTGAAAATAATTTTCATTTAATACATATAAATGGGAAAAAATCTTTATTATTTAATATTCTCTAAGAAAATATAATTTATTTGGGAGAAACAGTCATGAAAAATCAATTTTTCCGTTTTTTTTCGAAAAAAACCGGTAAAAAACCAGTTTTTTTCCGACACTTATATTTTTCCGGAAAATTTACATCTCTAAGTGTGTCCTGGTATCAAGTTTTGGCTCCGCATCGTTCTGCTGATATAAAAGTTCATTCTTAAAATACTGTGTCCTTATTCGTAGCGATGCGCTTGGCCTCTAATTTTTTCGCCACTTCCTTTTGCCTCGCCAGTTGGCGTATTTTTATTTTTATGGCAATGGCAACCCACGCCTCCTTTCCGGAGCAGCCTCGGTCGCTTACTCAGTTGAGTAGGGAAGCGGTGTCGTGTTTGTACCAAGCAGTCGTCGGCAGTTCTACGATGATAAATATCTGCAAAAAAATAATGTGTGCGATTTTAATACAAATGATTTGTTCGGCTTTTTATGACTAACATTCAGCAATTGTTAAATACGAAAGAATGGAATTATTTAAAAGTGCAAGGAGTGACTGTTATCCCTCCGTGAAATATACGAGAATTTGTTCGTTCAAAAAAAATATAACTTTTGTTTTCCAAAAAAAATTTCATATGAAGAAAGTGTGTTTCGACTCTGTGAAGGCTGAATTTTCTTGAGGGAAATATTATTTTTTTTAAATTGTTGAAGCAATTCTTCACTTGGAATATTCCGTTGGCCACACATTGTATGCTATATATACAGAATGGATCACTTCTTCGTTTTATGATAATTTGTTGCCCCTTCCTTCTCCAGAGGAAATGAAGAAAAGTCATACTCATTTTAGATATGAGATCTTCTTTTATTTATGAAAGTTTGTGAAAGTCAAATGTGTCTTCCATGTCCGACTCTAAAAATAAGAGAGTCAATTTTTTTTCTAAAAGATATAATATCCTCCAAGATTTATAATCGTTTATCTTCATTAAAAACAAGGAAATAAATGAATAAAAGTTCTTAGCTAAAAAATGTTATCAACTTATTTCTTCTCTGTGTATCTGCTTACTTTCTTAATTCAACCTTATACAGGTAAGCTCTATTTTGATTTTTTTTTAATCATATTTTTCTGTGAATATGGCACATAATATTCCATAAATTTTTTGATCTATGTTATGTCATGTGTTGTGGTCGTTTGCGGCCAAAACATAGCAGTGTACTAACAATACGATTACGCACTTTAATTTCTTGTTTTCAGAGCGTCGTTAGAAACATTCACCCACAAAACACAACAGTATGTAAATGCGTAATGCAATAACTCATGATAAAAATATCCCATTCACTTGAAATTTTAAATATAGGTATATTCTGATAAGGTGTTTCCCTGATTAATTTTGGGAATTCATTCGACAAGTATAAGTGGGGGAACGGGGGCTAATACTCTTCCCCTTAATTTATATCAATGGGTTTTACATCCAGAATTATCAATTTTCATTCAAAATTTAAGCATAGGATCATTCTGATGAGGCGCCTCTGTGATTAGTATTAGGTACTCATTTGATAAGTATAAAGAGATGAAACAGGGGGCTAATTCCCCACCCCTTATTTCGATAAATGGGTCTTTTATGCAGATTTATCAGATTTCATTCAAATTTTAGACATAGGATTTTTCTGATGAGGGCACCACCATGATTAGTTTTGGGAGTTCATTGTATACATATAAAGAGACGGAACTGGGAGCTAATTCTCCAATCTTAATTTCGATAAATGGGTTTTTCATACAGATTTATCAAATTTCATTCAAATTTTAGACATAGGATCATTCTGATGAGGGCACCGCCACGATTAGTTTTGGAAGTTCATTGGATAAGTATAAAGAGGGGGATGGGGGCTAATCCCCTGCCTTTAATTTAGATAAATGGGTTTTTCATGCAAAATTCTCATATTTCATTCAAATTTTAGACATAGGATCATCCTGATGAGGACACCTCCATGATCAGTTTTGCGAATTCATTGGATAAGTCTAAGAGGGGGGAAATGGGAGGTGATTGTCCCCGCCTTAATCTAGTTTCATGGGTTTTTCATGCAGAATTTACAGATTTGCTTCAAAATTTGGATATAGATTCATTGTGATAAGGCACTTCCTTGATTTTTTTTTTCAGAGTTCATTGGATATGTATAAATGGGGGATTGGTGGGTCTACCCCTCTTAATTTAGGTAAATGATTTTTTTTGCAAAATTAACAGACTTGCTTTAATTTTTGAATACAGGTTCATAATGATAATATGCTTCCCTAATTAGCTGTGGAGTTCTTTTGTTAAGCATAAAAGGGATACAGGCAATTACTCCAATTCCTCTTAAATTTGGTAAATGAGTTTTTATGCAGAATTATCCGATTTGCTTTAAATTTTGGATGCACATTCTTTCTGATGAGGCAAATCTCAGAATAGTTTTGGAAGTTTAATGGTTAAGTATAAAGGGGGATAACTCCTCTTAAATTATATAAATGGGTTTTTATGAAGAATTATTCGATTTGCTATGAATTTGGATATAGGTTTTTTATGTGATAAAGCATATCTCTGATTAGTTTAGGGAATCCAATGATTAAATATAAAAAGGGGAAATGGGCGGGAGCTATCCCCCCTCTTAATTTGTTTTTCAAACAGCATTAACCCTTGAAAATATGAGGCTGTAATATACAATTAGGATGCGTAGCCTGTGAGCTCAATCCATCAGTTTAAGAGGGCAATATTCTTTTTATTGTAATTTTTTTTTCATAATCATTTTATACAGTGAATTAACGGTTATAATATAGAAGCAATTTTGTAATATTTTTTTAAACATTGAGATCTACGAAATAAAAGAGAATTTTGGGATTGGTGCATCCAACTAATCTCAAGGAAGACCTAACTTGTCAATGGAGTTTATGCTTAGCGAGCCTGTTTACGGACTTGGCGTCGTCAGGGTTTCCATACTGGGAGATATAGCAATGGTTTTGGCGCGCAAAAAATTCTTTTTCGGATTTAATTTATATTATTTGTTTACTGCGGAAATATATTCTTGGATCATCAGATTTGGCTGTTAATCGTTGGTTGGAGGAATAAATTTGAGCGAGTTGATGTTACCAATTCTTTTGTTTTCCCGTTCCATGAATAATTTTTATTATATTCCTGAAGGAATATCGATTGCATTAGTTGTAAATATTTTGCTAAATTTTGACATCGGCGAATTTTGAATTTCTCCGATTCTCATGAGACTTAACGGGGTCTTGTATTTCGCGGCAATTTTCCGATATTATTAAAAATAAATCCGGTTTTAAACTTTTAGTCCAATACAACAAATTTTAAAATTGTTTCAAAATTTATTCGGAATTAGTAAAATGATTTTTGAAAATTTTTATGCAATTTTTGTAGTTTTTTCGTGTTTGTGCAATGATTTTAAAACAATATCGATTTTTTTTAAATTATTATTCAGCATTTATTTTAAGTTTCAGTCATTCTTAATGGCATTTTTACCCTAAAATTAAAAATAGCATCAAATTGAGAAAAATCTCAATTTGATGCTATTTTTCACATTAATAAAAGTAATCAAATTTACATCTTCCAAGGGAATGCAGATTTTTTTTTTTAATTTGTTGCATTTGAAATTCGTGAAAATTATAAATTTTTCGCGTTTTGTGCGAATTTTAACGGGCTCAGGCATTTTTTTGGGCAGGTGAGAATTTGAATAAATATTACTCATAAAATAAACAGATTTTTTTCCCATCAAGTAGTAATTAGTAAATACGTAATGTAATAAAAAGATGAAATGAATAACATTTTTTATATTAAAAATTAATTTATATTAAAAAAGCTGCATTTTAATTCAGATGCCCCCTACCTCCCTTTAAAAAAGAACAGGAAAGTTTGTTCAAAAAGTGTGTGAAAAGAGTATACCATATCATATTAACATATCCGACACACATCAGGCAAAATTTCAATTTGAAATATTTCAACAATTTCAACTACAACTCAAATTACAATTTCAACTTGCCTTTTTTATGACAGGTTTTGCAAAATTATAAAAAAAATATATAAAAAAATAAAATAATAATAATAATAATTTTTATTTTGTTAAATTTTGGTAGAAACTTATTTTTAATTTTTTTAAATTTTTGTTTTGTTTCTGAGTGTGTTATTTGAATTTTTATAAGGTTTCACACATTATTTAATTATTAAACCATGAGTATCACAAAGAAGTTCAAATTTAAGTCTTACATGACTATTTTTCTTTCCCCCTGTTTTCTCTTTTTAATTTTAATTTTTTCCCTGGAAAATAATTAATACTTTTCCTTATATACACACAAACATATATCTTCCTTGTAATGCTCATACGAAATATAACAAACATTGTAGATTATTTTAATATATTTTATTATTATTACAGTAAAACCCCGATAATTCGGATTAATTGGGACCGGACCCAATCCGGAATATCGAAAATCCGGATTATCCGGAGAATTAGAAAAAATGAAATAAAATATAACCTACTAACAGAAAGTCACCTTTATGTTAAACTTATTGAATATTTGTAGACAGTAATAATGTTTACTTTGCTTAATTATTCCGAAAACATGTCAGAAAAAGTTTTTTTTTTTTATTTAGAATACGACGATGAAACAAGTTAATATGGAAATTAGCCAATCGCTTCTCAAACTTGAAAAAAAAAAATGAACAAACCGATCCGAATTATCTGGAGATCCGGATTATCGGGGTCCGAATTAGCGGGTTTCTACTGTATTATTATTAAGAATGCAATTTGTAAAGATTTTCAATAATTTTTTTCTTACAAATGTATCGCTAAAGACCTGAATTGGAAATTGGCTGTTCATATCTAACAATTACTGTGTTTTAATTACTTGAAATATTTTTAAAATAAAATTGTTACTTAAAAAATCATTGTTGAGTGTTAAATTTTATTTAATTATAACCAAAGAATAAAAATCATATAATTTCCCCTCGTAGTAAAATGTATCATTATTTTAAAAAAAAAAAAAAAAAAAAAAAAAAAAAAAAAAAGTTTTTTGTTTTTGAATCTAACATACTGTTGAAATATTAAATTTATACCATTGATTAGAAGATGAATGGATTTATCTTCCTATCAACTCTTCGTAATTAAAATAAGAGTACTTTGTGTATGCAGAAACATGAAAGTTATATCATGTTTATTATATTGTCTATCCTCTTCGAAAATTGAATATAAAGAACTTCTTTCACTCGTTTTATTTATTTTTAAAGATAATTATTGCTAATTTACATACTTCCATCAGCATATTTAATATGTACTTGAGGTGAAATTTTCCGAAAAATTCGAATCCATCGAAATTTTTATTCTATATTTAGTAGTTTTAAAAATAAAATATTTGATTAGACATGAAAAATCGTCTATCTCCAAAAATGACATGGGAATTTCTCCCTTCTTACTTCTCTGTGGGAGGTAAAGGTTGCTTAGTCATTTGTTTCTACCGCCAAAAATCTCGCCAGAACTCTTATGCGCGAATCAATACATTTACCTTGAATATTACTAGTATTTGCAATATATATGAGCATACAATAAGTTAAATATATTTTGTTTAATCAGTTAATCGTTTTTCAATGGAAAAATCTGAAAAAAATCAAATTTAAAGGGGTTTTTCTTCAAAATTCAATAAGGAACTATTTCTTTGCGCGGACATACACATCTCTCCAGTATAATGTCCATTGACAAGTTAGGTCTTCCTTGAGATTAGTTATTTTCGTGACTTCATTATAAATATTTAAAATTAAAAGTTTTTTTTTTTTTATAAATTTTAAACTGATTTAACTTAAAATAAAATTAAATGTAGCTGAAGGTAATCAGCATTAAATAATTAAAACATGAAAAAAATTAAACCTATGTTTGGAGATAACTCTTCAACCATTGGTATATTAGTAAGACATTTTATGTTTGCATTATAAAAAGGTGCTATGTATTTCTTTATGAAAATACTTTACTATTATAGACATATTAATAAACATGTAAAATTTTTTCTAAAAATTATCAGCATTTTATTGTACAAATTATTAGCAATTATCAGCAGTTCATTGACAAATAGGCAGAGTATTTAAATGTTTGAATTTCAGGACGGAATAGCAGGATTCATGCCCTAAAAAAATCTTGTGGGCAAGACATTCCTGTTTCTTAAAAAAAAAATTACTTTTCGAATTTTTTTCCTTTGTGAAGTGGCGATCAAGTCCCAGGACTGACTGATTATTTTCGTGATATTTTCCACTATTGATTGACAAATCTCACAGTTTGCTCTTACGACAATTATACAAAATTGTTTTTCTGCGTCTGACTGTAATTTTTCTCACAAATTTTTCTTGTTTGCTCGTCACACAAAATTTTGCATTTTTTTTTTCTTTCTTTTTCTGGAGATTAACTGGCAAATTTTACAGTTTATTTCTCTCAACAGATTGACAAATTTAGCTATTTACTCTGCGACTGATTGGCAGAGTTTTGTTAACAACTTTTTGTTTTTGTGACATTCTGATGAAATTAACAATTATTTTCCTGTGTTCAGCTGAAAAATTTGTGTTTTGTCTTTGTTATTGGCTGATGAATTTCATGATTTTTCCTTGTGACAGATTAACAAATTTCACGATATTTTACTGTGATTGATTGACGAATTCCGCTATATTTTCCACTGTTCAAGTTCCCTCTAAGTTCAAATTTTTTCAGACAGGTCAACAATTTTTAAAATTTTACTTTTGCCATGGTGGACAAAATGAGTAATATTTTTTCTATGACCAATTTACATATTTTGTGATTTTTTTTTCCTGTGCTGAAGCAAGAAATAACTAAAAGGACAGTAATGGTCACTAGAGTCTGAGCTTCTGGAATTAGCACTAAACAAAATGAGATTAAATCTTGTTATCTCGTCTTATTAAATCATTGGAAAAAAAGAAAACATGTTTTTTTTACAATCAATGGTTCAACATAAGATGTTTCATTTTTCAAAATCATTGCACATTTCCTCATCAGTGGGCTCAAAAATCACACCTCTTTTTTTATTTAAAAGACTATCTTTCATACAATGTTTCTGTTTGTATTTGTTTTTCTTTTCCATATCTTATAATTTGCACCTGCACATTTTGTAACTTTTCTACTCTCTTCTTTATTAACAATGAAATTTTGATTTCCTATTTAAATAAAAATTCTTCTATATTTAAAGAAGTACGTAAAATAAATAAATAAAATATGGACATCCATTGCCCAAAGCAAGATGTTTAAATGTTTCCCATTGAGTTATTGAAAATCATTAAAAGCATCATTTTTATGATCAAAACATGATTTATGTCATAAGAGTCATATATTACGTATGTCATGGATTAAACATTAATATCCCTGGACGAATCATAAACAAAATAAAATGCGGACACCACAAGGTCCATTCTCGAGCTATAACAACAACCGTTTTCCAAATGATTTAAAAAAAATCATGAACTTCAAGGAAACTATTTAAATAATTGATGTGCGTAGTTCACAGAAATTAGGACATGACTTTTTTAAATAAACCATTTCTCATGTAATAGAAGAAATCTACTGACAATGTCATTTTCGAAATTCCTTATGGGTTTAAAATTCCAATGCATAGTTGAACATAATTCAATTAGCTAAAATGTCAGGGATTATGATATTGACGATACTTCCACTAAGTGATGTACAATCACAGAAGGATATGGACGATACAATCACCTACATGCATTATTTGTGCGTTCAAATTAAAAATGAATGCACACCAGATTTTACAAAATTAAGAAAAAAATAAGAGGAAAAAATCAAAAACAAGTATTTCCAATAATTTAATGTATTAGAAAAGTTGCTCTGTTCTGTTGTCAAAAGTGTAACCATAAAAGATTCTAAACCACACAAAGTCGAACAAAATCTAAATTAAAAAATTCATTTAGCAACTCAGTTATTAATTGTCCATAACACTGAGTGAAAATTGAAAAACAGATATGATATATATAAAGCTTGATTCTTTTCCTTTGTTTTAATTAAAATAAACAATTTGGATAATTATCTTGAGTTGTTGATTTAAATTATTTCAATGAAAATTTGTCATGTCGGTATAAATTGTAAATATTTAAGTGGCAAGTAAAAAATGATAGGATTAAAAAAAAAAAAATTCCCTCTTATATAGTTTAACTACCCTGTATTTACAAATGTTATGAGGGAAACTCTCTCCTCCTGGGAAAACCTGAATTTCAAGCCCTGATTGTCAAAGATATATAGTTTCTGTAAAATATATTTCAATACATTTAAAATTTTAGAATTGTGTGTGAAACATGTTTGCAATTTATTATTTGAGATGGCATTGGATAAAGAAATAAACATTCACCATAACTAAAAACATATTTAGAACCGGATATCCGAATCCGGCAGGCAAATCGGATACTGGATATCCGATATCCGGCAAAATCAGTATCCGGTGCATCCCTAATATTTATATTTTGATCAAATTATATTATTGGGGTAATTTTTAGGCCGAACCTAGCTGAATATTTTTTCAAATAAAATAATGCTTTAAAAATTCCTCAAAGTATCCTCAAAGGAGAAAGAAATTCCAGATGAAATTTTAAATTTATCGTGATATTACAAGTGTACTGATTCATTATGATCTGATGATTTCCACCAAGTATTGGCATCGAATTCTACCTCATTTACGATTGCAACAGACATTTGGGATCTCCTGCTTCTATTACGATCTTTCAATTAGACTTTTTCTCAAACCTTTCTTACCATGGCATTTCACATTTCTAATGGCCATCGAATCTTTTTCTATTTTAACTTCCGTATTGTACGATAAGAACACAGCTCGACATGCAAAGAAAGCATGTCTAAGCATAGCAGTTACTCATCAAATTTTGTATCCCAAAATTCCCTTTCAATGCAATTTCAACCACTTTAAAAAAAGTGATTGAACATAAACCATTCTTAAAACGAAATCTTATTAATAGCCTACAAAAGATGTTTCGCAATGAACTCATACTCATGTGTCTATAAAGCATATTTTATAGTTACATTCAGTGTTGTACAGCAGCGCCACCTGTTGCTAAAAATTGTAACTATATACATGTAAAAAAAAATCATACTAAACAAAATCCCACGTGTTTCTGAGCATATATCTGAAAACCGAACCTTTGTATTGTACATAGTTTCCAAATTATTAACATTTCAAAACGAAACTTTTGGATCACCCGGTACTTCACTTTTACTATCAATTGATATTTCTCGTATCCAAAATCAATAATATTCTTAATCTCTCTCAGAACTCACAAGGACATATTTTCTGAAATAACCTTTAATGAAGTAAATTTGATCATTTAGAGTTTGTGTCCCTAGTGATAAGCAAATTTGTAAGAATAAGACTGTTCTGAAATCAGATGCCAAGCTTTAAATTACAAATTACGTTAAAGCAAAAGGTTATGCTTAAAGTAGAATGCATATGCTAACAAAATCTTTGATAATTGAATCGGCACATACAATATTCAACTTCAATATTCCACTTTTTCAACAAGCATTAAAAGGATAAACAGAAATTGATAACAACATGAAGGAAGGAAGATTAAATTAAAAATATATACATAATAATGTTACATATTTAAGTCAGTAATTATGCAAATAATTATTTAAAAGTGAAAACTATAGAATGGAAAAATTATTTTGTTGAGTATTTAGAATTTATATTAAAATATTTATAAAACCATCTTCATAAAGCAAATTGTGTCATCTAATGTGTACTGAGTTTGACATCAGTTCTGCTTTCAGATGTACCGTTGTAGTTGGAATGGTGATATATTTAATTTTGAAAATGAATCTTCATTAACACACCTAGTGAAGAAATTTTTTCATTTCTTACTTTATAAAAAATAAGTTACGAATTTCATAAGAGCCTTTTTTATATGTGCATGGAATTTGCAGACATTAAAAAATATTCGAGTGTTTTAGAATAAGACAGTATTTTTATATTTTGAATTGTAATATATTATTCTCTAATGATGACATTTCCCATACAATTAAATCTCCAACTTGAGCAGCATTTTCTAGAATATCACTAACTTTTATAGGAAATACAGAAAGGCTATATATTTTTTAGTATCTGAATAACTCTATATTTTGTAAGTAAGAGTGAGAATGACTTCATAAATGAAGTAACCAATTTGGATTAGAGGAAAAAAAAAAATTCAAGAATGAAATTCTTTAAATCCGAAATTTATTTGGCAAGATATCTTTCACTATTCGGCGATATTTTAGCAATATTCGGCAAGATATCTCTAAATATTCGGCTACAGGTATTCGGCCGAAGTATTTGGTCAACAAGCCTTCAATATTCGGCAAAAGGGCCGAATAGGCCGAATACCGAATAGTGGCCGAATATTCGTCCCATCCCTAATTTAAAGTTTTCTTTTTCAACAAAGATGAAGTAAAGGATGTGGAAGTAAAGGTCCAAATTAACTGCTTTAATAAGATTAAGAAAAGCTAGTATGAAACCAGTAACAGAATCTGAACAAAATATTTCCAACATACCCATTCCATCTTCTCATACTCTTTATGGGCAGACTGAATGAAATTGCAAATCAGTAGACTTGATATTAGGCTGAGACCAAGTATTCGGCTGATAGGCCAAATATTCGGCTTCGGCCAAATAATGGTAGCATCTCTAATGCCAAATATGTTCTAACTTTATTATTTCTTTCTAATTTATTTCTCTTAGTCAAATAATTGTCCATTTCCTTTTTAATATGTGCATATTTTTTTCAAAAGGTTTTTTCCTGTTGGAAAAAAAAGAGCGATTTTACAGTTCAATAATAATTTTCTGCTTCAAAGTGGTTATTTTCTGCTTCAAAATGAGGGTCTTGCTGTTCCATCACTGCTTGGAAGATTTAAAGTCGTTTATTTTTTGTGTGGAAAACTCTCAATTGCACATATGACTCTATAGTATGATTTAGGGATGCACCGAATATTCGGTATCTATTCGGCCTATTCGGCCATGTTACCGAATATTCGGTTAGGCCGAATATTAAACTATTTGGTTGAGCCGAATATTCGGCTTGGCCGAATATGAAATTATTCGGCCTGCCGAATATTTGGTATGGCCGAATATCAAAGTATTCGGCCATTCAATACTTAATAAAAACTTTTCACTATTTCTACTTTTAACTGTCAATTTTTTAATTTATATTTAAAACAATTAGAAACAAAATCATTTTTAAATAAAATAGAATGTTTTTACATTATTTATTTGCTGTTTGTAAAGTATAACTTAAGAAAATTAAACATGAGAAGGATTAAAATGGTGATTTATTAGGATTCTCCTTAGGATACAAGTTTCTAAATT
This sequence comes from Maratus speculifer, assembly GCA_964019185.1. Taxonomy (NCBI): domain Eukaryota; kingdom Metazoa; phylum Arthropoda; class Arachnida; order Araneae; family Salticidae; genus Maratus; species Maratus speculifer. Next base: position 220,236,954 of record OZ025301.1, read on the forward strand.
TTGTTTAGTAAATAATCTGTTTCTTGCTTTCCCCCAAATAAAAGTCCTTTAAAAGAAAAAAAAAACAACTTTTGAGATTAGTAATAGCTATCAAGGCAGACAATTTTTGTTCATGAAACCATAATCATAATCAACTTATTGAGTCATAAGTACATTGTATTTCATCTCACTCTAGGTCAAAACTTGTGTGTTCGTTTATTATATTAACAATAAATAATATAACATATTTTCAACTCACATGTTTTGATTTCTGTAAAATATGATATGATGGGAAGGGTGGAAAATACCACCATTCGTAAGAAAAGAACTATGAGCCAAACATGCATTTATTCAAAATTAAGTTGAAAGTATTTGTACTTTATATTGAAAAAAATTTGCCTTGAGTTATTTAAAAAGGACAATCATCAGACTGTAAAATTTTTCTTCGGCCATTTTTTCATTATTTGATTTTAAAATGTTTGTTTTGATTCGTAGAAAATTTTATTAATTAATGTTTCATAATTGTGCTTCTTAAATAACTCAAGGCAGATTTTTTTTCAATACTAAATGTTCTTATAAAAAGTTCTTGTTTATCAAAATGTAAGTTTCTTTTATTAAATATTATGTAAAACTGTTTTAAAAAGTAACATTTTAATACCTTTAAATTTTAAAATATAAAAAGAATTTGGAAAGCCGAATATTCGGTATTCGGCCGAATATTCAGTATTCGGCCCAACAATTACTATTCGGCTAGCCGAATATTTGGTATTTGGTTCACCTGTCGGTCGAATATTCGGCATTCGGCCAAAATCACTATTCGGTGCATCCCTAGTATCTTATACTATAATGCGAGCAAAAATTGTGTGTGTGTGTGTGGGTAAATTTTATCTCAAAAACGGCTCTAACGATTTTCGCAAAAATTTGGATTTTACCATTTTCGGGCACGAGAAGACCATTGGGCTAGGTCACATGTTCGAGAAAATTCGATTATTGGGTCATTTTGGGTCATAATGGGTCAAGATCAAGCTATTTATATCTAGAGAACGGCTGGATCGATTTTAAGGAAATTTTGTAACCAATCGTTTTTTGGCACGAGAAACCTATTGGGCTGGGTCACATGTTTGAAAAATTTCGATTATTGGGTCATTTTTGGGTCATTATGGGTCAAGCCATTTTTATCTAAAAAACGGCTCTAACGATTTCGACCAAATTTTACATTTTATCGTTTTGGATTACCAGAAGACCATTGGGTTAGGTAACATGTTCGAGAAAATTCGGTTAGTGGGTCATTTTTGGGGTCTTTGTGGGTCATGCTATTTTTATCTAGAGATTTTCTCACGCAATTTTGACTAAAAATTGCATTCTATGGTTTTCGGGCACAAGAAAAACATTGGGCTAGGTTACATGTTCGAGAAAAAATTTTAATGGGTCATATTGGGTCATTAAGAGTCTGGGTCAAGCTATTTATATTTAAAGAACGGTGTGATGGATTATAACGAAATTTTGTATGTAACAGTTTTTTTGACATGAGAAAACTAATGGGCTAAATCACATGTTTGAGAGATTTCGACTATGAGGGTCGTTTGTGGGTCATGATAGGTCATAATGGGTCATGGTCAAGCTATATCTAAAGAACAGGTGGTTCGATTTTAACGAAATTTTGTATGCAACATTTTTTTGGCACGATAAAATCATTGGACTAGGTTACATGTTCGAAAAATTTCGATTAATGGGTCATTTTGGGTCATTAAGAGTCTGGGTCAAATTATTTATATTTAAAGAACGGCGTGATGGATTATAACGAAATTTTGTATGTAACAGTTTTTGACATGAGAAAACTAATGGGCTAAATCACATGTTTGAGAGATTTCGACTATGAAGGTCATTTGTGGGTCATAATGGGTCATGGTCTGGTCAAGCTATATCTAAAGAACAGGTGGATCGATTTTAATGAAATTTTGTATGCAACATTTTTTTGGCACGATAAAATCATTGGACTAGGTTACATGTTCGAAAAATTTCAATTAACGGGTCATTTTGGATCATAAAGAGTCTGGGTCAAGCTATATATAATTAAAGAACGGCAGGATCAATTTTAACGAAATTCTGTATGTAACAATTTTTAAAAACGAGAAAACTAATGGACTAAGTCACATATTCGAGAGCATTCGATTATAAGGGTCATTTGTGGGTCTTAATGGGTCAAGGTCAAGCTATATCTAAAGAATGGATGGGTCGATTTTAACGAAATTTTGTATACAACATATTTTTGGCATGAGAAAATCATTGGGGTAAGTCACATGTTCGAGAAATTGTGGGTCATGATGGGTCATAATGGGTCATGGTCAAGCTATATCTAAAGAACAGGTGGATCGATTTTAATGAAATTTTGTATGCAACATTTTTTTGGCACGATAAAATCATTGGACTAGGTTACATGTTCGAAAAATTTCGATTAATGGGTCATTTTGGATCATAAAGGGTCTGGGTCAAGCTATATATAATTAAAGAACGGCAGGATCAATTTTAACGAAATTCTGTATGTAACAATTTTTAGAAACAAGAAAACTAATGGACTAAGTCACATATTCGAGAGTTTTCGAATATAAGGGTCATTTGTGGGTCTTAATGGGTCAAGGTCAAGCTATATCTAAAGAATGGGTGGGTCGATTTTAATGAAATTTTGTATACAACATATTTTTGGCATGAGAAAATCATTGGGGTAGGTCACATGTTCGAGAAATTTCGATTAGTGGGCCACTTTTGGTTCATTCTAATTTTATCTAGACAACGTTTCGCGCAATTTTGACTAAATTTTGTATTTTATCATTTTTGGGCACAAGAAAACCATTGGATTATGACAGATTTTTGAGAAAATTCGATCAATGGGTCATTTTGGATCATAAGGGGTCAGGGTCAAACTAACTCTATCTAAAAAACGGCTCAATCGATTTTATCTAAATTTTGTATCTAATGTTTTTCGGCATGCTAAAACTAATGAGCTAGGCCACACGTTCGAGAGATTTCAATTATAAGAGTCATTTGTTGGTCATGATGGGTCATGCTAATTTTATATAGAAAATGGTACTCACCATTTTGACTATACTTTGTATTATATCGTTTTTGAAGAAGAGAAAACCATTTGGCTTGGACACATGCTCGCGAAAATTCGATTAGTGGGTCATTTTGGATCTTAATGAGCTAGGGTCATTCTAATTATATATAACGACGACTCAATCAATTTTACCTAAATTTTGAAACAAAACGTTTTTTGTCAAGAGAAGACTATTGGGCTGAGTCGCATGTTAAACAAAATTATATTAGTGGGTCATTTCGTTTCATTGCTGAATGCTGCCAAGCTAATTTTACCTAAAAAATGGCTTAAACGATTTTGATTCAATTTTATATTCTACTGTTTTTGATTACCTGAAGACGATTGAGCTATGTCACATGCTTGATTAAATTTGATTAGTGGCTCATTTTGGGTAATACGGGTCAGGGTCACAAGAATATGGCAAAAGCCAATAACTTGGTGATATTTGACAAAATATTGGTGACATATGACCAAAAAATCGACTATAAAAATTACGAAAACCAAAACACGTATTTGGAGCCAAATGAAAGAATGCCTCCAAATTTGGCTATATCTAGCAAAAAATATTGTCTTTCAGAATTTAAAGAATTTTTTTATACATTCTTAAGAGGATTCGAGATGCATGGTTAAACCAATCAGAGTCGAGCTAAAAAAGTGATTTAGATCGATGTCCTTTCGTTGTAAATTTTAAAATAAAGTAAAATTTATAAACATGCGCATAAAAACATAGTTTTCTTATTGGTTGTTTTTCTAAATAATACTATTATAAACATGTTTTACAGTAATAATACAGAGTTAATGATACAGTGAAAATACTATATCGAGTTGAACACAAAGTTAATTTTGACCGAGCTAAGCTCGGTCTCCCCTGCTAGTGATTTATAAAAGATGAATCTATTGTTAAATACCCACAAATGTTATAACTGGTGTCAAGTGTAGTTAGATATTTAACTAATGCTAAATAATTTATGTAGATCAAATACAGTTGCATAAAAGATATGTAAAATGAATGAATGAATTAGATATTTATAATCTATTTGTTTTTAGAGATTGACTTTTTGTCTTTCTATACTTTTTGTTTTAGCCAAAGATTTGAGTAATCAGCTAGAAAACTGGCTCAATAGTGTTGGTGATCCGAGTCATGCTCCTGCTAGAGCTATTATTGCACCGTAAGATTTTTGCCTGTTATTTTAAATTAGAATTATTGATCATTTTCATATAATATTTTATAAATAATTATTTTTTATGCTGTAACTGATATGCATATTTAAACAAGACAGAAAATCATGCATTTGGCTTTGGTATCAGTGTTGTAATTTTGACATGAACAGTAGAATAGCAGTTTTAACTGTCTATTCATAGAAATGGTAAAAACCGGTTTTCACCATTCAAAACTATTAAATTTTAGCTAACATGACATATTGAAAAACTATATAATGAGTTGATATTAATTTTACTAGTAGATCGAAACCAGGCTTCCCGGGTTACATAACAAAGATAAAAAACTTTTTTTTTTTTTGAATTGAAAACTCTGGTGAACTTTCTACATGTAATATGCATTTTAAATTGCTAACTAACTCCAAAAAAAAAAAAATCATTCTTTAACCCTTAAGGGGTTAACCCCCTTGAAGAGGGTGGGATAAAATATATTTCACTTAATTTTAATTGTTAAACGCTACATTGACACCAATATTTTGAAGTAGCAATTTTATTTTTTTTAAATACGTGAGGAAATGTTTTTAAATATTTTGAAACAAATTTGTTTTTAAATTCTGGTGTCAATCATTTCAGCATTTTAAGAATTGAAGTTCTTTTCCCCTCTAAAGGTTAAATGCCTTGCGGATTTTTTCATTCATGTTTCATTCATAAAATATTGGTATGAAGATTTGTATTTGATAACTTTACATATTTTTTTTATCTTATAAAATTAAAAAAAAATAAAATTAATCTCAGTATTATATTAAATAAATTTTTGAATTAAAATATTACATAGTTGAAAAACATGGTTAGAGCGCTTAAAGAGTTAAATGAAAAATATTAATTACGGAATCAAATAAAGCTATGAAGTTTATCAAAAGTCACATTTCCGTATTAGATGCATGCCAGAAGTTATTAGCCAAAGATTTCATTACTTACGGCAGCAAATTTGTTTCTGGTCGGTCATTTCAGTGCTTTGAGCACGTAATTCAATTACATGTCTGTTAAATTTGTATTTATTTTATTATTTATAAAGGAAATTTTAATTTTGCTATATATATTAGTCGGAAACAAATCCCGAACTCTTTATATTTTTCTAAGGACAAATAGATTAATCTATCGTAATTAAGTTTCACTCGGTAGATATAAATTTAAAAAATAACTCGTATCTGATTTTTTTAAGCCACAGCCAATCAGTAAATTGAAATACAGTTTTAAAACAAATTCAAAGTATTTTTTTTTTTTTTTTTTTGGCAGTGTAAAAATTTAAGTTGTTTGATTACATATTGAATTTGTAATTTTTAATAATTTAATCTGCTTTTTTTAACCATTATTTTGTTTTATTACTCATGAAACTTTAATTTTATCATGGAAAATGATCAGGAACAATATTTATAGATTTATGAATAAACTGTGTATCATTATTTCTTAATGGAGATATGTGATAGAGATTTAAAAAAAAAAAAAAAAAAGCTTGAAAAATATAAGCTTGCAATAAATGGGTCAAATGAGATACAGTTTTTAATCAAATTGCATTCGAAAGTAAATTTCTTTTCCTATTTGCCAAAATAAAAATTGAAAATATGTGACAGTTTGAAGATTAAAAAATTGCAGTAACAAAAATTGCAGAAAGTCATTTTATCCTGAAATGTTGTCATTTGCAAAATAACGTCAGTGCTACGCATGGACACATTTGTTCGTAGTTTGTTAAAATATAGATTTTGCACATATGAAAAATTCTTACTCGCATACTAAAATGCTAAAAGTAAAGAAATGACTGCAAGTACATTTTTTTTCAAAAAAGTTTGCTCCAAAGTCAACTCTGACAAATTTAAAATTCGTTTTATAAATTAAAATACACAACACAAATTTAAAAAATAAACATTAAAATACACAAATATTGCACTCCGTCACTTCAATGTGCAAAGAAGATGCCGTATTTTTCGTGAAACACGCAAACCTTGATTTTTATATATCCTGTCAAACCAAATTTTCAATTACATTTTAAACATTGGATATTGGCGACGAATTATAAAATCTCATTTTGTCATTTACATCATTCTAATTCTACTTTAGATCAATTTTCTATGTGAAAAATGTACTTTTTTCTTTTTCTAAAATATAATTGGAAAATAAAATGGTGCTAAAAATAAAGTAGAAAGTAAATAACATAAAAAAATATAATTATTCTAAAAATAAAGAAAAATTGAATAATTTTGTTTTGCATTTTCCTTCTGGTAAAATGACAGGTAACCTAAAAGAACTAAAAAAATCGTCTGCTCTTGCAAGTTTAACTGAAATTTATAAAAAATAACATTAAGCGAATAATGTTATTTTAATATAATTACAATTGAATGTCTTAAACAATTGGACAAAAACTCGGAGAACCGAACATTACTTTAAACCTGAAATTATTGCCAAGATCATCTTTATTTGCTTCTCTAACTCGGTGAAAAAAAATTCAACCCAGAAGGGGAGGGGGGGGGAAGGAGTCACATTGAACAGGTACTAAATCCTTTGACATCAGCCGTGCATTTTTTTTCTCTAAATAAAAATGATCTGCTTAAATTTAAGCATTCTAAAGTAGCATTTTATTTTATTATGAACTAAAAACTATAGTATTAAAAGTTTTCTTTTTTGCAAAAACACACGGTTGTGTTTGTGCTTAATGTAGCAGATTTCAGGGTTACATTTTTTGCATCACTCCCAGCCACCATAAGTCCCTCTATTTCTTCTTTTTACTTTATGGCGATTTTTCTTTTACTTTGCACAAAAATGGAGTACTCAAGTTGCCACCTCCAGGAAAATTAAAAACTACAAAAAAATTAATATCTCAAAAACAAATTAACATACAGTTTTCAAACAAATTGCATTTAAAAGTACATATTTTTCCCTACACAACGGTGTAAAGATTGAAAATGTGCAATGTCTAGGAGTTAAAAAAAATTGCAGTAATGAAAATTGCAAAAGTGAAATTTCATCAGAAATTGTTGCCATTCGAAAAATGACGTATGCGTTATACACAGTTTGACCTCCTTTATAATATAGATGTGGCATAAATATGATGAAATATTTAATAATAATAAACTAATAATCAAAAAATTAGAATTTTTTACATTCAGTTTTGTTGAAAAACTCAATGATTAGGTGCTGTTATTTAAAAACTATATAATTGAAAGAACTTATCCATTTTTTGGTAAACTCAAAAGGTCTTTCCAAAAATCAGGGATGCATTAATATGTCAGATCCGGCGATCTAGGATCGGGGGAAATTTTAACCACCTGGGGAAATTTTGTAGAAACACATACAAATGATTTCAACTTTAACAACAAATTCCATCATAAATAAAAAAAATTTCACCACAAATAAAAAGATCCGTATAGAGACCTTCACAAAATCGATCTCAGGCTAATATGTGCCGTGTATTCAGGGGTGATTCTGTTCAGAAAATTTAAGGCATTCGGTTCCAAAAATTGAAAAAAAAGAATGGCCTATTCTGAAAATTTGGACATAGAGTCACTGCAAATTTTGTCCAAAAATTATGGACCTCCCCCCTTCCGCCCCTTAAATTTCATCTGAAAATCATAAAGTAACCGCAAATTTCATCAAAAGATTGCTAATAAAAGTGTAAATTTCATCAAAAGATCGCAAAAAGCACAAGTTTTGTCAAAAGATTGTGCATCAATTGCAAATTTTGTCTAAAGATCACGAAACAACAAAGTATAGGGTCGATTCAATAAGGTCGAAAAAAACCCAACAAATTTCATTTAAAAAACACAAAAAACTGCAAATGTCATGAAAATAACTTAAATTCCGTCAAACGATCGTAAAACAATCATGAATTTCGTCAAAAGAGAGAACAATAACCACAAATTTAGTGAAAAGATCGCTATAAAACACAAATTTTGCCAAAAGGTCGCGAAAAAATTTGTATTTCGTCAAAGGGTCGCGAAACAAACTTAGTACTAAGAGTGGATTCCTCCCCCCTTTTCCCCACTCTGCTGTAACCTTTCAAAAGATTTGCTGTGAATTTCAGAAAAGATATTTTCAATCAGAATTACCCCTACATACTTGCGTATGAGTTGATACATACTAGAAAAATCATTCTTTTATACCTACGGAAATACAGAATTTACTTATGACATACAGAAAAAATTTGGGGAAATTTTCTTGTGGATTGGGGAAATGTTGAGAGTAGAAACATTTTCTGCATCCCTGCCGAAAATATTGTCAAAATTGGCATTTTGAGCTAAATTTTCGGATGCGACAGCAAAAGAAAGGGAAAGAATGTCATCATGTGACCAAAATTGCTTATAACTCGATAAATTTTTTATTAAAAAACAAACTATAATTACATTCCAAATTGACCAATAATGATTCCATTTGTTATTGTTAACAATGCAGAATGCTGCTGATAATAATTATAATAGTTTTTGTAAACAATTTGAAGTGCAAGTATTTGTTTTGTGATAACTGCCCAGGTTCTGTTGGTTGATTTAAGAATTTATGATCATCTTTTGCACACTAAACAGATTGGAACTTCTATTAATATTGTAATTTGACTATGCTTACTAATTTCCTAGCTATAACCAAGATCGAAATTCAGTATATTTTGACTAGTTATCTTGTGAATTTCTAATCACTAGACAAACTAGTCGTTGGGCGCCACCTTAATACTTACCCATCATGAATATGAATAATACAATATATGAAAATAAAATGTGTAAACTATTTATAAAATGCATTTCAATTCCAAAACAAAATTTAAATGTATATTTAAATTTTTTTAAATATACATAGTAATGCTCTATTAATGAATGCCGATGAACCAATTTCGACAAATTATATAAAATGCCAAACTACTTAAGGCACCAAATTGTGTAAAAGAAACATCCTTATAGTTCCAAAAATAATAATCATATTAACATAGTTTACTGCGTCGGATTAAGCGTCATTTCCAATTAAAATATATCTTTGAGTTGAAATTTGAATAAAATACAGGATCATGAAAAATTGAAGAATGTGGAAAACAGGATTATAAATATCTTGGCAACTAATAATCCAATCAACTTCATTCTTTATGCAAAATTTGTATTTTATTGCCTTTTACGTTCATTCTTTAAAGTAAAATTTTTTTTATTTTAATATCGTTCATCAGAATGGATTTTTTGAGAGTCCAAAAGAAATAGTTCTGGGTAATCAAGGTTACTGATATTAAATAGGCTTCGTCCTATTCTTACATACTAAAGCACATAGAAAATTTAAAGTCTCTATCTCAATTTGTTCAGGAGATAGAGCGTCAGACACACAGACGAACGGATGGCAAAAATTTCTTTCTAAAAATGTTTTTCGGAATTTCCAGTAAAATGTGTAAATCCGTCAAAAGTTTTTATTTTTTATTTTAAAACAATTTCAAGACTTACTCAATACTATGTATGATGGGTAAGTAAAAAGTGTATGAATTTAATGCTTAAAAAGGAAAAAAATGATTTGCATCCACACTATTCCTTGGTTAAGCAATGAGATAACCTTTCTCTGGTGGCAATGATTATGTCGAGTTGCTATTTTCTTCAAGTAAAGCATTTACAGGAGTGCAAGTTCAACTTTTCTTTAAGCATTAACCTTCTCATTGTGCATCCCGCAATTTCTACAGGCAATATAAATGTGGAAAAATTTGCACAAGCCATGATTTCTATGATCTTTTTTTTTTATGATCTAATTCTAAAAGAGCTCTCTTACAAAAATATTTTAACTCTAAATTATATATAGATTAGAAATATATATGTAATAAAATAAATGTACAATTTTTAAATCTATTTTGATATTAAGAAAAAAAAAATACGCAACAAAAGTGTTAAAGTATCCTATCTGTTTATTTATCCAGTTATGGAAATTCAAAAGGTGAATAGTCAACAGATGTCAATTTTGAATCTTGTATATTCATAGTAAGTCAAATTACATATTAAATTGAAGTTCTCAAACCAACTCGCAGAACTTATGCTCATTAATTTACAAATACCTGCTCTTTTTAAAATTGCTTTCAAGCTTTCTCAGCAGTTGCCATCACCTAATTTATTTAAATGTCATATATGAATTTAATTATGTTTGAAACAATGTAATGTCATTAAAATGCACTTGGAATAATTATTTTCATAAATCATAATCTGCCTGAATGCTTTTGTTTGGCACTGCAATGATTGATAAAATGCTACAAACATAAATTTCAGTTGGAATATGTGAATCTCTTTACAAATGTGAATGACATCTATCCCAGGGTTAAATTTTTTAAAAATATTTTTTATAATTTTAATTTAATTTTAATTTTGTTATTGTAATTAGAATGTATAACAATGTCATGTATGTGTTAAATATTTCTCAAATTTTTTCACACTGGAATGAAAATTGATTATTGATCAATCATTCGTATTTATACGAATGATAACTTTATATTTTTTTACAATTAGTAGGGCATGTATGCACCCTGAAGATCTGGTAAATCTGAAGTATTTACAAAGAGATGTAACTGTATTACTTTTTTAAAACTTCTTCTCCTCCACTTCCTGATATAAATAAAATTAATTTGTAATAACATTTTCTTTATGTATTTTAATTTTATTGCCAGGTAGACAGGTACTTTTCAGTTATACTAACATCATGTCAAATTGTATGCTGATGTGCCATTCATTTGAACCCAGATCCTGCAAAGCATTTTTATTGCAAATCATACAAAAAACTGTGACTTGCCAGGGATCTGTTTAGGAATAAATTGGGTTCGTTAAAAACTTTTCACAAAATTCTTCTCCTCAAAACAGGATCCTTCACTAACTTTTCCAACTCTGACCGAAAACGTCTCTTTCATTCTCAGAAAAGATCATTCTTATTTTTCATCTCAGAAAAAAACAGGACCTTTCACAAAATTGGTTGTCTTAACTCTGAGGTGGATCTTGGATATGGGAGTAAAATTATTCTGCATTACTTTTGAATCTGATTATCGCATGTTTTTTTGTTTTTGAACAAAATCATTCCCTCAATACCCTCTAGAATTTTTTTTTTTGCCATTAAAGTCGCTTTCCTCTTAACTGTAACTCTGCTTTAACTGGTTGACTTTTTTTCCCCAACATCCTGCAAAATTCTGAAAAGAGAATGTCAATTCTAAGTGGATACACAATGGCCTTCACCAGTGTTGAACTCAGGGTGTGTCTCGGAATGAACACTAATCTTTTTCAAATGGTTATACATTGTACTTTTAGGATTATTTAATCTGTGATAGCTCCTGCACTGTATGTAACTAATGATGGTCCTCAAAAAACAAGCATCATATTGGAAACTGAAATTTCTTGACCTAAACTTCTCAAACCATCTTAGACTGTGTTATTTGAAACAGGATTATGCCTATAAACAGCACAAAGTTTCTGAGCAGTCGGGCTAGCATTTTTACCTTTTTTTTTTTTTTAAATGAAAGAGCATAATATAATGAAAATTTACATTTTGTTTGCCATTCTTAGGACTGTACTGAAACAAAGTATACAACAATAATAATGAGAATCCTATAGCACAAGCAGAAAAGGCTGAATATACATTTCTGGGTCATTCAAGGTCGTACTTTATGTAGTAGCAAAATAACTGCACACAAACTGAACTTTTCTTTGAAAAACGGCAGAATTTTCTGGATGACAATACTTGATGCTCCCAAATCAAAACAACAAAATTTATTCAACTTTGACATGATCATAGAATTTTTTTCCAGTGAAATCTAAATCCGACAACATTTTCACTTTCTCAAAATTTACATTCACACTTTTTCTATCTGTATTTACTATATTTAAAAAAAGGTTCTAATTTAATCTTTTTAAAATCATTTTATCACAAAACTTGAAGTCATGATTGTCAGCAACATCTTTGCATGCGAACAGTCATATTCTTAGTTTGATACGAATCTCAGTGTCATGGCTAAATTCATTTTTAGCCATGACACTAAGATAATTTTCCATTTGTCACTTCTGACAATGAAGTAGCTGCAATAAAATTGTTCCAAAGATGTATAATTAAACATAAAATATTTTGTGATATGCTGACAATAAATATTTCAGAATAAACAATCATAAATATAATTTTGTGCATCCTAACACTATATTATACCCAATCTGTTGAGAAATTATGGGACATATCAAGATGGTATAACAAACAAGTTGGAAATTGCACGTGAAGCGTAGCAAATTAGGTGCGTTCGTACGATAACGAAGTTTTAAAAATATTACTTTCATATATCAATCTCATAAAATTGTAAATAGTGAATTACAATTAAAACGCTCATCAAACAATGTTCTCCCTATACCATTATGTAATGGAATACTTTTGTGTGGCCTTGTAAATCAATAACAAATGTTCTTTGCACCGCAAATTATGTAAGATGTATATTATAATATGTACTTTATAGTTGCATATAAATTTTATTAAGTTCGCATGAGTGTAACATGATTAAAATGCATTTGAAACATTTTTTCCCATTGCCCGTAATGTAATGAAATACTTTTGATTGTCCCTGTAATTGATCTATGCATCCGATTTTCATAAAATTTGAAATAACTTGACAAAATTATGTAATAATTATGTATTTTAAATTTCAAACGTATAGAATATATTTAAAACTTTTTCCCCATTGACCATAATGTAATTGAATACTTTTGATTGATCCTTTTGATTGTACTTTTGATCTATGCACATGATTATCAAAAAATTTGAAATAACTCGACAGAATTATGTAATAATTGTGTATTTTAGATTTCAAACGATTAAAATGCATTTGAAACTTTTTTCCCCATTGACCGTAATGTAATGGAATATACTTTTGATTGCCCTTTAATTGATCTATGCACACGATTATCAAAAAATTTGAAATAACTCGACAGAATTATGTAATAATTGCGTATTTTAAATTTCAAACGATTAAAATGCATTTGAAACTTTTTCCCCATTGACCTTAATGTAATGGAATACTTTTGATTGCCCCTGTAATTGATCTATGCATCAGAGTTTCATAAAATTTGAAATGACTCGACAAAATTATGTAATAATTATGTATTTTAAATTTCAAACGATTCGGTTGGGTAGTTTTTGCGTTGTTATATGCGGACAGACAGACGGACAGACTGAACGACCACTATAGGTGCTACGTATTATATAATTACGAACGCACCTAAAAAGTAATGTGGTACTGTTGTTCAGCATTATTTTACAATCTTATCTCATGTCGTTCATTTGACTGTGTCTTTATTTTGAAAAGATAATGTTTACTTGAATGTTAAGAAGGAAAGTCTCCATACTGGACATACATACTCAGAATATTTTGAAAAAATACATTAATTAAACTACCGTATATATATACTCACGTATAAGTTGAGAAATTTCTAACAATTTTTGGCAAATAAATTTGGGAAAGGATGGTAATGGGTAGATTTATGCACAAATCAAAAAAGGAAAAAAAAAAAATGAAGTACAGCTAAATTCTGGCTGTTTATGTGTTTCAATAATAAAATAATATATGAGGAGCCCAGAAGCCAAGGGGTATAAGTGACAAAATTGAAAAAAATGAGTTACAAGCACAGGCTATCTGGAAATAAGTCTATTTATTTGTAGGTAAAGAGTAATGAGTGATTTTTTAATTATGTACTGCGTTTTACAGGTCAGTTACTTAACCACTTTTCCAAAACTATGAAATGCGTGGAGGCCAAGGGGTATAAGTGCAATTGTATACGTTTAAAATGTCTATATAGCAGAAGCGCGACTAATGACATACAAGGCCATTTGCTTTTTTATACATTAAATAAATGCATTTTAACTGTTAACAAGTAAGAAAAATCCTTCGTTAACCATAGATTATGAAACGCTTTCCAACACTCCCTGAAATCTTTAAAAAATCTTCGCGATTTAGGTTAATAAAGTATTACTATCCATAGCCAAATATGTATTCTAATACTTTCGAACAGCCATATGTTTTTCTGTCAGTTGATATATACTGTATAATAGAGAAATTTAGTTTAGCAAGAAAACTCGTAACAGTTTGAAATTTATTTTTCAACAGTTTGTACTAATAGATGGAAACATATTTGTATATAATTTTTTTCCTCCTGTACTTTACCTTGAACCTTTATTATACGCCAGTATTTAGCTAAAATTTAGTTCAAACTAAAACACTCTTAAGACTACTGAAATCACATTTCCAGAAATTATCATCCATATAATGACCATGTATAAAATTTTGTGCGTTATCCTAAATACCATTTTATCTATATTTTAAAAGCATTTCTTAATAAACTGAATGCAGTTGAGCATAAAAATACACAACTTATCTAAAAACAATCTTTAAGTAAATTACGCTCATGTTCAGTAACCTTTACGAGATCTTTTGTATTGCCCTGTATATGAACTATAGCATTTATACCTATAATATATTATATATAAATTTAGTGAAACTTAAAAGCACAAATCATAATTAAAAAGACATTTTGTCCATCCATCAATCATCATCGATAATATACACTACTTCGGATAGAATAATTTTTTTAATAAATTTTTTTTTGTGTCCCTGTAAATAATGTGTAATTCATATTATGTGCAAACTTATATTAAGCTTCAGTGATGTATATCAATTTTATTATACATGAAAATTTTAATATAATTAAAATATGTCTCAAACAATTTCCTTTTTACCATTAGGTAATGGAAACCTTTTGTGTGGTCCTGTAAATAAATAATGACTATTCTTTTCACCTCATATGTTACAGAATGTTCATTTTAATGCAATTTGTAAATGCATATAAATTTTAATATGTGACAAGGTGTAACTTCTCTAAAATTCATTTGAAACGATTTTTTTTATAACCCGTAATGAAACGGTAAACTTTTGATTGTCCCTGTAAATGAACTAATCATGTTAGAAACTTCTTTTGCAATAGGTTTGTATTGGAGTAAACGTGAATAATTCCCTAAATTTGCAGGGCAATCCGAATATATTTACAAGAGTTAAGGCACGGATGGACGGACAGACAAACCAAAATCATATTCACTTTTCAACTTTGTTGGAAAGTGTTAAATATTATAAAATTACAAAGTTTCAAAACTTATAATAAAATTTTAAAACTTATATTTGAACAAAAGTTTTTTCTTTCACTCATTTATATCAACATTGTTTATGAATTTTTCGTAAATTCATTTTTTATTTCATAATTTTTCCTTTATAGAACTTTTATTTAAAAAATTTTCTTTCATTTATTTATATCAACATGGTTCTTAATTTTTTCATAAATTTATTAGTTTTATTTCATAACTTTTAATTTCTTCTATTCATTCAGCACTTGTACCCTTTGACTTCCAGCAGTTTTCATTACTGCTTGGAAGCTAAAGGGTACAAGTGCCGACTGATGTTAAACATCACTTAGTTATAAATTTAAAACAAATTGTACTCCACTTTTTTTCAGGCAGTTATTGAAATAAGAGTTTAAAGATCACTAAGAAATAAGCAAAAGTTTCCTATCTCAATTCATTCAATTACAGTTGATGTTTAACTTTGAACTCAATTCACTCGAAATCTAAATTTTGTCACTTGTACCCCTTGGCTTCTGGGGTCCTCATATAAAATATACAAATAACTTATTAAAAATATTTTGGCTTTGTTTACTTACTACTTTTTTGCATTGACAGGTGATATCTCTTTAAGTTGGGTTTTGTGATAAGTTGAAGTAAAAAGTTGAGGGATCATCTTATGCACGAGTTTTTGATTTTTTGCAGAATTTGCATTCTAAAGCTAGAGGAGTATATATATGTGTGTATATATATAATACCATTAATTGTATTATAATATATGAACCATTGAATTTAATAGAAAATTACCACATTGAAATTGAAACATGGGTGGAAAAAAGAATAAAAAAATGAATACAAATGGAATTTTCAGAACAAAAGCAGAATCTTCAGGCCCCAAATACTTGGAACTACAAATGAAGTGTGTGGTTTCATCTTCATATTAGCCATGAAAAAACAAAATAATATGAATTTGGGGCTACCAACACACACATAAACCAAATGAAGAAAAAACATCAAAAACAAGACACATTAAAATTATTAAATTGGATAGAAGTATAAATGAGAAAAAATATGCACAAAAATAAATAAAACAATAAAATAAATGAAAAACGAAGTATTGCTTTTGCTATGTGATAACAGAAAAAAATTACCATACACCATAGTTTACCCTTATTAGATGTAAAACAAAATCATTTAATTTGACTATGCTAACCTAAACTCAATATCTTAATATAAGATGAAATAAGAAATAAAAATAATAATTAATATATATATATATATATATATATATATTAAATGATTAAAATAATATTAAACAATGTTTAAATATTTTAATCATTTAACTATTATAATAATAGTTATTTTTAATTAAATTAATTGTTAAATATATCTATTTGGTTTCTGATATTAATCTCCTTACAATATTCTGTTAACTGTAGCGAAATGAGATTGCAAATTTGAATTTAATTTTCTTTTTCTCCCACATGTTGGCGATTGTATAATGTAAGTTTTTTCTTCTTGCTAATTCTATTATTATTAGTTTCATATATGTTGTGGTGGTTACTCCATAACCCCCCCCATATATTTAATTTAATTCATTTTATTAGCCATTTTATTTCATATCACCTTCCTTTTTATTAATGTTCTCAATTTAAATTTAATTTCGGTTTCGTTTATTTTCATTTCGTCGCCTGTAATGTTTTCTTTCTTGCTTAGCTTTCGAATGTTCCTAGCCGGTAAAATTCTGTTTGAAATCATTCCTTCCGGTTTTAAATTTGTTCGAGAACTTTCTCGCTAGTTCTTTTGGGTGGAACTTCCGTTTATTCGGACACACCCCTAACCTATCAAATTAAATTTCACAGGTGACGTATTTCAAGCCGTTAAGTACATGGCCACCGGCTTTGGCCTCCCCTCTTAAGATGGTTATCAATTTTATTCTTATTAGTTACATATCTTTTCATACTGTATATTGTAATTTGGCTTAGTTTTTCCTCACCCCCTCTGTTGCTAACTGCCAAATTGGCGTATTTTGCATTTACAATAACCCTTTCTCTTTTTCCCCTGGGCTCGCGGCCACCTGCGTCAGTTGCGCCGATAGACACCTGCTGTGATGGATGCAGTCGTATGATTGAAAGTTTTTAGTGTAATTTCGGGGCAGAGGTGCTCCCCCGTTAACGAAGGATGGAACGGTTTTTTTTGTTATGTTGAGATTATTACGATGCTGATTTTTTTTAAGTGCGGCAAAGAAAAAGTGCTGCCCTCAAAAATTCATCTAGGAAGGTGATGTTGATTTCTGTTAAGCCAAGTCCCTCTGTGCTGCGAGGAGCAATGAAGTGGTTTAATGCATTCCTGAATGTATTCATTTTATGTGCCTTCTCTTTTGGAATTATTCAACGTAAATACGCGCACTCCATAGATCTTCTGGTTGGTGTTCTTGTGGAAGCATCATAAGTGATGTAGAATGTCATCATGAGTCCACTTAATACCTATTTCATCTTTCATCACCTCATCGTTAAAAAATAATCTTTCTGCAGCTATTATTGGTGCTCGAATCTTCTTCAATAATTGTTTTATGTGATGCCAGTCCTCTGACAAACAAGCAGAGGTGAAAATCTTTTCTTTTCGTGAGACGCAAATTTTTATTTACATAAAGTTCCTTCATGTCGTTATCTGGCCCAATATATATATAATTTTTTTTATATTTACGGGGCGTTATAAAGAAAATATTGGCATGTATCTATACAATATGAAGTATGATGTATTTTGTTTTGAAAGTTCATATTATGAGAGGTGTTCTTTTTCAAAAAGAAATAATAATTTATTCTCCTTTTATGTCATGAAGAAAATTGTTTAATTACATGTTGTTGAGATATCTAGAATATGTTATGAAAAGAATTTTTATTGCTTGGAGATAGCAATAGTTGTGATTAACATATGTTATGAAATGGTTGTTTATTAAATGAGAAATTAATATGTAAAATTAATATGTACGAGTCACCAAAAATATAAATTTGTGAAGAAATATTTATTCATGAAAAAAGCAACAAGTTCTTCATGAAATAAAATATATTTTTTTTTTCTTCGAAAATTGTTCGTATATTAATTTCTTGTGCCTATTGTCTGGATTTATTTGTCATCAAAAGCCAAGGATTCAACAGGTAACTTTTTACCTTTTTAATTTTATATTTTTATAACTTTATACTTGATTTTTCTTCATCATTGGATAAAGAATATTTTTATTATTTTAAATGAAATAATGAAGAGAGTAATTAGGGTCGTTTGCAGGCCCCCATTCTCCGTGATGTGCTATCATTATCACGATCACTTTGGCCTAATTGTGGGTAGAGGCAAATAAAAAGTGCTTTTTCCACTTTCAAGTAAACATAACATTATTTTTTCTTTGATGCCCTGACCAAAGCGTCAGCTCAAACACAACACTTTATATTTCTTTTGGAGCCGTGACCAACGCTTGAACATTCTTCATTATTTTTTTTTCAAGTTATTTTTCTTCATATAGTGATTAATGTTTTATATAATTATATTTTGTTGGGTATGGTGCAGTAATCAAATACAATATTTATATTGATCTTGTATTGAAATAATATTTTTCTGGAGCAGTGCATGATATATATACAACATAATTTATCAATATATTTCTTCTTGCATTATTATAATTTATAACTAATATATGCATTATTTAACGGAGGTACTGGTAAAAATTATTGTTCATGCTAAGATAAATTATTCTTCTTGTCATACATATAATAATTTATGTTTTGAGCCATATTATATATAAATATTTACATAAAATATTTGGGTCTTATATTCTTCATATGATACTAATATGTTAGTATACGTTTTCTTCTTTTTTTTACATATAAAAATGATGTATGAAGTAAATGAAAGTCATCAATATTTTAAATAACGAGTCAATTTATATATATATATTGTTCATCATAGGACCTGCCAAATAACCAAATTTATCATGTCATACATTGAGTTCTTATATTAATTATTTCATCATGCCTCCAAAAGCCAAACTAAATATTGCAATCCAACCTTTCGACGGTAACCCTCAGACTGTAGAATTTTTCTTCGATCAATTATCTGACTTACAGGAACTAAATAACTTTACAGACAAGGAACTTTTTGTTCTCTTTAAATCAAAACTTGAGGGCACCGCCTTACTCTTCTTTCTGGAAACTCAGTCACAGCTCAAGAACTCTAATTTTAGTGAAATTCGAAAGGCATTTATAGACTATTTCTTACCCACAAAAAAGTCTGTTTCTCTAAAATCTTTACAGAACTTGACCTTAGATTCAAATGAATCAGTTAAAAATTTTGCTTTTCGGTTGGATAAACAACTTCGACTTGCTTATCCAAAATTGGATCTTTCTGCTCTTAATTCATTAAAGTTTACTCATTTTCTTGAGGCTTTACCTAAACAAATCAAACGTAAAATCTTAGAAGAAAATATTACGTCCTTCGAATTAGCTCTTGAACGAGCAACTTTTCTTCAAAATATATATGACTCTCCCCCTAAAAAATCTTATGAAAATTTTAATCAAGCCTATTGTATCGATTCTGAAAATGTCCACGATAATTCTAGTAATACTCTTCATAAAACTCCTATAAAGCATACGAAGGATAAAATTTATCACAATTCTCAAACCAACTACTCTCCTTTACAAACTCAAAAGGACAGTTCTCATACTTCTCGTAATTTTCAAAGAAGACCTAGGACATTTTCGCCTTCTCCACCGAGACAAGAGGCTACAAATAAACGTAACAATAATTTTCGTCATCAAAACTTTCACCGGAAACGTCCTTATCAACCAACCTTTGACAAATATTCTCACAAAAAAAATTCTACATCCTTTTATCACAGACGAGATGTTGTGCAGTGTGCGTTCTGTGGGAAATTTAATCATCGTATGGACTCATGCTACAAATTCAAAAACATTATTGGTAATTCTAATCAAAACTCTTCAACTCAGGTTTCGTCTCACCCTTACAGAAAGAAAAGCCACACCTCTTCTTCTTCTGAAAATAACAATGTTTATCATTTAAACAAATAAGGGAGACTGGTTCTACTGACCGCCTTCTCTCCCGTAATTCTCATTCAGGGTCAGTACACTTTGACAACAACAACAAACATCAACAATTAGACAAACGCTCGTCAGTCACTTTAGTGGCATCCACAGCTGTCCAAACTTCTCCTATGACATCTAAGTCTAACAAATCTTCCTGTTTACATAATTATTTGACATCTAAACAAAATTTTGAAAATAATGATGATGTACAAGAAAATCATGTTATATGCAGTTCTTTTAATAACTCGTATGTTCTTCCATGCATCCTAATAAATGTACAACATAATGAAATCTCCACATTAATAGATACTGGATCAAGTTTATCTCTCTTGGATGAAGAATGCTTTAATAGCATTAAATCCAGGCTTCATTACAAATTTTTATCCAGAAATGTATCTGTATCGACCATAAATTCTAAGGTCTTCTTCAAAGGATGCATAGAGATAGCTTTTAAGATTGATAAATATTTTTTTCATCATGTATTTTACCTTACAAAAATTCAAAATGTTCACTTTCAAGCCATACTTGGCTTTGAGTTTATTAACAAACATTCTATTACTATTTCACCAAGCTTTAAGTCTATATTACTTAAAGACAAGCACATTCCTTTTCAAAGTTATAATGAATCTCCTACTTGCTATTTTATGAATTCTGAATATAATTATGTGAATTCAAATGTACCATATTCTCTTGATGCACACAGAATGCCTTCTTATGAAAGGCCTATATCAAATAATCTAACGAGTGATACTTACATTGATAATACTTGTGCAAATTGTGATAATTCAAGTTTGCAGTTGTCCAACAATTATACAACCTATCCTTATTGTTATAATGTTCAAAATAATGGTTTGTTTACAAATAATATGGCTCATTCTGCTATGAATTTTCATAATCCTTATATTGATGGTCATTCTACTTATCTTTCTAATTATTTTCCAACTGATTATGCTAATGTGGTGAATTATGTGTCTACTAATGATAATAATATACTTAACAAGAATTCCTCATCTAAAAATACTAGTGATAGTAGTTATATTGGTGAAAAGCAACCTCATTTAAGTATGGGTAATAAAATTTTGGTGAGTTCCAATATGGTACAATTACTCAATAGAGAATTAATACCTCCTAATTCTTTTGTGTATTTACATGTGAAGTATCTGAATCCTCCATCTGAATATTTTCTTTTTAAACCCAATTTAAAAAACAAGGGTCTGGTATTACATGAATCATTACACTCAAAATCTTCCATTCAAAATGATTTATTTTTGGTTGTATGTCAGAATGTTTCAAAGCTCGATATTCATTTAAATAAAAATTCAATTATTGGTGAATGTATCAATGTAGATGAAAAAGATATTGAGGAATACTCTTTTGATTTAGAATTTGAAAATGAGTATTGTAACCTAATTTTGCCATCTGAAGAGATTAAGAGAAAACGTATTCAAGAATTATCTCCAAATGACTTTGATCTTAAACATTTACCTCCTCATGAAAGGGAAGCTTTAACAAAATTATTATGTAGTAAAGCTCTTGCTTTTTCAAAATCTCTTGACACTTTAGGTCATACTGACCTGGTCAATCCTCAGTTTACCATGTTAAATTCTCATCCAGTAAAAACATTACCTTTTCCCGTGCCACAAGCACTCGAGCAAGAAGCTCTTGACCAAATTAATCAAATGTTGAACGCTGGTATTATTGAGAGGTCAAATTCATCTTGGGCGTGTCCCATGCTTCTTGTTAAAAAAAAGAGAACTGATATGTCTAAGCCTCAAAAGTATCGTTTGGCTCTTGATTTAAGATTGTTAAATTCCATAATAATTCCATCTTCATATCCTCTTCCTAGAATTCAAAATCTATTGGTGCAGTTGTCAAAATTTAAATATTATACCACTCTTGACTTACCCTCTGCATATTGGCAGATTGCTGTACCTAAAGATATGCAAGATAAACTTAGTTTTACTACTCCATGGGGAATTTTTACCTATTTACGTTTAGTATTTGGCTTGAAGACGGCCGCCAGCACTTTCCAACAATTAATCGACTCTGTTATTCAATTATCTCAAATTGATTCCTGTTATGCATATCAAGACGATATTGTAGTGGGTGCTAATTCATTTGAAGAAATGTCCATGAAACTCACAAAGTTATTAGACACCCTTATTGCTAATAACATTACTTTGTCTCCTGAAAAGTGTACCTTTATGCAAACTAGTATTAACTTTTTGGGTTTCCAACTCACAGACCATAAAATTCTTCCTATTACAAGTAACATTTTAAAAATTACCTCCTTTCCAAAGCCTAAAACCAAGAGGCAAACAAAGAGTTTTATCGGCTTGTGTTCATTTTATAGATCAATTATACCTAATTTTTCTAAATTGATTGCTCCTCTCATCGAAGTCACCAAACCTAAAAATAAGTTTTCTTGGAAATCTGAACAAGAAAATGCATTTAAAGAATTACAGGACATTTTCTTTCATAAACCTATGCTCAATCTTCCTATCTGGAATGAAACATTTTATGTTAATACAGATGCCTCAAAAACAGCAATATCAGCTGTTCTTATGCAGAAATTTGATGGTGAACTAAAACCTATCTCCTATTATTCCAAAACTCTTTCTCAATCAGAAAGACATTACCCTGCCATTAAATTGGAACTTTATGCCATTTACAAAGGCATAACTGCTTTTAAATACTATATTTTTGGTCGACCCTTTATTCTACTATCTGATGCCAAACCACTTAATAATTATAAAAAAGCTACATCACCTGCTGATATTACTACTCGTTGGATGTTAGAACTGTCAGAATACTCGTACACATTCCAACATGTTCCAGGCAAAGAAAATGTCTTGGCAGATTTTCTAAGTAGAACTCCTCACATTCCTACTGAAGATCTCAATAATAATCCAGATCTTATTTCTTCACAAGAACCTCTACCCATTGTTGATAATCAAAACGATTTACATAATGACATTTCCCAATTTCCATGTGGTTTAGTTCACAAAGTCCACCACACATGTCATCTTCAAAGTGACTCTTCACTTCTAACTAAGGATAATAATCAAGATCCTTTATTAGAAATTCTTGATCACACCATCTTCTCTGAACAACAAAAGGACCCAAAAATCAAACAAATTTATGAAGATCTTAAAAATAACAAAAAATCTAAAAGTTTAAATGGCTACTATATTAATCCAAGTAATGAGTTACTTTGTTATAATGGTCATTTCTCTTCAGAAGATATCGAGCTACACAAAGCTGTTTTACCTGTGTCACTTAGAGCAAAGGCCTTAAGAATTGCTCATATTACTCATACTGGAATTCATAAAACCATTGTTAATTTAAAGAAAAGATTTACCTGGAAAACCCTTGTTTCTGATACCATTAATTATGTCAACTCTTGTGAAATTTGTTTAGTAAATAAGAATCATAAAAAAAACACTGCTCCATACCTACCTGCACCACTCCCAACAGCTCCCAATCAAAAGGTCTCTATGGATTTACTCGGCCCATTGAGAAATCGTCAATATGTGTTAACAATGATAGACCATTTTTCTCGTCATTTAGAATTATATGCCTTGAATAATATCAGTGCTGAGTCAGTTACAAAGGCTTTATTGCATTATATTTCCACTCATGGAAAACCTGAATTAACTCTTACTGATCATGGTTCTCAATTTACTAGTGATATGTTTGCATATTTTAACAAAAAGCTTGGCATTAAGTTGGAACATAGTTCTGTAGCCCATCCCCAAGCTAACGGTTTAAGTGAACGTGTCAATTCTCAAATAAAATCGTCTGTGAACACAATGGCTTCACAAGGATGTGATGTACCCACTGCTCTAAAAATTCATCAATCCATATATAACGCTACACCTCATCCAGCTACAAAGTTCTCCCCAAATCTTCTTCATTTTGGCAGAGAAATAAATGATATTTATTCCAATTATAAATCTCAAGTTTCATGGAAAATTCTCAACACTGCATATGAAATTCATAAATTGATGGATGTTATTGAAAAAATATACTATCAAGCTTACAAGAATAACGAATCATCCAGACAAAAGGTGTACCAAAAATCCAGAGAAAAATTAAAGTTTTCCAACATCAATGTTAATGACATTGTTTATGCAAAATTTCCTACTGTGTTTAACAAAAAGATACAAGGCCCATACGTGGTCAAGAAAATAATTTCTCCTGTGCTCATTCAAATTCAAGATCCCAATAATAGTCATGCTTCACCAATGTTGATTCACACTAATCGAATCTTGAAGCTTCAAAAGAGAAATGAAGCACTGCAACATCCTTCAGTTTCTTCAAAAGGTGCATCACATGATCAACCAGCTGTTGATAATGCATCCTCCACTCCTGTGAGACAGCACTCTTCTATTCAAGTTTCAAATCATGATGCAGCTTGTAGTACTTCTCCTCAAATTCTTTCTTCTTCTAAATGCCAGCAAACATCTTCATGTTCCAGTAAATCGGTACTGTCACAAGCTCCTCCTGATGGCACTCATACTGGTGCTAAAAGCAAATCCACTCAATATAGAAGTTATGATCTTCGTCCTCGCAATCATAAACTACATAAAAAATAGACTAACTCTCTTTTTCCTTTTACAGGATGACTTTTGCTTTGTAATATATTCAGTCGAAGCTAGCCGCACTGATTGTCCAGCAAGAAGAATCGCTATGTAATTTTTTTTTTCTTTTCTCCAGGCTGCAGGCAGCTGTTATTTTTTTTTCATTTTATTTAAGTCTTCTTCTCCCTGGTACAACTCAACGGTCATCCTCGGGATGTATGTATGAATTTTCAATAGTTTTATTAGTTACTGCATTTATCTATAAGTCATAATTCTTACAATATTTACACATAATCTCATGTATGCCATACTTTTAAATTTTATAAAGTCTTTAATTACAATAGTTGATGCAAAAAATGGAGAAAGAATTTGTCTTTTTATATTCTTGTTATAATACTATATCATTATTTAAAGTGATTTTTGACAAATGTTTCATTCTAATAAGAAAGGTGAAATTGTAATTGATATAAGGTAAACATAAAGATGAGTACTCATCAAATTATTTTCCCTATTGTGTCTTCTCTTTACAATGCATGCATGTTTTAACATTTAACCTCTTTTAAAAAAAAGAAAAAGAGAAAAGAAAATGCATGATAAACTTATATATACTAATATTTCTTCTCTTCTTGGTGAAATATAGAAAGTGAATGACTCACCATAAGTAGTATATAATATTTTTTTTTTTGTATACTTTTGAGTATTTATACTTTGGATCCAAAGATGTTGATTGAGGCATTATATATATATTTATCCAAAGATGTTGATTCAGTCATTATATATATATTTATCCAAAGTTGTTCATTCAGTCATTATATATATATTTATCCAAAGTTCTTGATTCAGTCATGATATATATATTTATCCAAAGATATTTAATGAGTCATTATATATATTTATATAAAGCAAATTCTTGATTTATGACAAATGCAAAAGTGATCACTTACTTATTTTTGTTAAAAATGCTTTGAAAATTACAAGTAAATATGTTCAAGATGTCTTTTATATAAAATTTTGACATAATTCATTTTTTTCTTTGTAAGTTGACATTATCAAGTCATATATAAGATTGACATATTCATATAAGTTTCTTCCTTTTTTCGGAATATTAAACATCTTATGTTTTATGTTTATTTTGAATGAAGTATAGTATTAAAGGTATTTATGCAATTATTGTCAATTTATATTGAAAATGTTTAAGAATATTCCTTTATGAGAGTGTAAAAATTCTCTCTTTGAAAATTATTATATTCACTTTGAAGATATTTTTATTGGAAAATAATATCATGCTTTTATTACCATTCTTTTTGCAACTTAATTAATTTTATTTTCTGCAAAAATGTGTTATTGAATAATACTAAAGTTTATTCATTTAAGATTTATTGAAAGCTTAAAAGGCTATGTGGTGATATAAGTAAATATTTTTTTATGAGAGCCTAACTAATCTCTCTGCACTATTTATATATATATTTTTATGGTTGTTCAATTTTCAACTTACAAATTCATTTAATTTATTATGTGTTATTTGAAACTATATATGTTATATATAGTTATAACATGATTCATATACAGTTATAGTATATTTCATTTTTGTTCACAACTGAGAATATAAATATACATATTATTGTGTAATCAAATATTGTGACATATGCTAGAGCATTCTACTATTGTGGTACATTGTGCACAGCCTAACAAGAGACTCTTTAAAGTTATGGACTGTTTTTCTGCACATAGACTTTAATTTTTTTTTATATGATAGATACCTCTGAAAGAAACTTTATATACCTTTCATGTTAACATTTACTACAGTTGGTATATTTTCATAAGGATTACTATCATAACAGTAATTATTTTTTTTTTATTGTTTAAATATCATGTACAACAATTATGTATATTCTTATAACTATTTCTGATATATTTATTTTGTGTATTTACTTAGTATATTTGTACATGTGTTAGAAAATATTGTCTCGATGAAAAATTGTCATTTTTGTCATCTCACCAATATTTTCTTTTGGGGGACCCTGGGTAATATGTGGTGGTTACTCCATAACCCCCCCCATATATTTAATTTAATTCATTTTATTAGCCATTTTATTTCATATCACCTTCCTTTTTATTAATGTTCTCAATTTAAATTTAATTTCGGTTTCGTTTATTTTCATTTCGTCGCCTGTAATGTTTTCTTTCTTGCTTAGCTTTCGAATGTTCCTAGCCGGTAAAATTCTGTTTGAAATCATTCCTTCCGGTTTTAAATTTGTTCGAGAACTTTCTCGCTAGTTCTTTTGGGTGGAACTTCCGTTTATTCGGACACACCCCTAACCTATCAAATTAAATTTCACAGGTGACGTATTTCAAGCCGTTAAGTACATGGCCACCGGCTTTGGCCTCCCCTCTTAAGATGGTTATCAATTTTATTCTTATTAGTTACATATCTTTTCATACTGTATATTGTAATTTGGCTTAGTTTTTCCTCACCCCCTCTGTTGCTAACTGCCAAATTGGCGTATTTTGCATTTACAAT
Organism: Maratus speculifer; assembly: GCA_964019185.1. Classification (NCBI taxonomy): domain Eukaryota; kingdom Metazoa; phylum Arthropoda; class Arachnida; order Araneae; family Salticidae; genus Maratus; species Maratus speculifer. The sequence goes on from OZ025301.1 coordinate 220,264,503, forward strand.
AACCCTTTCTCTTTTTCCCCTGGGCTCGCGGCCACCTGCGTCAGTTGCGCCGATAGACACCTGCTGTGATGGATGCAGTCGTATGATTGAAAGTTTTTAGTGTAATTTCGGGGCAGAGGTGCTCCCCCGTTAACGAAGGATGGAACGGTTTTTTTTGTTATGTTGAGATTATTACGATGCTGATTTTTTTTAAGTGCGGCAAAGAAAAAGTGCTGCCCTCAAAAATTCATCTAGGAAGGTGATGTTGATTTCTGTTAAGCCAAGTCCCTCTGTGCTGCGAGGAGCAATGAAGTGGTTTAATGCATTCCTGAATGTATTCATTTTATGTGCCTTCTCTTTTGGAATTATTCAACGTAAATACGCGCACTCCATAGATCTTCTGGTTGGTGTTCTTGTGGAAGCATCATAAGTGATGTAGAATGTCATCATGAGTCCACTTAATACCTATTTCATCTTTCATCACCTCATCGTTAAAAAATAATCTTTCTGCAGCTATTATTGGTGCTCGAATCTTCTTCAATAATTGTTTTATGTGATGCCAGTCCTCTGACAAACAAGCAGAGGTGAAAATCTTTTCTTTTCGTGAGACGCAAATTTTTATTTACATAAAGTTCCTTCATGTCGTTATCTGGCCCAATATATATATAATTTTTTTTATATTTACGGGGCGTTATAAAGAAAATATTGGCATGTATCTATACAATATGAAGTATGATGTATTTTGTTTTGAAAGTTCATATTATGAGAGGTGTTCTTTTTCAAAAAGAAATAATAATTTATTCTCCTTTTATGTCATGAAGAAAATTGTTTAATTACATGTTGTTGAGATATCTAGAATATGTTATGAAAAGAATTTTTATTGCTTGGAGATAGCAATAGTTGTGATTAACATATGTTATGAAATGGTTGTTTATTAAATGAGAAATTAATATGTAAAATTAATATGTACGAGTCACCAAAAATATAAATTTGTGAAGAAATATTTATTCATGAAAAAAGCAACAAGTTCTTCATGAAATAAAATATATTTTTTTTTTCTTCGAAAATTGTTCGTATATTAATTTCTTGTGCCTATTGTCTGGATTTATTTGTCATCAAAAGCCAAGGATTCAACAGGTAACTTTTTACCTTTTTAATTTTATATTTTTATAACTTTATACTTGATTTTTCTTCATCATTGGATAAAGAATATTTTTATTATTTTAAATGAAATAATGAAGAGAGTAATTAGGGTCGTTTGCAGGCCCCCATTCTCCGTGATGTGCTATCATTATCACGATCACTTTGGCCTAATTGTGGGTAGAGGCAAATAAAAAGTGCTTTTTCCACTTTCAAGTAAACACAACATATGTCTAGTATTTTTCATTGAATTAAATTTTGCATGTACGATTAATCGTGTAATTTAGAAATCATTTTTAGGTTTATCCTGATTTCTAATCAGAAATTAATCGTACTTAATGTGTCTATTTGGTATTACCCTTGAAAATGAGCCAAATATCTCATTTCCAATGCTTCGTAATTGTTCCAATATGGCCAACCCCTCTTGATTTATTTTAGTTTGTTATTTTATGGGTTATTCTATATTCATTATAGATGTTAAATAGTAGTATTGTATAATGGTTATTGTCTGAGCGAAGCGAAGTCTTATACTCAGAGTACGTAACGATATTAAAACAGGGTTCGCACAGACTCCTTGGACTCCTTAGAAACTACTTAGAAATGAAAACGTTCCCAAGTAGTACTTAGAACTACTTAGATAAACAAAATACTCCTTAGAAACTCCTTAAATTGTATTGCATTTTTGCACGCGAGCGATATTGCTCCCGAAAAAGAAAAAAAAAACGCGATTGTAAAACGCACGGTAAACCCTTTATGCACGTCATACATCAGAAGTACAGCAGTGATTGCAGGGATCCCGCGGACGGGCTATAGCGCGTAAAATACGCAAAAAATAGGCGATGGGACGCAGTAAAATAGCTCTTACGCGTCCCGTGAGACGCGCAATTTCGTTAAAAAATTGCGAAATAAGGAGTATTTTTTGGCAAATTTCGTCAATGATTCACAAAAAAATGGCTAATTTTCTCTAAAAATTTCGAAAAAAATGCAGAGATTTCCTCAAAAAATCGCGAAAAAACGACACATTTCGTCTAAAAATCGCGATAAAACGGCAAATTTTGTCAAAGAATTTGCGAAAAACGACTGATTTCATCAAAAAATCGTGATAAACCGGCAAATTCTGTCAAAAAAATTAGGAAAAACAGCAAATTTTGTAAAAAATTTTCGATAAAACGGCAGATTTCGTCAAGATACGCGAAAAATGGCTAATTTTGTCACAAATTGCGAAAAAAGGCAAATTTCTTCAAAAGATTCGCGAAAAAATGGCTGACTTTGTCACAAATCTCGAAAAAAACGGCAAATTTCATCAAAAAAGTGCGAATAAATAACAAATTTTGCTAAAAATTCGCGATAAAACAAGATTTCATCAAAAAAATTGCGAAAAAAAAATATTTATTCAAAAGATTCGCGAAAAAATGGCTAATTTCGTCACAAAATCTAGAAAAAATGGCTAATTTCCGCAAAAAATCGCGAAAAAACGGCAAATTTCGTCTCAAAATCGCGAAAAAACGACAAATTTAGTCAAAATATTTGTGAAACATCGGCAAATTTCGTTAACCAATTCTCTAAAAACGTACATTTCGTGAAAAAAATCCCGAATAAACGGCAGATTTCGTCAAAAGATCGTGAAAAGACACAAATTTTGTCAAAAGGGGGAAAAAAAAGTTAATGCCTGAAGTGAATTTTCCTGTTCAAAAAGCTAATTTTCTTGCTTCAAAATTATTTTTTTTTTTTGCTGCTCTAAAAACAGATTTTCGTGATTCACTATCCATTTTTGACTGCTCCAAGTCTTTCTGAATAAATGTGACTCAGGAAAACACCCATTCATTAAACAAAAAGTCTCATCACTTTACTCAACAACAGTATTCTTTTTTTTTTTTTTTTTTTTTTTTTTTTTTTTTTTTTTTTAAGTAAAAATGTCTTTTTCTATAAATCAGTCCTGCCCCCTTTTTTAAAAAAAGAAATGCAAACAATAGTGATACTTGTTATCTTCTACTTTCAAATGTTCAATATTTTATAGTTAAATTTGTATCTTGCAAATTTATTTTTAAACAAGTAAAGAAAATTTCTCATAATTTTAAAAACAACTAATATTGATTTTATATTTTTATTTATTATTAAAACAATAATTATTGAATTTCATTTTTCTAATGCAAATGAACAAGTTCAATTTTTGCATCTAAAAATATGACTCATTAGTGGACACTCGCATTTGTTAAAAAGGGACCCAGGATTTTTCAAGTCCAGCGGCATCCCTGGATTCGTTGGGATCATACTAATAGCCACCAAAGTGCAGGGCCGTAGCTAAGGGGGCGCTACGGGCGGTTCAGCCCCCCCCCCCATAAAATATTTTGAGCCCCCCTGGAAAAAGTTCCAAGGTCACTAAATGTTCCGAAAATTCAAATGAAATTCTGTTCAAAAATCTAATTTAGTTTTGAGAGTCTTCCACAGTTTTGCAGAGTTACTAAATTGTATCTAAAATACGTATTTCAACACTCCCTCATCCTATTGGTACATATGAAGCTAACAGGATATTTACTTGTGCACCAGTTATACATTCAAAATTTTCATCATCATATACTTTTCTTAGCATAAAATGAAGTTATTACAACAGTTTAATGAGAAACATAGTACCTACAATGTGAATATGCACTAATTTATCTTTCTGCATTAGAGAGAGAACAAAAAAAATATGAGCCCCCCGTACATTCCCTTGAGCCCCCCCCCCCCCCTATCGTACACTTCTAGCTACGGCCCTGCCAAAGTGTCACGAAATATCGCAGAATAAATGCTAATTTCATCTGAAGACCGCGGGAAAATGTCGATTTCGTCTAAACATTGCGGATATAATGCTGATTTCATTAAAAAATCGCGGGAAAAAATGACGATTTCGTCAAAAGATTGCGGGAATAAAACGGCGTTTTCGAGAAAAGATCGTATAAAAATGCAAATTTTGACTAAAAATCCTCGAAAAAACATAGATTTCATAAATAAGAGAAACAGAAAAGCACAGATTTTATCAAAAGATCGCAGAAAAACCACCGATTTCGACAAAAGATCGCAAACAATCGCCAATTTTGCTAAAATATCGCAGATAAATCGCTGATTTTATCTGAAGATCGCGGGAAAGCACCGATTTCGTCTGAAGATCATGAATACCCTCCCCCTCCTTCTTGCAGGGCGGTAACTCGCAGAATTCCTGTGGAATTGGAGCTGTGCAAGTGCCATGCCACATAAATGACAACAGAAGTGGCAAGTCTTTAAATTTTTTTGGACTCCTTGGATTTTTTATGTACTCCTTGGATTTTTTCTTCCCAACTGTGTATGAACCCTGTAAAAGTAAAAAAAATTCTTTCGTCAAGGAAATCTCAAAGTACTTGTCGGATTTTGATTCTGTTTGTACCAGTAGGTACCTATGAAGGTAATCTGGTGAATGCACTATCTGCGAAAAATTAGTTCCAAATAGTTTAAAAGTTATATTTAAAAAACTGATAAAAAAGCACAATTTATTTGCATACGTCACAGAAACTTGGTGTGCGTCATTTTCACCGGCTGGATATTTTCGTAGACAACCGAATCAGAGTGCATGGAGTAAATAGTTGTCTTGACGAAGCGAAGACTAATACACATAGTACGTAACGATATTAAAAGTCAAGCATAACTCTTTCGTTAAGCAAATCTGGAAAAATACATATCGGATTGCGATTCTTATTGTACCAAACGATACCTATGAGAGTAACCTACTGAATGCACCTACTTTCAAAAATTAGTTCCAAATAGTTTTAAAACTATTTTTAAAAAACTGATAAAAAGCCCAATTCATTTGCATACGTCACAGAAATATTGTGTGCGTCACTTTTTACCGGTTGCATATTTTCGTTAGATTCCCAAATTTAAGCACATGGAGCAAGGAAAATACGCAAACAATTTTTAAGTACAATTTAAACTTAAGAAACAAACTGAAAAATAATTTTGTTCTTGTTGTTAATTTAAAAGAAAGTCTTAATTCATAGTAGGGTAACATCCCCAGTAATTGGCATGCACTAGTGATTGGCACATCCTACAAAAATGTCCTAAAATAAGATTTATATCCAGTCTTTTAAAAATGCAAGACCATATACCAGTTATATGCTCATTTACTTCACAGATTATAACTTTGACTTATGCTACTAAATGACAATAGTGCCTAAGAAAGACAAAGAATTATGGCTTGTATCAAATTAGCTATTTTTGTTACAAATGCTTCTTCTTTGGCTTAAGAAAGTCATGATTTTCAATTCATTATTATCTGATTTATCGTATATTTTAAATTTCAATTGACAACAGTTTTGTTTAGTTGAAAAGGGTTACTTTAATTGGGTAAAAGTCTAAGTGCCAATTACTGGTGATTACAGCAACTTTTTATAAATATATTTTTATAAAAATAGTTTCTCAAATATTTTTGCTTTTAGTGGGCAAGATAGATGCACAGATATGCACTCTTTGATTTAAAAATATTTGCAAGTAAATATTTTATTTCTTGGTAGTGAAAATAGAAGCAAGTTTAAAGACAAATTCTTAATGTGCCAATTACTGGGGATGTTACCCTAACTTAGTATTAGTATTTGAGATTGTGCGATAATTTTTATAATAGCACTTAATAGCCGCCATTAGCATCTTTTATATTTAGCACCTTCGCACAAGTAAATTGGAAACAATTATGTCGTATTTAAATAAAATATGTGCTGAAATAAAATATTGGTACTTCTTTGTTATCTCGTGATCAATTTCGCCAAATTGTACATATTCACATGTTTTTTAATTTAAATAACGAAAGAAAAAATACATTAGCGAAACATTGAAAAAAATACAAATAAAAAGTGGTATAAAAAGTCACTTGATGACGTTTTAAACACATCTTTACATTGTTTAATGAGACATTCACAATAATTCATGATTGGCATTTTTTCTTATTGTTTGGTGGTAATTTTTTGGTCTACAGGATAATCAAGTAATATCAAAAAAGGAACTGTAGTTGAAGCGAAGAATAAACAGTTATAAGTAATAAACATAATAAAAAATATGAATATCACAATAAATCGTAAAACACTTATAGCAATATCCAAAAACGTTTTCATCAATTTGGCAGGAAAAAAATCGTGCTAACATGTAGCTTATATTTTTACTCATAAATATGACATCTGTGCCATATTTACAAGTAAAAATAAGCATAAACGATCATCAGGTTTGAAATCTCAATTTCTAAAGCCCAAACTAGACCATGATTTATAAAAACGCCAAGGTAAAGATATTTGGTAAATTATCATGAAATTAGAGCAGAGATATCGTATACGCATCGGGTTTGGCGCAAATTTCACGAATATAACTTTTTAAATGAATTTCGATTATTTTAAAAAGTAAATAACAATTAAAAAAAGCACGATTAAATTTAGGTTATATAAATATAGAAAAAAATAAGCAATTTATTAATAAACAAACAACAATAGCCAGATCACCATGCAATGTAAATAATGATATTTTGGCGCTAATTGTATGGAAAAGTTCCATATCCTGTTCTGAATTTTTTGGCGAGCCTTTTTTTTTTTTTTTTTTTTTGGTATTATTTTGTTATTTCGTAGACCAATTGCGCCAAACTACACAAAAGCCAAACTGTTTGTCAAATTACATAAATTGACCTAATTTGTATTTTAAATAACAGAAGATTAAATACATTTTTTAAATGCAATAATAAATACATATTAAAAGTTGAATTAAAAATCACTTTGACATAACAAGCACGCGTATCGTAATTAATGACAAGTGAAAGTAACATTTACAATCATCCAGTATTGGCATGTAACCTTATAGTTTGGCGATAGTTTTTTGATCGACAGGTAACCAAGAAGTACCTTTTTTGCCATTAAATAAATCGATGTGGTTGTGATCTTCAGCGTGTGAGGTTGCTTTTTTTCTGCACTTTCCAACAAAGCTGAAAAATATTTATGCATTTGATTTGTCTATCTGTCTGTTCAAACTCAAACATCCGTAAATATACGCCGATTTATATGCAATTGGAAACCTTATTTAGGGTCTCCTAGGCATGTTTGATATTGTATATGAAGTATGTGGGATTAATAGTTTATTTACAGGGGCACCCAAAAGATTTTCATTACATTATGGTCTATTGGGGGAAATCCTTTGCAGAGTATTTTAAAGAAATTACGCTATTGCAAATTTACGAAACTTATGTAAATCGCTGAATTTCATTCCGATTAAGTTATAACAGGATATTCATAGCATTTTTAATCCAATTACAAGGACACACAAAAGAATCTGTTACAATATTGTTTTTCAGCAATAATTTCTGGAAATGCGTTTTCAATTTCGGCATGCGCTTTTAAATTTAACTGTTTTTTTAGGTGTGTCCCTAATTAATATAAAATATTTAGTAACTATAGTCGCCGTCTGATCTGTTCGTCTGTATCTCCACATATAACAGCATAAAAACTATCCTACGGAATCGTTTGAAATTTTAAACATCTATTTGTTGCCGAATTTTGTTGAGTCATTGCAAATTTTAATAAAATCTGATAAATTTGAATATACAGGGACAACCAAAAGTATTCCGTTACATTACGGCCGATGGGATGAAATAGTTCCAAGCTCTTTTTAATGATGTTAAACCCATCGAAACATAATGAAATTGATATGCATTTATGAAGAGCACTAGAATACATATTTTGTAGAACATGCCACGCAAAAAATATTTATTATTCATTTACACGTCACCACAAAAGAATTCCATTATAAAATATTATGAGGGGTGGGACATTAACTTTTCAGCTTAACTAATCTAGGAATTTTATCATAGAATCATTTTCTCAATTGCCACTAGCAGGCCTTTTAAATAATAACCTTTTTCCGGTAAAACGGCGTAATCGAGTTCACATTGGCGTATTTGAGCCAGCATGTTATGCTGAAAAAAATATGTTCAGATTTGTAAATCACTTGTGATGACACTTTGATGGCTCGAAGCTTATGCAGACGAGATATTCAGATCTCGTTCATATCTTATGCTACTGGCATTGGCATTGCCAACAGTGGAATAATCGTAAAAAAATAGAGAATATACGTTCTAAGCAGAGAGTATATGCTCAAAATATAGAATATATCCTAGAATGTATGTACTGCGGCTTTTTTAGAAAGAGGGCAAGGAAGATAAGGTGATTCTTAAAAAATCCAGAAAGTATGTGGCGTATACCTCTGTAAACCCTCTACTACATTCATGATTGCAGATTCGTTTTATTTTATGTATGCTAAAGCGAAATACAGCTCAATTTCACGGGAATGGGTTTAAAACTAAAACAAATCAGCATATGTAGTAGCCAGAATGCACGACCCATTTAAATCAGATTGAGCATATCTTGAACACACTCGAAACGGCAGATTATATTCCTTTGTTGGCGTTTTCGGGATTTTTATGAATCTTTTTTTTAATGTGAGAATACCCCAATTTTTATCAAAAACCATCGCATACATTGAAAACAGATGTAGATATTATATTATTATATATATTAATTATTTTGTTCTATCTATTTAAGGGCACTACACACCATATAAAATAATCCCTAATTCTACTCAACCATCATGATTTGCGCCAATTTTAGGTACTAAAATTGATGTGTATATTCTTTACGCCATTTCAAAGAGTTTAAATTCCGATACAAGATATTTTAGCGCTTTGTTAGCTGCATTCTTCAAATTTTATACTTATGCGTGACTGTTTTGTATAGTTTGATTTCCCATTTTTTAACCGTGTATAGGAATTTGTATGTAATATTTTTCAAATGTACCATTCACCTTGCTCTTTTTTATCATTTCAATTTGTGACAATATAAAATCAATTAAAGATAGAATCTCTTTTTACTTTTAGCATATTATTTTAAAAACTCTGTTCCAAGCAATATCTCTCAGACTAATCCCTCTGAGGGAAGTCCTAGTATATATATATTGTTTGTTGCTGCAATTATTTATCACTGAAAAAATATTTTTATAAATATAAAATAAATTTCATATTAAAGTATTTTTATACGTTTAAGCATATTTAAAAGTAAAAGCCAGATGAAGAATGCTGTTGTTATACATTTAAATGCATAAGAAGTCGTTTCTATAGTAATAAAATTTATTTTATAGAACTTAATTTTAAGCTTGAAACAATTTTAGTTATTTTGAATTTCATTTTAAATCATACTTTTTGATTGCTAAATTTCAATATTATAGCATATGAATATCAGTATAAAAAATTATTGTAATATAAATTAAAATATACAAAACTAAAATTATTAAATTTAAATTTATTTAAATCAGTTCAACATGAAATTTTTTTTTAAAAGTGCATTTGACATAAAGTATTTTTTCAAATTGTATTCCATCGCCAACTAATAAAAAATCACCAAATATTGAAATTTTCATTATTTTTTTACGGTCGTTCTATGGAGGTTTTGCCAATTTTTTTTTTTATAATCATATATATCCTCTTGAGGAGAACATTCTGCATTTTTTTCTGATTTTTCGAAGTATGCCCATATGGGGAGCTTCCTTGTAAGAGACATTTACAATTGTATACCTGCAGTTTAAATTAGGTCTTATTACTTTATTGTATGGTATTTTATTTCTTTTATTTAAATTATATTTTGCATTGATTTAATAGTTTGTGAAAGTTTGTAATTTTTAAATGTTGATATTTTCTTTCTCCCACTCCCCTCCAAGAAAGATGTTTCACTTGGCGGCAACTTATTGTATTTTGTGACAATGTCGTTGGTTTAATAGAAAAGTACCAATGGTTGTTATATGTTCTTGTTGTGTAAAGTACTTTTAGAATATAGCTGTTATGTTTATTGAATCCAACATTTATTGTTCATTTTAGGCATGCTGGATATCAATATTGTGGTGCTTGTTCGGCTTATGCTTACAAACAAATTGATCCATCAGTAACGTAAGTATACATAGTTAAACTTTTAAATGCTTATTTATTATGTAGCTCATTTGCATGTTTTTTTTCTCCATAGAGAGGGGGGGGGGGGAATTGTAAATTTATTTTTCAAAGTAACTACATATAGTTGATTACAAAAGCTATCACTATTATAGATGCATATTCACAGTTGCCAGTCGCTACTTGGTGACTTCAAACTAATTGTTTTGCATCAAAGTTGTCATTTTAAGGTAATTTTTTTAATTGAAAAACAAATGTTTGATGAAGCATATTTTAATTTTTATAGTGCAAAAAAATCTCTCATTCACATTTTTATTTTTTATGTATGTATTTTTGTATGACAAAATTAGAATTGTTTTTCTGATATCCCCCACTATCATGATTGCTTACAGCTTATTCATGTTTTAAACTATATCTTGCCCAACTTTATCTCCTGACCAATAGTTTAAAATTTATATTATACTTAATTGATATTTAAATTTCAAAAATTAATTTTGAATATTATTTTTTTTGTTTTTTCCATAATTAAAAAATGATGAATCATTATAAAGCAAATGAAACTATTTGTAGAAAGAACTTTTGATTCAGGATACTACATTTAAGATGTTTCAAGATAATTTTAAATTAATAATCATAGTAAATAATAGGATGGTAGTTTTCTTTCCATAAAAAAAGAACAGTGAAGTCTTAAATTTTTTTTTTATGTACTTATCAATTTAAAAAATAGACATTATAGGCTATGTTTCTTGGGCTGCACATAAAAAGTCGTTGGGCCACTTGTAACCTGTGGTTGACTATGGCTGGTTTAAACAATTGTTGTCAATTCTAAAGCAGCACAAATAAAATTTTCTTTCTAGCCCAAAAAAAATAAATAAAAAATACATATATATATATATGTGAATTTAAAAAAGAAAAAGAAAAGTGTGATGAAAATTATTCAGATTTAAGGGTGTATTCTGATCAAAACTGCTTATTTTCAGATTTATTTTTCAATTCATTTTTGCTCTCAAATGCACCAAACTTTCAAAATCTCTTATTTAAAAACTACATAACGTGCTGTGTTCATCGATTTTTCGGTAAATGTAGAAGATATTGCAAAAAATGCTGCCAAAGTTGCCAATTTGAACAGAAATTTTCGAACATTGAGATCTGGGAACGAAAAAAATGATTGAACTGAGAAAATAATTGTTTATAAATCAAATTCTAATTAATTTAGTGAAAAATTACATCACACAGCATCTTATACATCACTTCAAAAATCACCCTAGCAAGTTTTGTGTTTCTACTTTTAAGGGGACCAGGTAAGCAAAATTCGACCAAAAAATCGATTTTTATTTTTTTATTGCATTAAATAAATTAAACTTTTATCTTTCCAACGATGTATCACACTTGTATATCCACGAAACAGAAGTGTTAGAATTTCACATTCTTTCTCAAAGCACTTCAATGTTTACGCGTCATTTAAAGAGCTGGCGAATGTAAACAAACCGCTCTTCCCTCATGGAGCCTCAGTTAGCACGAGCCGTTAAATGTTAAATTGGCTCAGTAAAGTTCTGTATTTTGATTGGCTGAAACTGGATGAAGTGACGTAGTTCGAACCGGTTCAAAAAAATTTTTCAGTTTCAGCCAATCAAAATACAGAACTTTACTGAGCCAATTTAACATTTAACGGCTCGTTCAGTTAGCGCTTTACTTATATTTTTATCTCTGTTGAACCTTTTCTATTTTATTACGATGAAGGAATTGGCAACAGGAATGTTAACTGTAACCAGTATTTACAGTTTTAACTGTTTTTAATAGCTCCTCGTGTGTTTATTATTAGTGATTTTTGTTGCATCTCGATTTATACACGTGTGTTGCATATTTACGTAAACAAATTGTATTTTACTGATTTTTATACAGCGAATTAGTTTTTTAGAATGCCGCGAAGTAAGCGTGTGTTTAAAAAACGTAAATGTGTTGGAAAACCAGCTGTGAAAGATACCGACACTGGTGCTGAGGTAAATGAAACTGTGGTGACTGAAAGTGCCAAATTAGATAATTCCTTTCTACAATATAAGGAATTCGATGAAAACAGGGAATTCGGATATGAATTTATATCCTTAAATGCTTTACAGAATGTTTTTGATGCATTTGCTGCTTGCAAGAACTGTAATGGAGGCCTATCTTTGGAAATAAAAAGGCGAATAGGCCTTGCATCAGAATTGCAGGTCTGTTGCAAAAATTGTAAAAGCTGTTCTACATTTTTCAACTGTGAGAAATTAGAAAATGCTGAATCAAAAGTAAACTTATATGATTTAAATATGAGATTTGTGTATGCTCTTCGCAGTATTGGAAAAGGTCAAGCAGCTGGCAGAATGCTGTGTGGTGTGATGAATCTACCACCTCCACCTGCAAAATTTTCACATTACAATAAAGTTTTGACTGCTGCATCAGAACAAGTATGCTCTGAGCAGATGAAAGTAGCAGCTGAAGAATGTATATCGGTTAATGATAACAACAGAGATTTATGTGTTGCCTTTGATGGCACTTGGCAGAAGCGAGGTCATCTGTCACATAATGGGGTTGTAACAGCGACAAGTGTCAACACAGGCAAAGTGATAGATGTTCAAGTTATGTCTAAATTTTGTAAGTGCCTTTCAAGAAATCACTCGATTCATTTAGACACGTGCACTGCTAATTATAGTGGAACAAGTGGGGGAATGGAGGTCAGTGGCGTGAAAGAAATCTTCAACAGATCACAAACATTGTATGATGCTCGATATGTCAAATATCTTGGTGACGGTGACTCCAAAGCCTTTAAAACTGTAATGTCGTCTAAAGTTTATGGTGATCAAGATATTGAAAAATTAGAGTGCATTGGGCACATTCAAAAGAGGATGGGAAGTAGATTGACTGAACTGAAGAACAAGTATTCTGGGAAGAAACTTAGTGACGGAAAATCATTAGGTGGTAAAAACAGGTTAACCGACATTATTATTATGAAAATCCAGAAGCTCTATGGTTTAGCCATTAGAAGAAATGTCGGATCTCTTCAAAATATGCAACAAGCTGTATGGGCCGAGTATTTTCATTTGCTGTCCAATAATAAAAATCCAAATCATGGACTTTGTCCAGTTGGATCCGAAAGCTGGTGTGGGTTTCATCGTGCCCAAGCAACAGGCAAAACATATGACCACACTAAGCATACCCATGTTCCTCTTCTAATAATGGAGGTCATAAAGCCAGTATTTAGAGACTTGGCAAACCCTGAGCTTCTAAGAAAATGTCTGCATGGGAAAACACAAAATCCCAATGAATCTGTGAACAGTGTCATCTGGACCCGTGTGCCAAAAAATCTGTTTGTGACCATTGAAACTTTAAAATTTGGAGTTTTTGATGCTGTTTCTTGCTTTAATGCAGGAAATGTAACAAAGTGCCTTACCTTATCCAAAATTGGAATTAACCCTGGTCAGCACTGTGTCAAAACTATGAAGAATCTGGATAATGAATGTGTTATCGACAGAGAGCGAAAATTATCCGAATATCACAAAAAAGCCAAAATTAGAAATAAATTTCAAAAAAGGAAACTTGAAGAGTCGTATGAAATTGAAGAAGGTGATGATCCTTCATATAAAGGAGGATTTCATTACATTTTTCTTATCACTACCAATAAAAATGATAATTTAATCTTTAAATCTGTTTTTCTCAAAACATGGATTTTTCAGGTTCGTGTTCCTTTTTCTTAATATCTATGAAACTTAAGAACTCAATTTCTTAATGACACATATATTATGTTATATTACATACTTTAACACAAGGATTTGATGATATGTTGAATAGTTTTTATTTTAGGTGGTGAAATTCCACCAAAAATGCAAATTTAAAAGTGATTTTCAGTAAAAAATTAATAATTTTTTAATTTTACTCAGAAAAAAATGGCCTGTTAAAGTATGTAAAACATGTTGTTCTAACTACCATAAAAATTTCATAACCATATCTTTCTTCATTTCTGAGAAAAAGGTACATAAAGTTGATGAATTTAACATGGCGGAGATAGGGCTTTCCTGGTCCCCTTAAAAATGAGTCTGAAAATGTATCTGAAAATTTCGAGCTGTTGAAGGTGGAAAAACATTTTTTCGAATAAACTCTTAAAACGATGCTATTTAAAATGTCTTATTTTAAACAACTCACTTACGTGGTTGTTAAAAGATACTGTGAGGCAAAGACTCTGTTTAATTAATTAAAATTTATATTAGCTTACTTTCAAACATTCAACTGATCTTATTTAGACTAAAAGAGTCATTGGATTTCTTATCTTAACAGCAACTGATTTGACTTTAGAATTCCCCAATTAAAGTAAAATGAATGAAAACCAATTTGCAGGGATTTGCCACTAGTTTTTAAATATAATTCATAACTTCATTACTTCATAATTTTTTGTGGCTGCAAAAAGCTTAGTATATAATCCTGGAATCTAAAAGGAAAAAAAAAAAAAAAAAAAAAAAAAAAATCCTGGATCACCCATAGCAAAATTAACATGCAGTAGTTGTATTTTAAGGAATGTTTTTTAATCCATATTTGTATACCAATATAAGCATTATATTGGTATAAAAATTATGTGTGTGTATTATATATGCATACATACATACAGGAGTGGGGAATTTTCAAGAAATCTCACAAGCCAAAAATTTCTTAGCAGCCAGCAAAATGCAACATACAGTTGAAAATCGTTAAGACAAAATTTAAACAATTGCAAAAACAGTTAATTACTATTACTACAATGCATTTTCATATTCTTGATAAAAGTAAGAAATATGTACTAGAGAGAAAATATTAGTACTATAAGATAGAATTTAGTATCATGCCGGGGTGCACAACCTTTTTCAACCCGCGGACCAAAAAAAAAAGGAAAATTAGCTTACCTGGGGCCAATGTGGCTTTGCATTGATAAACACATTTTTTTTCCTAATCGAATATAAAAAGTCAATACACCACTTTGATGAAAACATACTCAATTCTCAATATATATACATTTATAAATTAATTTTAATAACCAAATAAACATACATAATTCACAGACAAGACAATTAATGTGATGGTTGGGATTGTATTTTTGATGCTATTTTTGTTATATTCGGTTCTAAAGTTGCAGTAGCAATATGTAAAACGGCTGAAAGATTTTCATCAGTTAGTCTGTTTCTGGTCTTTGATTTGTTGATAGTCATCATAGAAAAAGCTTGTTCACATAAATATGTGCTTCCGAACATAGTTACATACATAGATGCATTGCGCTTTAAATAAGAAAATTCTTCAGGCAAATTCTTTTTAAATTCAAGTAGTGACTTTTCTTTGAATTCATTTTTTTGAAAGCTTGAGCTTTGTAAGTCAATGAGCTCTAATTGAGCATTTTCAGGTGCCAAATTGACATCCACTGTAAATGGATTTGAAAATAACTCAATTTGAAAATGGCATTTTTCAAAATCTAAAAATCTATCATGGAATGAATCATCAATTAAAATTTTCACCTGATCTTCGTATTCCAATTTCATCTTTGGAAATTTTTCTTTCATTTTTCTGCAATATGGGAAATGAGCAAAATTTTTTTCACATAACTGTTGTTGAAATAACACCAACTTTCTTTTAAAAGCATTTACCTTGTTAACCAACTGAAATATGAATTGTTTCTTTCCTTGTAGTTTGATCTTCAATTCATTTAAATATTTAAATGGCTTGTAATATCAGTTAAAAATGCTAAATCACACTGAAAACTGGCTTCTTCCAAGCGCCTGGTTTCCTTTCCATGCTCCTTGAGAAATGTAATAATTTTATCAAATAATTCAATAAAATACTTAAGTGCTTTTCCACAACTGAGCCACCTTACTCCTGTGTAGTACACAACATCACTAGGAATATCCTCAAATTCTGCCAAAAATTCTTTAAATTCTCTGTGACGTAATGCACTACTGCGAATAAAATTGATTGCTTCACAAACACGCTTCATTAGCTGTTCATAACCTAATTCTTTGGCGCACAAATTTTGTTGGTCTATGATGCAGTGATATTGAAGTAACTCCATTTCACGTTCTCCCAGATGTTCTTTTAGCAGAGTTATCATTCCAATAATTCCACCAGTCATTGATCGTGCTCCATCTGTTGTAACGCTAACAATTTTGTCCGTATTCAAAGCAGCTCCATTACATAATTCTAATAAACTGTGAAAAAGTTCTTCTGTAATGCAGAAATCCTTGTTTATACCTTGAATGAAAACAAGGAGTTGAGCTGTTGAGGTAATGTCGGTAGATTCGTCAGCAGCAAGTGAAAAATATTCAAAATGTGAAGCAGCAAGTTTTACTTGATCTACAATGTTTCACTTAATTGATAAATTCTTCTCTGAAGAGTCATTCTATTCAAACTTAAATTTTTAAATTTATTTGTTGTTTCGGGACAAAGTTTCTCTGAAGCAATTAACTAGCAATCTTTCACAAAATCACAATCAGTAAATGGTTCTCTGCGTTTAGCGATCAGCTGGGCAATATTCAGGGATACCTCAACGCAGGAATCCAATTCAGATGTCTTTTTTTCAAAATAACTGGTCTGATTTATCAAAGATTTCTTCAGGTGTTTAATTTTTACTGATCGTTCATATCCTTGAATAGATGAGAACGCCCTGTGTTTCGTTTCATAATGTCGTTTCACATTATATTCTTTGGCTACAGCTACAGTAGAATTGCACAAAAGACAAATAATCATGTCATTATGATTAATAAAACAGTACTTATCCGTCCATGAATCAACAAATTTTCGATTTTGAAAATCGCCTTTTCTTTTTTCCCTTCTCATTTTTCCATCTACTAGTAATAAACATCAACCGACTGCCGACCACGAGGACAAGCATTCCGAGTTGAACATTGAGTTGAGAAGATACATTCCTTCAGCCACTAGACACTTCGTTCATTACATGCTATCAGCCAATCAGAGCTCAGTTTTAATCTCATTGTAGATGCGATGCGCTCGCATTGAATCTCTCTCTGTCAATCTTAAAGAAGTGAAGATAGACCGCAACTTAACAGTTGAATGTCTGCAAGTTACAAATAGCATGCTTTTATCGCGTCATCCAACCAGTCAATCAGGATAGCGATTGTTTTTGATTAAAAAAATGCAAGCCGTTCTCAGTTGAAAAATTAAGTAAAAACATGTAAACTTTCAAGTAAAAAAAAAAAATCGCTATTTTGTTATTATCATTTTGGGATTGGTGGGCGAAGGAAATAGGCATCGCGGGCCATAGGTTGTGCATCCCTGGTATCATGTGTACATTGCCGAAATTTGAAAAATTTCAAAAAGTAGGGAATAGTAAGAAAAATAAAGACTTTGGTATCTTTATAGTTTGAAGTTTTGAAAGATAACTTAAAAATTCACTTGCCCTGACAGAAAATTCACTCGCCAGTGGTGAGTAAAATAATAAAATTTCCCAGCACTGTATATATTAATATTTAAGCCTAAAATTTCATGAACTTTGTTTTAGATTATTAAGCAGTTAAAGGGGAAGAAACAAAAAAATAATTAAAGCTCTTATTTGCAGGGTTGGCGAGTTTTTGCTGAAGGTGGAAAAAACTGCAGAAAAGACCTGGTAAAAACCGTCCTGGCAAAAATAGGTTTTTGCCAAAAAGGTGGCAAAAATAGGCTGTCCATTTAATCTTTTTCCCCAGAAAGAGAAAAAATATTTCACAAAAGAAAAAATAAACTGCATACTTAATTAAAGAATCAATATTATTCTAAATTTATTTTAACTTTTAACCCGGGACAACTCGCTATGAGAATTTCTCTCACGGTGCCAAATTCTTTTTTTTTACTTTACAATCACTTAATATCAAATTTTTTGTTTGGTTTAGAATTTTTATTCTTAAAAGAGGTAAAGTAATCGAAATTATATTTTGAAATTTTATTAAAATGAAAAATAGTCTTAAAAGGGTACGATGGAGAAAGAAAATCTCATGCGTGAGTTCTCGCGGGTTAAGTTAAAAAAGTATAATTATGCACTTTATGAAAGAATACTATCTTTTATAACAAGATTATAAATGGAAAAAATTCCAATTTTATATAAATAAATAGAAACTTCTTTATTCATGTTTATACAATTATTAATAATTCTCATAATAGAACTGTTGAGACTGAGTAAAGCATATATGTTTATAGTTTAGTTATATGTTAGAAATTCGAAGAAACAGTTATAGTAACCTAAATTTAATTTAAAATTATATTTAAAGCAGAAAACTATTAAATTTCAAATTTTTCAGCAAAATCTTCCTCACAACCTAAATTTTGCTAATTTAGCATGGCATAGCAGTAAACAAGTTTTGAAAGAGCATCTGTTGATAGCTTACTTCGAATCTTAGTTTGCACTAGAGATGGGAATGCTCGGAAAAAAAATGGAAAAATTGGGAAAAAAACCCGTTTTTTTCGGTTTTTTTCCGAAGGCTTATTTTTCAATTTTTCCGAACTGGAAAAATTGAAATTTCATTTATGAAATAATATAGTGAAAATTTTGTCATAGCTACATTTTCATACTTTTTATTTATTTTTTATTTTTATGTTGAGTGTCTCACATGAAAATTTTAATGTGGGTAATCTGATCTCTGAGCAGAAATCTGTTTGAGAAGACTTGAAAGGATTCTTCACATTTTTTTCTTGTTTGAAACACAAGACCCTTTGCAAAATTTCTCTTGAAAATAGACTTTTCAGAAAAAGTTTAATCAACAAATTGAATCTTTTGCAAGTGCAGTGATTGAAGAGAAAAAAAAATCTCATGCCATACAGCAGCTGAATCTTATTAAGTTGCATATATGTATGTAAATAACCTTATTAAAAATGTCTAAATAGGAACCTAAATATAGTAATAATTTCTTATTCAAAAATTCTGAATATATTTTGTACAATTATATACAAAAAGTTCGCAATTTCACAAAAACTTGATTACATAAAAAAATCTAGATATGTAATTAAATGCAACTTCTCTTTTTAAATATTAATTCATGTGTAAAATTATTGCAATAATATGCCGATTAATGGAAATGATAAAATTAAAAATTCAACATAAAATTTTGAAGTATGCATTTATTACTTTAATCTATCTTTTCAAGAAGTAAGTATTGAATTCGTGAAAAATTTGACTTCCAGTTTATGGTGTATTTAAAACTTTTAGAAGGTCCTGAACACGTTTTGATGGTTTTTTGAAAATATCTGTCACTCTGTGAGTCTGTATGTGACAAATTTTATGGGCACTCTATCTCAAGAACTGATGCACATAATTTCAGAAAACTTTAGATTCAGTACACCTTGATATAAACTCGAGATGTTTAGTTATTAGTATATATCGCGAAACCGATGGCGCTGCTATGCTGCAATATTCATAATTTCCACAATAGTTCTATCTCAAACTAATGTATGTATTTTTATAAAATTTCAGATTAAGTTAATCTTTGACATAACTTCGTGCTCATTACTTTTTGGTGTAAATTGCTCAACAGATGACGCTGCTATGCTGCATTATTCATGATTATCGCAATATCTTTGCCTCAAGGACGATTTTTTTAAAAATCAAATTACAGTTTCTGATATATATTAATGTTGTTTAGTTTTTTGTGTAAATCCCCTATAGGTGGCACTAGCTGCATTTTTCAAGATTTCGTTATAGCTGATTAATTGAATGTTTTTTCAAGGTGTTGAATCTAAAATTGACCTCCATTTTACCTCCATAATGTACAGTAATGTTGCAAAAACATGGGCAGTTTGCATTAGAAAAGTACAACTGCGGTGAAAAAAAAACCCCATATTTTATTACAAGTAACTATGTTCCAAATTATACTTTCTCTCTTGATTAAACTTTGAATTTTTGTAGTTTTCTAAAGCATAGTATAAGTTTATCTCTGTATGTAATTGCTTTTGTTAATTCCTCAAATAGTGAGCATTTTCTATTCGTAGTGTTCTATTTTCATAACTTTTGAGTTCCACTCTTAGAAACATAAAATTACCATGTGGAAACATTATTGAATATGGTTTCTTACTCAAGAATAGAATACCAGATTTCAGGGTAAAAAGAAAAAAATTATACTTAATTAATCTTAATTCTGGTTTCAGTGAGTAAAAATCTAACAGTCAATAAATCCTACGCTATTTTTTAGTTGCAGACCTGAGTAAGCCAAAGTAAAACTTAGTTTTGTTTGAATTTAGATTATAAAACTAAGTCAAAACTTTTTTGAGTTGAGATTGGAAAGCTATACCAAAACTAAACATATTTTATAAAGGAAATAAAATTATAATTCTAAGGAAAAAAAGTAATAATGTAAAAATATACATTTTTTAAACAAACAATGGAATTTTTGAATACTGATATTCATGATAATGACAAAACTGCCATAATTTCTTTAAACTAGTATCATTTACTTAAAAACTGTACTTATGTAAATGGAAAGCATAATTTATTTCATTCCAAACTGCAGACATATTGGCTCAGGTTTTTACATTAGGTCAATTGGTAGTTAAACATGTAACTGAAAAATCATTTCAACAGAGATATTATATAACAAACAATAGCATTTAATAAAAATTCTTAGGCTGTGGAAAAAAAAAAAACTAAACTTTTAAAAGCAGGCTTTGCTACTTTCATTTTATTTTGTAATATAAAGTGAAAATAATTTTCATTTAATACATATAAATGGGAAAAAATCTTTATTATTTAATATTCTCTAAGAAAATATAATTTATTTGGGAGAAACAGTCATGAAAAATCAATTTTTCCGTTTTTTTTCGAAAAAAACCGGTAAAAAACCAGTTTTTTTCCGACACTTATATTTTTCCGGAAAATTTACATCTCTAGTTTGCACAAATGAAAAATTTGAAAACAATCTTTCTGTAGCAGCACTACTTGCTGGTATATCTGAAGGTGTGCTACACTAATGAACAGAAGTTTTTTGAAATTGCACAAGCTTATTCAATACTTCTCCACCAATTACACCTGACACTATTAATCACTTCTGCAAAATATGAGCTAGGAAAGGGTTTTTCTTTGAGCTTAAAATTAATAATATGATATAAAATCGGGATTGATTTTAGATAACCATGCTTTACAGCTTTCTTTTTGTTCATAATTTAGAAGTTCATCTCTGTCCTTTCGATGTAACAAATACGCTACAAGATGACATGGCAAAATCGCTTGTTCAAATATCTTTTTTAGTTTTACAAAATGTGGTTTTAACTCTTCATTTTTCAAAAGATTTAGTCTTACATGACAAGTATCTACTATGGTGGGGGTATATAATACAAAAAGATAAAGTGACAACAGGCTACTTACTGAAAGTAAATCTAAATAGTTTAACATTTTGTTCCTTTCTTGGAGAGTAAAAGTGACAGAAAAAATCTAGTTTCCTAAACAGCCATAAGTTTTTTCAATATATAATTTTCAATTTAATTTACTTATTTTATCTTTAACAAACTAGTTTCATCAGATAAATAGTTATAAAATAGTACCAAAGACTTAGATATTTACATTTCTTAAGTCTCATGACATAAAACAAAAATAACAAAATTGTATAAAATCTTTTGATAATTAAAAAATATATATACATATTAATGACTGATAAGATACTTTACTTACAGGGGTCTGTCTAGACTTTTCTCACAGGGTCCTGCTTTTGTTAAATTGGGAAATTTTTCTTGTATTTGTGAAAATTCTAGACATAGTTTTGGGAATTTTAAATTATCAGTGTTTCCAGGTTCTACCCTTCACATACAAAGAAACTAAGTAATATATTTTTTGGTGAGTTCAACTGTTTATTAACAGGGCAGATTTAATTTTTAAATGATTAAATTTGTGAAAAGTTCAATTTGAAGGTGAAACGTCTATTTCAGAGACAACTAATTTTATGAAGGGTCCTGTTTGAGGTTAAAGAATTTTGTAAAGAATCCTGTTTTAAAATAAATTATTTTATGAAGGGTCCTTTAAAGGACATAAAATTTCTTAAACATATCCCTGACTAAAGAAAAAAAAAATTAGGTACATAGTTTTTTTATTTTGTTCTTAAATTCTTAAGTAAGAGTGAATCCCACTTATATTTTAAAGATTTAAATTATTTAATATTAATTAATTAGCAAATTAAATTAAAATATTAAATAGTACACTGTTAAATTTAATTTTATTATCCTTATTAGCGTGCAGATTTTATTACACATTAAAGACAAATAGGTTTTTTCCATTTTTGCCGTTTTTTTTTCATTTTTCCCCTGGTTTTTTCCAGTTTTTGCCACTGTCCTGGCAAAAATACCTTTTCGCCGGCAAAAAGGCTAACCCTGCTTATTTGTTGTTAATGGCTAACAACAAACAGAAATTTTGTTATATAGCTATTTTTCTAAATAGTTGGAGATTAGTTGAAATTGTAGTCGTTTATTTTTTAACTATGCAGTGCAAAAAATTAAAAAAAACATTTTTAGAATGAATGTATGAAACAGAAATAAATCATTGAATCCAAATGTGGGGTTTATAAACTTAATTTAGACTTCAGGATTGTTTTAATACTAAGAGAATAATTATGCATGAACAGAAGAAAGTCTATTATTCTTTAAAAATAGCTCCATTACAACCCTTCATATCATATTTGATTTTTAAACAGGAAAATAAGCATACATTATTCATTGTATGGAATCCCTTTAAATGTTGCTTTAAAAAGATTCCAGGAGTATTACTTAAAGTTAGTATTCATGTGCATCTGCATGAGTTGTAAAAAGTAAATTATTTTGGTAATGGTAAATATGATAATGTCACAATAGTAGAAAAATTATTTAATGATTTAATTTTAATGATTGTTGAAGAATTCCAAACTTTAATTTAAATTCGAAATGAAAATATTTGCTTTTTGATACTTGAATTTAAAAGGAATATCAGAATAATTTGTGCATTGGGCAAATTATTATAATTACCTACTAAATGAATGCTTTACTCACACTTTAATATTATTTTTTATGAGGATTAATGAGGAGATATAATATGGAAATGTATTTACTGTATAACTCACGTATAAGTCAAGAAATTTTTGACAAAAAAAGAACTTTAAAGCAGGGGGGTCAACTTATGCGCAAAACCTAAAAAAAAAATTATATAAATAAAATATCGGAAAATAGTTTGCTTGCGAATCAGTGCTGCAGCACTCCATTGCGTTTATACAGTACAAAATCCAAAATCCAGAGCCATCCAAACCTCGATGATTCTGAATTTTGGTTTATTTTTAGTTTATTTGTTAAAAAAATAATCTCCCTACCCGATTGCAGAAAACAAACAAACAAAAAAGTGGGTGATTTATATCAAGAATGCATTTCCAATACTAAACAAACTGTTCTCATGCTGACTTAAAATACTGATTAAAATTAACATTAAACTAAGTTTAAAATAGGTAACATGACATACTGTTGTTTTTACTATCTCCAAATCAAGCTAACTACGTTGGAGTGCCGTTATTTCTGGCTGCCGGCATGCTGTTCCCAATACTTCAAAATACGGGATTTCATAGTGTTCCTGAGCTGTAATCGTCAAATCACCATTTATTTTGCTATTCATGGCAGTCGATATGAAGTTTGGCATCATGGCGTTCGGCTTGCATTCAGTATTTTTCAGCCAATGGCGTTTTACACAAGTTTTTCTTTTTCAATGGCAGCACTTGTTCTGTTTCTTGTTCATTTTTATCGCACAAAAAATGAGAAAAAAAAAAATACTTTTTTTTTTGTTTGCAGGAGTGTCGACTTCTCTTATATGTGGGTGGATGTGAAGACTGTGTGTGTATAATTAAAATTGAAGACACGGTGGCTTGCCTTTAGAATATTTATATCACAGAGAGGTACACACACAAACAGTCACAACAAGAAGAACACAAAATGAGAATACAGAAGTAGATGTAGTAGAACACAGATGCAATAAAGTTGCTTTTTGGGGTAATAAACCCGCTATTTAAATGACATTCGTCAATTATATGGGGAGTAGTCCCGCTATTTAAAATATAGGAACATTTGGGGATAAATCCCGCTGTTCGCTTTAGAATGTTGGGGATTAGACCCGCTGAAATAAACACGACGTGCCACAATGACAGCTAGTGCAAAACTAAAACTCTCGGTCACATGACCGTAGAACTGCGGAGCTTGTTCGGCATGCGCACAAGGACCGAACATGCCGCCCCGCGTTGCAATGTGCGTAGCACATTCAAAATTTTAAAATACATTATGAATACAAACTACTAAAATAGCAATAACATAACAATATTACAAAACAAATACAAGTGATCAGTTGCAATAAAAAGTATAATATACAATGCAATAATGAAAATTTAAAGTAAGATTTAGTTTTAAAACAAACACTAGTTGAATCTAAATTATTTACAAACATTTTTTAAATACACTTTTAAATCAATAAAATAAGAATATAAGTAAATATAAAATGCATTAGGATTCATCCATAGGTAAGACACATAATTTAGATATCGACCTAAGGAAAATGTTAGAGGCTGTCTTTTCCTTGGCAACTCTCACATTGCCGTCCTTCCCTGGTATGACCTCCAGGATTCGTCCGAGCAACCATTTACAAGGAGGTAAGTTGTCCTCCTTTATCACCACCATTGCTCCCGGTTTCATATTATCACCCTTTACCTGCCATTTTGTACGATTTTGGAGGTGGCTTAAGTAGTTTAATCGCCAATTTTTCCAAATTAACTGAACAAATTTAGTAATTCTTTGCCATCGAGATAATCTCGATTCGTTAATATCAATTAACTGAGGTTCTGGAATAGCATCGATTGGCCGACCAATTAGGAAATGGCCTGGTGTCAATACGCTAAAATCATTTATGTCGGTCGATAAGGGGGTTAAAGGGCGTGAATTTAATACTGCTTCAATTTGAGTGGTAATGGTTTGGAATTCTTCCATTGTCAATCTAGCACCCTTCAATGTCCGTTTAAGATAATATTTGAAGGATTTAACCCCGGCTTCCCATAAACCGCCGAAGTTGGGGGATCTAGGAGGAATGAATTTCCATTCGATAGCTTCTGAGGTAAGATAATGAGCTAATTTTTCATCGGGGCAACGAACTAATTCATAAAGTTTCTGCAATTCTGATTTAGCACCCTTAAAATTCGTAGCATTGTCTGTTATAATCGAAGTGCATTTTCCTCGTCTTGAAACAAAACGTTTAAGTGCGGCGATAAACGCATCGGATGTTAGATCCGTTACTATTTCTAAATGAATAGCCTTTGTTACTAAGCAAATGAAGATCGCGACGTAGATTTTATGAAAAATCCCTTTTCTTTGATTTTTATATTTAATCTCAAAAGGGCCGCAAAAATCAGCTCCTGTATGGCAAAAGGTAAAATTCGGTGTTATTCTTTCTGATGGGAGAACGCCCATGATTTGTTTGGCAGTAATTGGGTTGCTTCTGAAACAGACAACGCAGTCATGCACTACCTTACGCGCTAAATTTTTCCCACTTACTGGCCAAAATCTCATACGTACGTAATGTATCAAACTTTGGGGACCAATATGAAAATATTTTCTGTGAAAATACTCAAATATAAGTTTTGTAATCTTATGGCCTTTTGGCAAAATGATTTGATGCTTGTTATCAAAGTTTAAATCTGAATTCTCTAATCTCCCTCCAACTCGTAAGATATTATTTTGATCCAAAAAGGGGGCTAAACATTTAATTTTACCAGAAGGAGGAACCCTTGACTCCCGTTTTAAACTACTAATCTCTTCCTGAAACTCAGAATTTTGTATTAGCCTAATTAGAGAAGTTTCTGAGGCCTTTATTTCTGAGGTGGTGAGGCTGCCTCTGCGTCTGTCTACAGCTGGAGATTTGCAATTGTGCAGGAATCTATACACATAAGCTAGAACGCGAAGAATATTGTAATAATTATTACTTATGCTCAAAATAGAATCTACTGCTTCAAAATTCCTGAAAAGAGAAAGAGAAATATTAGAATTACAATCATAAATATTGATTTTAAATTTAGATTTAGTCTCTAAAACATAGTCCTTTTCTGGTACATCAATGGGTTCTTGCTTAGTCTCTAGGACATCAGCTGCGAGGAATTTTGGTCCCTTGAACCACATTGGGTCCTGTATAATGGAATTAACACTAGTACCTCGAGTTAAGAGGTCCGCAGGATTGTCCTTGCTGGAGCAGTGATACCAAGAATTAGAATCAGTGAGAACATTGATTTCCTTGACACGATTGGCGACAAACTGCTTCCATCGTTTTGTTGAGCCCTTGATCCAGTAAAGAGTAATGCTGGAGTCAGTCCAGTAGTACACTGCAGATGCTACTTTCTGATCTAGAATGGGCTTGATTTTATTAGTCAGTCTTGCACTCAGTAAGGCTCCAAGAAGTTCCAGCCTAGGTAGACTTATCTCCTTTATAGGGGCATCACGACTCTTTGAGGTTACGAGATTGACTTCCACTCCACTCTCCCTTTTTATTCTTAGATAAACAGCAGTGCCATATGCTATTTTGCTAGCATCAGAGAAGGCATGTATTTCTACTTCTATTACTTGATTCAGGCAACCAAAAATTTTTCTCGGAATTTTCAGTTTTACTAAATTTGGAAGTTCTTCGACCCACTTTAACCACTGTTCTTGCACATTAGTTGGCAACTGTTCATCCCATGATGTCTTCTTTAGCCATAGTTCTTGAAACAGACATTTAATTCTAATGGTGTATGGCGTGAGCATGCCTAAAGGATCGAAGATTTTACCAACCGCTTGCAGTAGTAACGTTTTGAACCCTTTTGTGTTGACAAGAACTGCATTAGGCTTTTGACTTCAAATATCAGACAATCTTCCTCCGTTTCCCAGGACATTCCTAAAACTTTGCTTAGATTGCTTCCTAGACTTATAGTGGCATGTAGGGATGCAACGGATATCCGGCCAATATCCGATATCCGGCATATCCGGCTGATTTTTCAATATCCGAAATATCGTCGGATATCCGGATCACAATCACCGGATATCCGACTTCTCTGTCGGATATCCGATCGGATATCCGGAGAATGCAGCAAAGAAAATATAGATGAATAACAGTAATCCTTTGATCCCAAATAACACTGAAAAACTTTTGTTTATAATGCAAAAGATGAAATAATAAGTTCCCTATCAATATGAGTAAAAGATAATTCTCAAAAGCTTAAAAAATTGCCAGCTTTCCTTACTATTTATATTAAAATTCTGTAATAAATTCAAGATTTTACATTTATATCTTTTAGAAAATTGTATCTTTACTTTCGGATTGTAAAACAAAATTTGAAGTCAAAATAGCAAATAAAGCCTTTTTGTAAAAGTGTATAAAGATAGAAAACCAACATTTAGAAATGCTCAAATAATGAAAGAAAAGGTTGCAAACAGCTGTTTCGAATCTATTGTCGAGATTCTTCATCAGTACAAGACTCAGCATGTAGAAAAAGCTAAGCTGAGCAAAGCGACAGAGAAGCGCAGGCTTATATACCATCTAGCAGCCTTCACACGCTACGCTGGTCAGTGTTTTTTAAAGAAACTTTGAATCAAACGAAATTTTTATATCATAGTAATTTTTAGTTTTACATCATACTTTAGACTGTCTGCCATCGGTGAAAAGTCCAAGTTCAATGTTAGTCACCAATGAATGACGTAGCGTTCAAGATGTTAACAGTTTTAATCACATAAAAATTCATTCAGCAGAGCCTTTAAAATAAAGCCAACCTTTTGTAATTGGGTTCATCTGATTTAAAACATCTCTCCATAAGTATTCAATTAAGCAACGTAGAATGCTATATTTCAGTTGTTACAAAATTTCAGAAAAATTATCCAAGTAACAATGTAAGTTCCATTAAAATCTATCTAGTAGAACTTAAGTTATAAGCGGCCGGAATGAAATTTCACTTTGCGTTTTATATATATTGATATAATTAAATATATCTTACATAATCATGTTAACCTGATTATAGAACTCTCTTTCAAAATTGTAGGTACAACAGATTTTTTTTTGTATAATGATTAATACAAAATTCAGACTTCCTTTTATATAGATAGATTGAAAATTTCAAGTTTTTGCGCAGAAGGCATCGCCAAATTAGGAAAATGCAAAGTATTTCACGAACTACTGGATTTAAAAGATTTTGCTTGGTACCATTCGATTCAGCATAAAAAAATACACTAAAATATGTTATCAGTTGAAAAATAACTACAAAAGCCGATTTTTAAGGATTTTTTTTTTAATTCGTTCTTTTTTTCACCTCCCTTGGGGGTGGAATTCTCGAAAATTTCTTCTTAGCGGCACTCAGTATTATGAGAAGTGGTTTTTATCCCAATTGTCAAGATTTTTGGTTCGGCAGATTTTTTTGTGCTGTGAATAATACGAAATCCAGACTTTCTTTTATATATATAGATAAGGATTGAAAATGTCAGGTTTTTGCGCCGAAGACATCGCCAAATTAGAAAAATGTGAAGTATCTCACGAACTACTGGATTTAAAAGATTTTGCTTGGTACCATTCGATTCAGCATGAAAAAATGCACTAAAATATGTTATCAATTGAAAAATAACTGCTAAAGCCGATTTTTAAGGAATTTTTTTTAACTCGTTCTTTTTTTCACCCCCCCCCCCTCTCTTAGGGGTGGAATTTTTAAAAATCTCTTCTTAGTGGCACTCAGTATTATGGGAAGTATTTTTATCCCAATTTTCAAGATTTTTGGTTCGGTAGATTTTTTTGTTCTGTGATTAATACGAAATCCAGACTTTCTTTTATATATTTAGATTACAGGAGCGAATGATAGTAGATTCTAAATGGCTTTTTGCTACCTTACATGCATTATTTATGCATTTCTAAATATTGGTTTCTGTCTTTAATCTTTATAAAATTTGAAATTGTTTAATAAACTATGATTTTATTAATTTTCTTTCTTTCGCTTAGTTTAAATAATGGGTTAATTGGTTTATAAGTTAAACAACCAAACAAACATTTTTTACTTTCTTCTATCCTTGATAGTAGAAAGTAATGTAATCATTTGTTTTCGACAAATTTATGTTTTAGGGATCCAATATCCCTAAAAACATGTTTATTCAAAACCTGTCTGTCCCAGTGTCACCATCATATCATCAAAAATGTATGAAGTTATACATAGAATGAACCAAACATTTTGTACATGTTTTTGGCTGTAGTTTTAGACATAGGATCATTTTGATGAGGACACCTCCATGATTAGTTTTGCGAGTTCATTGGATAAGTCTAAGAGGGGGGGAGGGGATGGGAGGTAACTCTCCCATCTTGAATTTAGTTTAATGGGTTTTTCACATAAAATTTACCGATTTGCTTCAAAATTTGGATATAGGTTCATTTGGATAAGGCACTTCCCTGATTTGTTTTGAGAGTTCATTGGATAAGTATAAATGGGAGATCGGTGGGACTACCCCTCTTAATTTAGGTAAATGATTTTTCTTGCAGAATTAACCAATTTGTTTTAATATTTGGATACAGGTTTATAGTGATAAGATGCTTCCCTAATTAGCTGTGGGGTCCTTTTGTTAAGCATAAAAGGGATACGGGAGATTACCTCAAACCCCCTTAAATTTGATAAATAAGTTTTTATGCAGAAATATCCTATTTGCTTTAAATTTTGGATGTACATTCTTTTTGATAAGGCGAATCTCTGAGTAGTTTTGGAAGTTTAATGTTTAAGTATAAAGAACGGGGATAACTCTTCTTAAATTATATAAATGGGTTTTTATGAAGAATTATTCAATTTGCTATGAATTTTGGATATAGGTTTTTTTATGTGATAAAGCATATCCTTGGTTAGTTTAGGGGATTCAATGATTAAGTATAAAAAGGGGAAATGGGGGGGGGGGGGAGCTATTTCCTCCCTTAATTTTTTTTTCGAATGTTTTTGAATTGGCAGTTCATGCAGTAATGGGAATTTTGCATCTTGCTAAAACTGGCTATTCGCAAACAGCTGATGTATAGCGGAATAACAAAAAAATATTAATTTTAATAAATAACATGATCGAGATTAACTCATTCTTAATCTAATTGACTGCAGCAAAAATTCTAGATGAAAATCAAAGTTGGTATGATATTGAACTAATAATATTGATGTAGTATTAATATTTGTAAATATTTTTTGAAAATTGAGATCTATGAAATAGAAGAGAGTCTTAGGATTGGTGCATCCAACTAGTTATTTTTGTGACTTCATTATAAATATTTAAAATTAAAAGTAATTTTTTTCTTTTCATAAATTTCAAAGTGATTTACCTTAAAATAAAATTAAATATAGCTTAAGGTAAGACATTTTTGAATAATTAAAACATGAAAAAAAAATCATCAATTAAACCTGTATTTGGATATAACTCTTCAACCATTGGTATATTAGTAAGACTTTTATGTTTACATTATAAAAGGATGCTATGTATTTCTTTGTGAAAATTCTTTACAATTATAGACATATTAATAAACATGTAAAATTTGTTCTAAAAATTATCAGCCATTTCATTGTACATATTATAAGCAATTTTCAGCGGTTCAATGACAAATAAGCAGAGTATTTAAATATTAGAATTGCATTTTTTATTCAATATTATTATTATACACATACAGGGTTTGAATTTCGGGACGGGATGGCAGGATTCATGCACTAAAGAATCTTGTGTCATTCCTGTTTCCCAAAAAAATCACTTTTTGAAATTTTTTTCTTTGTGAAGTGAGGGTCAAGTCTCAGGACCGACTGACTATTTTCTTGATATTTTCCTCTATCGATTGACAAATCTCACAGTTTGCTCTTACGACAATTATACAAAATTCATGATTGTTTTTCTGCGTTTGACTGAAATGTTTTGTAATTTTTCTCACAAAATTTCCCGTTTGCTGGTCTTACAAAATTTTACAACTTTTTCTTTCTGGAGACCAACAGGCAAAATTCATAATTTATTTCTCTCAACTAATTGACAAATTTAGCTATTTTATTCTGCGACTGATTGGCAAATTTCCCTTTTTGTTTTTGTGACATTCTGATGAAATTAACAATTATTTTCCTGTGTCCAGCTGAAAAATTTGTGTTTTGTCCTTTGTTATTGGCTGACGAATTTCATGATATTTCCTTGTGACAGCTTAACAAATTTTACGATATTTTATTGTAATTGATTGACGAATTTCAATATATTTTCCCACTACTCAAGTTCTCTCAAAGTTCAAATTTTTTCAGGCAGGTCGACAATTTTTGAAAATTTATTTTTGCCATGATGGACGAAATCAGCTACATTTTTTCTATGACAGATTTATATATTTTGCGAATTTTTTTCCTGTGCCAAAACAAGAAATAACTATTAGGGCAGTAATGGTCACTAGAGTCTGAGCTCTATCACATGAGTCTGGAATTAGCTCTGAACAAAATGAGATTAAATCCTGTGTTGCACATTTGAAAAAATAAATAAATAAATAAATAAATAAGTAAATAAACATTTTTTGTTTACAATCAGTGGATCAACATTAGATTTTTTCATTTTTCAAAGTCATCGCACATTTTGTCATCAATGGGCTCAATAATCATACCTCCTTTTTTCATTTAAAAGACGATCTTTCATACAACGTTTCTGTTCGGATTCATTTTTTTCCATATCTGATAATTTGCACCTTCCCATTTTGTAACTTTTCTACCCTCTTCTTTATTAACATTGACATTTTGATTTCCCATTCAAATAAAAATTCTTCTAAATTTAAAGAATTTCGTAAAATAAATAAATAAAATGTGGACATCCATTGCCCAAAGCAAGATGTTTAAATGTTTCCCATTGAGTTATTGAAAATCAGTAAAAACATTTTTATGATGTTCAAAACATGATTTATATAATAAGTCATATATTATGTATATCATGGATTAAACGTTAATATTCCTGGACGAATCATAAACAAAATAAAATGCAGACATCACAAGGCCCATTCTCAACCGAAAACAACAGCCGTTTTCCAAATGATTTAAAAAAAAAAAAAAAAAAAAAAAAAAAAAAAAAAAAATGAACTTTATGGAAACACATTTAGAAACAATAAATACTTGATGTGCATAGTTCACAGAAATTAGGACATGACTTTTTTAAATAATCCATTTCTTATGTAATAGAAGAAACCTATTGACTATGTCCTTTTCAGAATTTCATATGGGTTTAAATTCTAATAAATAGTAGAACATAATTCAATTAGCTAAAATGTCAGGGATTACACATTACAGTATTGACGATAATTCCACTAAGTGATATACAATCATCGAAGGATATTGACAATACAATCACCTACATGCATTATTCTTGAAAGTAAATTAAAAATGAATGCCAATCAGATTAAGAAAATTAAGAAAAAGAATTAAGAAAAAATAATTAGATGAAAAAAGCATAACCAAGTATTTTCGATAATTTAATGTGTTAGAAAAGTTGCTCTGTTCTGTTTGTCAAAAGTGTAACCTATAAAAGATTCTAAGCCACACAAAATCGAATAAACATGAATTGAAAAATTCATTTAGCAACTCAGTTATTAATTGCCCATAACATTGAGTGAAAATTGAAAAATGATATAATATATATAAGGTTTGATTATTTTCCTTTGTTTTAATTAAAATAAACATTTTGGATAATTATCTTGAGTTGTTGATTTAATTTATTTCAGTGGAATTTTGTCCTGTCAGTATAATTTGTAAATATTTAAGTGGCATGTAAAAAATAATAGGGTTTAAAAAATATTCCCCCCCCCCTCTCATATAGTTTAACTCCCCTGCATTTACAAATGTTATGAGGGAAACTCTCTCCTCCTGGGAAAACCTGAATTTCAAGCCCTGATAGTCAAAGATATATAGTTTCTGTAAAATATATTGCAATATGTTTAAAATGTTGTAATGGTGTGTGAAACATGTTTGCAATTTATTATATGAGATGGCATTGTATAAAGAAATAAACGAGCATTCACCATAACTAAAAACATATTTAGTACCGGATATCCGATCGGATATCCGGCCGGATATCCGAATCCGGCAGGCAAATCGGATATCCGATATCCGATATCCGGCAAAATCAATATCCGTTGCATCCCTAGTGGCATGTTCTGCTTGAATATCTAAACCTTCCTTCTTCCAACATCCCAATAATGCTTCATCATTGGTTATCCATTTTCGAAGAGTCATTCCGGCTTCAGACATTATTTTATTAGCACTCAAAGAAATCTCAAGAGCTTGTTCCAGAGTATCTTGACCAGAGATAAAATCGTCCACGTAAATATATTTATCGAGTAGGTAAACAGTTCTTGGGTGCATGTTTGTAAATCGCTTGATGTGTTCCTTAATGGTAGCTGATAGAAGAAACGGGGAGGCATTGACACCAAAAAGCACCCGTTTAAATCTGAAGACTTTGAAAGATGTTAAATCGTGATCGAACCAAAGAAATCGGACAGAGTCCCGGTCCCTTTCTGCAAGTGAGATTTGAAGGAATGCCTTCTCGATATCAGAAGAAAAGGCGATTTCGTACAATCTGAAGTGGATTAAAATATCGAAGAGAAGTGGATTTAAGTTCGTCCCCGGCCATAAGCAATCATTCAGTGACAACTCATTATTATCATGAGAGCTGGCATCAAAAACTATCCGGACTTTAGTTGTAAGTTTATCTTCCTTACAGACCGCATGATGTGGTAAATAATAAACCGCCCTATCTA
This sequence comes from Maratus speculifer, assembly GCA_964019185.1. Classification (NCBI taxonomy): domain Eukaryota; kingdom Metazoa; phylum Arthropoda; class Arachnida; order Araneae; family Salticidae; genus Maratus; species Maratus speculifer. Next base: position 220,298,315 of record OZ025301.1, read on the forward strand.
AAACAGGTTCATTTTCTTGCACCTGCTCTATAATTCCATGCTTCAAATAATCTGTTATTATTTCAGAATATTGGCGAAAAAGTTCAGGGTTTCGATACAATTTTCTTTTTAGACCTTCTAAACGCTTTTTTGCAACATTAAAGTTGTTACTTAATTCCTTCCAATCTCTTTTCCAGGGTAAGTGAACTTCGTAACGATCGCCCACAAATTTGACTGTTTTGTCGAATATTTGTTGCGCCTGATCCCTTTCTGATATTTTTGGATCTTCATGCTTAATGCCTATAGATTCGAGTTCCCAAAACTGTTTCAAAGTATCATTGACTTCATCGAAATCTCTAAAAACATTACACATAGCAATATTTTCAGACCAATTTTTCTCGTCTAATGTACCAGTTGGAATCCATCCAAAAACAGTGTCTTGCAGGAAAAGTTTATCAGTAATCTTAACGGAATTATGTTTTAAAATTCTGTAAAATTTTTCAGCACCAATTAATATATGCACCTTTGCCGGCTTAAAAAATGTAGGATCTGCTAGTTTTACAAAGTTCGGTAATTTAATGTTAGAAACATTTAATTGCGTTGACGGAATTACATCCGTAATTTTAGGCACAATTAGGAAATCTATTTTTTCCGCAAAAGTTCCGTTTTCGTTGCTAATCACAGTAGAAATTTTATTTTTTACATTTTGAGTGTATCCGTTTAATCCAGTAATTGGAGCATTAATTAACCTTTTTCTTAATTTTAACATGTCTGCAGAATCTCTTGATATAAAATTACTGTTGCTGGCGGAATCTAAAACAGCTCTAAATTTTATTTTATTTCCGAAATTATCTTCGATAAAAACAAAACAAGTACTCAATAAAACTGATTTATTTTCATTGTTTACGTTATTCAAGGTTTTCAAAGAGTCATTATTTTCCAAATTGTTTGTTTCTTTTTCAGTGACACCTGCGTTAAATGCAGGGGGGTGTGAAGGGGGAATGGCGTCAGAGCAAAGTTCATTTTTTGATTTATTTTCTCTTTCTCGGTGAATGAGACTGGCGTGTCGTAGTCCACAGTGAATGCAATTATACTTTGAAACACAACAATTTACGAGATGTTTTGGACTCAAACAATTCGAACACAGTTTATTTTTCTTTACGAAATCATATCGTTCTGATACATTCATTTTTAGAAACTGAGAACATTTGTTCAAATTGTGAAAAGCGGATTTGCATAGAACACAAGTTTTCACATTCGATTTATTATTCGAATTTAGCATGAAATTTTTTGTTTTGTTAGAAGGGGGAATGTTTTTGTTAAAAGGTTTTGAAGCAGAATGTCTATTTACACTTTCTAGAGTAGAACTTCTGTTTTCCAAAAATGACATTAGTTCAGAAAATTGTGGATATTCTGATTTTTTGACTGAATATTCAAATAATTTCCTGGTTTCTTTATCTACCTTTTGTAATATAATATTTATAAGGATAGCATCAGACAGATTATTTTGTTCATATTGTAATACCTTTAAGGCCCTCAAATTTTTATTTACACAATCAATAAAATTTCTCAATTCTTTAGAGGACTCGTAATGTATTTTTTCATAATTAATTATGGCTGATAAATGAGTATCAATGAGCAAACGTTGATTTTCGAACCTTTCAGTAAGTGCTGCAGACAATGAGTCAAAGGAATCGTCAGCACTTTCTAGTTGTTTTGCTTCATTTTTAAGCGATGCTCGCAAATAGAAGAGCTTTTGTGCATCATTTAGCTGTTCATTATTGATAATTAAATTGGTAAATTGTACTTTAAAGATTGACCACTCGTTATATTTACCATTAAATGTTGGTAATGGGATTTCAGGCAATTTAACTCTAATATTATTGACATTTCTAGATTCAATATTATCAACATGAACATTTATTTCAGATACTTTGAGATTGTTAAGAAATATATTGAGACTTACCTCAAGTTTCTCGAGACGATCTTCAAGTTCGTCTAATTCTTGTTCTACTTCAGATAGGTCTTTAATCTCGGGAATATCATAAAATTTATCCCGTATTTCAGATATCTTTGTTTGAAGCTCTGGTATTTTCCTGAGCTTTATTTCGAGCTCTGTACTTGAATAATTACTTTGTTCTTTATTGTCTCTAACGAAATTTTCTAGCTTTGTTATGGCGCCTTTTAAAGCACCTTTTGCTCTGTTAAGCTTTTCCATAGGTTTTCAGCTGACTCGTGCGATGACGGACCATCAAATGGATGTGAAGACTGTGTGTGTATAATTAAAATTGAAGACACGGTGGCTTGCCTTTAGAATATTTATATCACAGAGAGGTACACACACAAACAGTCACAACAAGAAGAACACAAAATGAGAATACAGAAGTAGATGTAGTAGAACACAGATGCAATAAAGTTGCTTTTTGGGGTAATAAACCCGCTATTTAAATGACATTCGTCAATTATATGGGGAGTAGTCCCGCTATTTAAAATATAGGAACATTTGGGGATAAATCCCGCTGTTCGCTTTAGAATGTTGGGGATTAGACCCGCTGAAATAAACACGACGTGCCACAATGACAGCTAGTGCAAAACTAAAACTCTCGGTCACATGACCGTAGAACTGCGGAGCTTGTTCGGCATGCGCACAAGGACCGAACAGTGGGTTTTAAACTTTTCTTAATTTTTAATATCATAAATTAAGGGGTCGACTTATATGCGAAGTCGGCTTATATGTGAGTATATATGGTAATCAGTTACTACAGTTCAGGAGGCATCCATATGGAATTTTATCAGACACAAAGAAAAGTTATATATTTTATGTAAGTAACTAGAAATAGGAGATTCGAATTATCTAAGTCTGCTGAAAGTGAAGTAGTACCAAAGGCAAAAATTAATACGTTTCAATGTTTTAGAAGCTTATTTTAAGTTATGTATCACAAGAATAATAAAATATGGAAAATGTTGCTTTATCTATTACTGTAATAACATCCTGGTCTGCCTTGTTGCAAAGAGAGCCAAACATGTTAGAGAAATGTTTTTGTTAGTTATTTTTAAGATTTACCTATGTTGTCAAATAGGATTTTTATTTTAAAGTTAAATTTGAAAAGTCTTAAAGAAAATAAAAGGTCAACAATGTTCATCTGTCGCTAGACCTTCATCAGAAAAGCTTATAAAATAAATGTTTGTATAATTTTGCATTGATTTCATGAAAGAAAACTAAATCACTGGAAAATTTCTGCATCACTTTTTTAATGCCAAAGATATGGAATGCTTGTAGAAATCTAATACTGAACACCACCATAATTACGATGCTGAGAAAAACAATGTTTGCTTGTCAACCGGTGAGGTAAAATAGAATAATTTGAATACATATTTTTGAAACAGATACACAAAATTCCATAAAAAAATCTGCAGACAATTTGGAACGTCTGAAATAGCTATTGATAAAATTTCAAAGTAATTTGACACCTACCTCCCTTTAATTGGAAAATTTTACATCCATAATTTAACATTTAAATATGTTGAGCCACAGAGAGTTAAGCAATCTGACTTCCAATTTTCATATGATAGTGAAAAGTATTGGTTTCTTCCGGAAGAAATTGAAGAAACCAATAGAAAACAAAACATGCTCAAAATTAAAGTATATTAACTAGGTAAAATAATTAAACTAACAGTATAATTATATGAAATCTAAATTGGAAAATTTAATTAATATTAATAAATATTTTTGGAAAAATAAGCTATTTTTTAATGACAAAGTTCAGGTTCATCAAACATTTATGGGTGAAGGATATTTTTTCTATAACTTTAGAGGTACAGGGATGTTTTTTTTATTTATTAATGTGCCATTTATGTAAAAAGAGAAAGAAACTACCTGCAATATGTTTATTTTTCATACAAAAGTACAGTCGAACCCTGTTATAGCGAACCTGGTTTATAACGGACGAAAATTTTGGTCCCACCGCTTTCCTATAGTATTTAATGCTATTTTATCCTTTTATAGCGAACCTCCGGAATCTTAAGAATCGGTTATAACAAACTTTTTTGTAGTTGACCATGATTTTTTTTTCTCTTTTTTTTTCTTTTCCGCTGACGTAAAAAAAGGTTTTCGACTCTAATTGAATAAGAAAATGTTTGCCAGCTAAGTAAAACATGGTGCAAATTAACGATAAGTCTTGTTATTAAAGAGTAGTGAGACCTGCATTGTTTCTCTTTTATGGTAGTCATTCTCAATTAAGTAACGCATTTAAGGTAACTTATTCAACTAATGTATTTAAGAATAATTCGAGGTATGGCAGCATTGAAAAGAACACCTTCTTTGAAGCAAACTATAATCAAACGCTTTTTTCCTTAAATTATACTCTTTGGAGTTCACAGTATGATGAAAAAGAGGAAAATTTAAATGATAAAAAAGTAAACAAACAAAATAAAAATAAAACTATTTTTAACTTGCCTATAATTAGTGTTAGTGCTCCTAAGTCTGGATAAAGTGTAAAGTTTTAGTATAGTCAGGATCATTCATTAAATTGTTTGCTCATTTATCCTAACATTTATCCGAACTAGGGTTGGTCTCGAATGTTTAGATAATCAGCGCTTTACTGTATTTCTATTTGTCTTCCTTTTTAGTAAATTTATTTATTATTGTGCCAGTTTAATGCAATCAATTTAATTCATTAATGATCATATCTAACAGAATTTACATTTTTTTTTTTTTTTTTTTTTTTTTTATACATCACAGGGTTGTTTGGTTTAAACCAAGTGGTTAAAAAAAAAAAAAATGCTGGTTTTTTTTCACCTGGTTTTTTTTTTTTAATTCTTTTACTTAAATGTTTTATTTTACACATTATTGAAAAATGCAAAATCGAAGTTATGAAGAAGCTTCAAACAAAGATGTAGAAAAATGATAAATTAATAAATTTCTAAAATGACAAACATTTTTAATCAACTCAACTTTTCATGTAAGCTATAAATCTACATGGCAGAATAACTATTTTTTCTAAAATTAGCTGGTTAGAAAAAAACATATATATATATGGCTACAAATTACATTTGCATTCATTTTATTTATTTATTTATTCAGATATACTCGTTTCACTATTTTTATTTTATTTTTTTAATTATGATTCAATTTAATTCTAATTCTTCGTTTTGGTTTATTGTTTTATTGAAAAAATCCATTGGTGAATCTTGTCTACTTTTAATGGTATTATATATATATATATATTTACACACACACACACATATATATAGCCATATACATATAAAAACCTGAAAGGCAGACTTGAGTTAAAAATGCACTTTTATTATTTAAATTGCTTGATTTTCTCTATTGAGTTATTTTTGTTATGTATGATATTGAATAATTGACAATGAGCTTTTTTTGCTCTGTGGTTATTGATTTTAATAAGCCTTCGTTTTTCTTGCATTCCTACATTGGGATTGGGTTTTTTGCATTATGATTTTATTCTGTTACCAGCTAGGTTTTCACAGTTCAAACCAGTTGGTTTTTTAGAACAAATCTAATATGATATTTTCTCATTTTTGTAATTTAAGTGTTTCAAATTATTGCAAGAAAGTAATTTCTATTTTTAAGTCTAATCTTAATAGTCACCATAAGACATAGTGAGTCTAGTCAAGGTCATGTTAGTATGCATGTAGAATGCAAATTTCATGCATTGATGAACAAATCTAAAGCTCTAAAGAAAACACTTAATTTATGTAAATTTAGCAAAGATAAAATAGATGAAAAATATGCAATATTTAGACTTAAAAATGTTTTCCTTTGAAAAATGCAGATGTGCAGATAATGACATAAAATGATCTTCATAATTTCAGTAGTAAAGCTCCTGTTTACATTTAACTGAAATATGCAAAAGATATATTTAAATCTTCTATTGCATAACCAAACCCATTACTTAAATCAGCCAAGAAAATTGGCAGAAGGGGGGGGGGGGGCAAGACAAGGTTTGCTTGAGATGTAATAGAAAAAAAGTCTCATAAAAATGCCTAAAAAGATGTAATTTTTAGTTTAGACATTTAAAAATACTAAGTGTTATAATAAAGCATGTAGTCCGATGGCAGTTTAAATGCTTCACTGGATGACAGTATTTATAAAACTACTTAATATTTTAAGATCAATGTTTTTCAATAGTCTAAAAAGGTGTTAAAGAGGTATTTTTGTTTATTTTAATGTCATTTTTTTCTTTTAAATTGTTAGTTTCAAAGAATGTCAAATAGCAATACAGAATACTTAAAGTGTGTAAAGACTGTACTGCTAAATTCAAATCATTCCAAAAATTCTTTATAAAAAGCTTTATTTTTCAATAAGATAATTCATGTAGTTTTCTAACAAAAAAATAAGACATCACATATAACAAGTGTTTAAAAGTTCTTAGTTTGAATAACTATTTGAAAATACTGTATATGAATCTATATAATATATTTATTAAAAGTGCTAGTAATCAAAAGATTGTTTAATAAGATTGACAAGATATCAATGTTTCATTATGTAGAACATTTTATTTATGAAATATAAGACATAGCTTTTTCTAAAAATGTTTAATATTTAAATGATTTCAATTTTCTACATAATTGATTGTACATTAAATAATGACATTGATTAGAATTACTTTTAAATCAAATTATTACTTATATATTCAAAAATATTTATTTTTGTTGATAAATATGCATGTATATGTAACAGTAAAACATATTATAAAAAAAACCTGGTTTAAACCAAAAAAACCATGGTTTTTGGTTTTTTAAAAAAAAACCCGGTTTTTTACCAACCCTGATACATTATTATTGAACATATAGGTATCAGATAATAATCATATTTTGTAAACTAACATTTTTTAACGGTTCGGATATAGCAAACAAAAACTTCGGTCCCTTGTAGTTTGTTAAAACGGGGTTCGACTGTACATTATTTTCATATAAAAAAAAAAATGAATTATTGAAAACTGTGCAACACAGTAAATATACAAATTTGCAATTATTTATACTAGCTGTTCTGCCCGGCGTTGCCCGGGTTCATCAAAAAATAGCAAGAAGGCTCTGTTGTAACAAGATCCAACGACGATGTATTTTCTGTTGTAATCATAACATTTCTTTTCATTCAATCTGTGAAGTCTCTGTTCTTCGTTCTCTTCATATAATTTTCTTTTCTTATACTCATCATTTCTGGACAATCGCTCTCGACGCTTTTCTTCTGATTCTTCGCTGAGAATCTTTCGATTTATTAATCTTTGCTTACTTAATCTTTCTCTTCTCTTTTCTTCAGTCTCATCGCTGAGAATCTTTCGATTTATTAATCTTTGCTTACTTAATCTTTCTCTTCTCTTTTCTTCAGTCTCATTTTCTCTTCTTTTTCTATTCTGCTCTCTTTTCTTCGCCAGTCTTTCTTCTCGGTGTTCTGGGGTTTCGTTTGCATATCTTTTTTTATTGTTAATGAAGAGGTCTTCCATTTGTTCTTCCATCTGTTCTTCTTTCTGTTCTTCCATCTGTTCTTCCATTTGTTCTTCCATTTGTTCTTCCATTTGTTCTTCCATTTGTTCTTCAATTATATTCGACGATTCACTGTTTGAGAGCCTATCTGTCCTTTTATTTATAGAAGTTCAAAATGAAAAAAGATTTTCTTAGCAGACGATTTTTTGTGATAAATACATTATCTGTTTTATATTTCTTCTGCGTTTACCTAAGCTGTGTAAAATCTCTATAAATAAAAGGTATAGAGGATGAGAGCCTATCTGTGCCTCAATTATCCTCAGAATTCCTTTTATATATATAGATTAGCATCTAACATACATACCTAAATGCTGATTTAAAAAGATTATTTTTCTGAAAATATCTATGAGCAGAGATATAAAAATCGAGCCAGTGGGCAGTTTTTCACCACTAAATTTTGTTATTTTTTGTCAAATTTTCTGCAAGAATACTAAAATTTAAGTGAAGAAGACAAATAAAAAATTTAATTAATCTTAAAAATATTATTTTTTGAAAAAATAAGTTTTTTTTTTTTTTTTTTTTCTTTTTTAATGACAAACTTCAGGCTCAGCAGACATTTATGGGTTATGAATTTTATAACTTGAAAGGTAGAGGGATGTTTTTTATTTATTAATATGCCATGTATGTAATAAAGAGAGGAAACAAACTACCTGCAAAATGTATATTTTTTATATAAAAATATGTTATTTTCATATAAAAATGCATTATTGAAAACTGTGCAACACAGTAAATATACCAATCTGTAATTATTTATATTAGCATCTAGTATGCATATCTGAATGCTGATTATTTCTCTCAAAATATCTATGGGCAGGGGAATAAAAATCTAAGGCAGTTTTTCACCACTAATTTTTGTTCCTTGTTTTTCATCTAAATATTTTGCAAGAATTCTAATAAAATTTAAAAGTGAACAAATAAAATTTAGTGATAAAAGACTGCCTGTTGCCTAGATTTTTACACCCATGTGTATTACTATGTCGAAGTGCTTTTAAACTCTACAAGTTTTCAGTAAGACTTGAAAGTTTTTTTTATAATTTCATCTTTTGCAGTCATTCTTTCTAAGTTGAGAAATTAATTGCAGCATTCTACTGCTAAAAATTTATAGCAGTATATATATATATATATATATATATATATATATATATTAGGGTGGGCCGAAAAAAACTTTTTTTCGATTTTCGATTATGGCAGGTGCGGAAAAGTGGCCATTGGTGGCACTTAGTTCATACAAAAAATTTGAGATTTTTTGGACATTTCCTTACCCTGCCGCAAACGGCTTGAAGTTTTGCAAAAATGTTCATTTTTGAACTTTTTTCGAAAAAATTTAAAAAATGTTAAATTAAATTTATTTTGATTGTATTTACTTGAAAAGGCATATTTAATGTACCAAATGTTTAAATAAGATCTGATCATGCATTATTTAATATCTATGTGTATTATAACTTAGGCTATTTTTATAGCTTTTTCGCGTATAATAGGCAAAAGTTGTATTTGTTTGAATCGATCGTTAGTTTCTGTATTATTTATGTCCCTTGGTCTTCTTTTTATATGTTCTATGTGTCAAACGTCATACATTTGGGGAAAAGACAGCAGTATACTTCAAAAACATATCTGCATGGTTCGTACACTCTGGAAAAAATAGAAAAAGTGCTGGAAAAAAAAGTCTTCATTTTCAAGGAATGAAAAGTGCTGGAAAAAGAGAGATTCATTTTCAAGGAATGAAAAGTGCTGGAAAAATTAGAAATAATAATTATTAGTCCTTAAATTTTTTAATTTCTAAAGTAAAAAAAAAAAAAAAAAACCCTTCATACACTTTATTTTAAAACAATTTATTTCAATTGTATATTTGCTTTCCCAATGATTGAGTCACTTGCAGCCAAAAATTTCCTTCTCTGCTCCTAACAACCCTGTTGGCATCTTTCCTTGGCTGTAAAAATCAGATGCATGCAGAAACTGTCGGGGGAAAAAAATAGAACGCAGATTGTGACCTGATGAAATTGTTACTATGCACGCGCTGTTCCGTCTAAGCTGTCGGTGATGCATTTTTTCTATAATAGCCAGGAGTGTGATTTTTCGCCAGTGTGCTTCTCCTGCCAGATGAGAGGAGAGAGGCAGACGCTTACGTCACTGTTTACTATACATTAGCAGCTGGGAAGTTCGACTCGGGACAACAAATCAGAATGCATTAGTTTCGGAATAACTTCACTTATTCAATGGGAAGATATGTTTGCTTTTCCACGTGCACTGGAGACTTTTTGCTGAGTCGATGTAATTGGTTCTTGTTAGTCATTGTAATGTAATAAAAGTATGCGAAACATTTATAACCTTTATAACGAAAACGTAGGCTTTAATCGACATTAAACAACACATACAAATTCCGGCTATCTTAATTAATTTGAAAAGCATATAGCTATGTTGCCAAAACGTTATTGATAAAAACAATACAATAACACATATATATCATTCACCCCAACCAAAAAGTTAGTTTACAACATAATCCGACAGATATGCAGGTTTACGTCTCAGTCTACTGGGACGCAATCGTTCATTATCAGTTTTCTGTTCAGGTACCTCATGTTGCTTCTGTTCAGGTTGTTCAGGTTGCTCATGTAAAACATTTTCATCAGGCATTGCACCTCTTTTCGTATTCCTTTCGGTCCCCTCCAAAATCTCTGTCGATTGCTTCGAATGACCATCAAGCTCTGAGCATTCGTTCTGGTTAACGGATGGCTCCATTTCACCGTTACTCTCATAGGTATTTTCGATGATTTCCCCTCTTGGAGCTAAATGTCTGATAGACACAGTAGTCTCACGTCCATCTGGTAGCTTTACGTAAGCATATTCTGGATTAGCTTCCAGAAGTTCAACTTCTTGTACAATGGGCTCATACTTATTAGTACGTGAATGATTTTTCATCAACACTGGTCCTGCCTGAGTAAGCCAAGTAGGTATTGAACTTCCATTATGTGACCTTCTAGGGTGAGAAAACATGCGTTCGTGTGGTGTTTCATTAGTTGCAGTGCATAATAGTGAACGAATGGAATGGAGTGCTGATTGTAGGACTTCTTCCCACAGTTCAATTTTCTTGTTCTGAGTTTTCAATGCCAACTGAATTGTTTTCCAAATGATACCATTATAGCGTTCGACCTGTCCGTTACCTCGTGGATTATAGGCAGTTGTACGACTAGTTGCTATACCAAGTGCAGTAAGAAACCCTTTTAATTCTCTAGACATGAGAGATGGCCCCCTATCTGTATGGATGTATGCTGGCATACCAAATATTGAAAAGATGTTACTCAAATGCTTAATCACTGTAGTTGAGGAGACATCAGAGCAGGGAATGGCAAAAGGAAACCTTGAGTACTCGTCAATCACAGTGAAGAGGAAGCGATTTCTTGAATTTGATGGTAAAGGGCCCTTAAAATCTATGTTCAGTCTTTCGAATGCAGATGTTGCTTTTATTAATTTTCCTTGGTTTTTAATGAATTTAGGTTTTACTTCACAGCAGACAGGGCAGGAATTTACGAGACTTTTCACATCTTCTAGGGAAAAGGGCAAGTTTTTAGATCTAATCCAGTGATGCATTCGAACAATTCCAGGATGACACAAGTCTTCATGCAGCTGTTTTAAATTCACTTCAGGGTTAATTGCAGCAGTTATCCTTGAAAATGCATCTGCATTAGCATTTTTACTACCAGGGCGGTAAATTATATCAAACTTGAAACACGACAATTCCAGCCTCCAACGCAAGATCTTTTCATTTTTGATTTTACTAGAATGATGTTTATCAAACATAAATGAGACAGATCTTTGATCAGTAAATACTTCGAAAGGTCTGCCAATCAGGTAATGTCGCCAGTAACGTAGAGATTCCACGATGGCATATGCTTCTTTTTCAACAGCTGAATGATTCAATTCGGATTTGTTTAGTGTTCTTGAGAAGAATGCTATGGGTCGTCCTGCTTGGCTAAGAGAATAAGGATTTAGTGGCATTTAAAATTGCAGCGGCAAAGAGAACTGAGGCGCATTTTAAAGATAAATCGGAAGACATTCCTAAACCATCGACTTCTAATCCTCAGACTTCTAATTCTCAAGCTTCTGATCCTCAACCACGGACAATCGACTCTTTCGAATCGTGATATCCTTGACGCAGAAATTTTGTGGACATTACATACTATTAAACATCATTTTTCGTATAAATCAAATTAAGACATTGAAAAAATATTTCGACGTATGTTTAGCGATAGTGGCATTGCTCAAAAACTTACATGCAGAGAAAAGAAAACTGCATATTATGCCGTATTTGGGATTTCTCCCTATCTTCAGCTTAATTTAATCGAAGATTTAAATCTAAAGATATTCGTACTTTTATTTGATGAAACTCTAAATATACCTAAACAAGAAAAACAAATGGACTTACATCTCCGATTTTGGCGTAAGAACAAAGTTAGCACTGCTTACTTTAATTCTGCCTTTCTTGGTCATAGTTCATCATCTGATATTTTTGATGCTTTTATGTTTGCAATCGTAAAATTAAAATTTTCCAAAGCAATTCAGATATCAATGGACGGACGAAATGTAAATTTGAAGTTTCACAGCATGCTACAAGATTATTTTTCCAAAGAATTTGACAGAAAATTGATAAACATCGGTACCTGTGGGCTTCACACGGTGCACAATTCATTCAAATCTGGCTGCATTGCAAGTTCGTGGGGAATAGATGACTTTTTGACTGCTTTGTATTTTTTATTTAAAAACTCACACGCTCGCAGGGAAGATTTTTTTGACCGAATCGGATGGAGTATTGCCAAAAAAATTTGTTCAACACCGATGGCTTGATAATGTTCCAGCCTGCGATGCTGCATTAAATCTTCTACCAGCCATAAAAAATTATGTTACAAATGTAGGGAAGAAAAATAGTAAGCCTGATTGCAAATCTTATAATTGTGTTAAAAATTATATAAATGATAATCTTCTTTCAGTAAAATTAAAAATTTTCCACTCTATCGTCAAAGTTTTACTACCTTTTTTGAAAATTTATCAGACTGATCAACCCATGTTACCATTTCTGTCAAAGGATTTAAAGATAATATTAAACAGCCTTTTGCAGCGTTTTATGTTACCTAAAGTTTTAAGTACTGCAACAACTGTGCAGAAACTGCTACATTTAGATATTAATGATGCCAAGAACCACAAAGCAGTTGAATCTATAGATCTTGGATTCTCTGCATATTTTATATTCTGCAAAATGTATCACAGATCGTCAAATATTTGATTTGAATATGGAATGTAAGCAATTCCTAATTAAAACCACCTCAAAGCTCCTTGACAAATCACCTATTGGATATAGCATTGTAAGAAATTTATCTTGCTTAGATCCAAGAAATATGGTTGCTAATAAAAAGAATTGCTTAAATAAGATGCATAATATTTTAAATTCTCTGATTGATTCAAAACTTGTAGAAGAAAATGTGAGAATATTTTGGTGGAATTCGACAATTATTTAGATGATGTTGTTGTTTTAAAGTTTTCTGATTTTGCTGAATTCTCACCAGAGAATCCAAGAATTGATGAATTATTTTTTGAAACAATGAATAATAGCAAATTTCAAAATTTGTGGAAAGTTGTTGAAATGCTATTACTTCTTAGTCATGGACAGGCTACTGTTGAAAGAGGGTTCAGTATTAATAAAAAAATTGAGATTGAAAACATGAAGGAACAGTCTTATATTTCCCAGAGACTTATATGTGATTACCTAAATGAATGCAGCAATATTCATGATGTAAAAATATCGAATTCAATGCACACTTATGTTTCCAATGCCAGACAACAATATATGAGCTACTTGCAAAACCAAAAATCAACATCTACAAAGAAAAGAAAAGAAACCTCTGAAGATATAAGGGAATTGATGGTTAAAAAAAGATGTCTGGAAAATGAAATCAAATGTCTAATTAAGTCTGCAGATGGATTTGCAGAAAAAGCAGAAGAAAACAATGACCTTCAATCCCTTTGCAAATCCAATAATTTAAGGAGATCTGCTAAAGAAAAAGAAGAAAGGATGCAAGATGTTATTAATACTTTAAAAGATTTACAAAGCATTTAACTCAAATTGACTTTGGACTTACATTTTACTAAGTTTTATTAGCCAAGGACAATTTTTTTCCCTTTAAGCTTTACATTTATTTATTATTACATTACTTTTTAATTAATATTTTTTATCCTTAGACTTTACATTTTAATCTAAATTTACATTTAATCTTAATTTACTTTTTAATTAATATTTTTTATCCTTTTTCTCTTTTTATATTTCATAAATAAAACTTCATTAGATGAAAATTTAGAAAGTATCTTTATTAAGGAATAACACACATTTAAATACACAGGTAAAATGGTGACTATTTTCTTTATGATATATTATTCTAGAGCCATTTTAATGCATGTATTAAAACAGTCCTTGAAAAGTGCTTGAAAAGTCCTTGAAAAGTGCTTGAATTTTATTTGTTCTCAAGTGTATGAACCATGATCTGGAAGGTGAGAAAGTGGTGAAGCAGGACTCTAAGCGCACGCAATGATTATTCGTAATACTCAGGGAGTGAAGGACGAAATAGTTGAGAGCCAAAATGCGATAAAGGAATCTTATTATTTATCCTTGCTCAGTTACCTGCGACATTTGTTTAGTGTTAACGTGAAACACTTTTGTATTGATATGTAGTGCTTTTTGAGTCGTTTAATGTGCCATTATAGTGTTTTGTGCGTTTCATTACAACGAGCTTAGAAATGGCTACTATAAAGGGCCATGACAATGCAAAGACACGCGATAGCGTGAAAAGTAACTCTTTGGAGGCATCATGCATATTGAAAATATTGCAATTGCCAACTTATGCTGATAACCATGCGCCACTATTACTGGTTGCTTCACCATGTAGAAGTTGTGACAGCAGAGGATACGAATCTCGTCATCGATTAAAAACAAAGTCAGAAGAGAGAAATAGAAACTTGAAAAGAAGATACAGGCACAAGAAGTTATTGAAAGAAGGAAAATTAAAAGCATATTTTTTGATGGTAGAAAGGATAAAAGTATATTCAGAGGAAGAAAAATAACAAGCAGCACCGTCGAGAGAAAGGCGAGGAACACATCACCGTGTTGTTTGAACCTGGTTAGGAATACTTGTGTCACTTGATACCTCGTTCCGTTACCTTGATACCTTGTCAGTTCAGAAAAGTCTAACTTGTGGTGACTTGGAAGATAGTATAATGATTTTGCTATTTCTTTTCCGTGACCAGAACAAGGTATCAAGTTGACGGCCATTTAAAATGGGCCGAGCAGAGTATTTGCAGTGGTTTTGTGGAAGGCTTAATTAACAACAACAGTTTTTCATGACCAAAACTTTTATTATTGACTAGGATGACATATTTACAGATGTAAACAAAACTATGACATTACTTTGCCGTAAACTTAAAGGAACTAAAATAAAGATGAGTAAAGTTACATGATTATGTGCTTAAGCAGGGATGTAAGACCTGCGCCAATTGCGCCAGACTGCGCCGAAATCGCTTTTCTGCGCCAAACTGCTACAAAACAGCTATTTTTTTCCATTTTGCGCCAAACCTGCGCCAAAAGGCACTTAGTGCCAAAATGAAATTTAGCGTGATTTCGTTGATCCAGGAAACAACAAAAAATAACTTTTTATAAGCTGTTTATTTCAACAAAAAATAAAGAAACATTGATAAAGATCTCGAAAAATGCGCAAATTTCGCCAAAAATTTTCAAAAAAACATGCGAATTCGGTCACTAAAAACACGCGATGTTTTGCGGAGTTTTATCGTGGCTCCGCAAACGACCGCAAGTTGTTTTTTCCTCGAGTCAACCTACATTCATTTTCATCGCAGCAGATCGCAGAGTTGGGAGAGGGACTTCATATGACGTACAACGCGCGCGTGGGGTAACGAATGAGAGCTGTCGTAATATGTTTATTCCCAACCAATGGGGGTTGGCCTCTTATGTATTGTACATATTTTCTGTAAATTAAAATGGCAATTATTTTTCTGCTCGGCGAATCCTGCTGATAGACGGCAAAACCGAAAGCAGAATGAAAGCGCATACGAAGATCAGCTACATGTTTGTTAAACAATTACAAAATAAAAAAAAAGTAGAATTTTGTTAAAAAAAATTATTTCGTTAAAAAATGAACAAAACGCAGTCAAAGGGAAACAATATTGAATTCAGACACTTTTCTCCAAGAGGGACTCCTGTAGCTCCGGGGGGGGGCATAATAGAGGAGGAAATTGCACTTTCTGACCATTAAAAACCCAAAATTTCCGGGGGCAGTATTTCCTTGCTCTGGGGGGATCTCTCCCCCCCCAGGCCACCACCTGAATTCAACACAAAAGGAAAAAACAGTAAATCTCGGGGAAAATGCTCGAATTTCGGCAAAAAAACACACTAATTTTGTCTAAGCATTAGGCCTGGGCCTTAAATCGATTTATCTCTTAAATCGATTTAAAGCTTACATCGGAAATCGCGATTTAGCCATTGCTATACATCGCGATTTAGCCATTGTCTTACATCGTGATTTAGCCATTGGTTTTAAATCGATTTCAAATAATGATTCAGAGTTAACATCAGAAAATTGAGTTATCTACTTTGGTGTATTTACTGCTTGCATGTCAAACTAGTGTTAAATCGATTTAAGCAAACTTTGCAAGCCTCAATGCTTTTCGATTTAGGAAAAAGGTGATGTAAGAAAAATATAATTTAGGGAAAACAGAGCAAGTTGGTGTTAAATCGATTTAGAGGATCCGATTTAAACACACATCACAAACCTCAGTGTTTTCGATTTAAGAAAAAGGCGATTTAAGAAAAAGACTATTTTGGAAAAACATTGAAAGCTGGTGTTAAATTGATATAGTAAGATTTGATTTAAAATTAGCAGCGGTCACTTGCCATGTGGATATTAAAAATGTAAAAGTGGCAATTAAAAAATTTTTTTCGTTTGCCACCCTTGTTGTCATTTGCCAAGTAGCGGTTAAAAGAAAATCTATTTTCGGTCGCCCAGTGAAATGCAGTTTTTTTCATAGAAGTATGGATCTCTACATTGATTTTATCTAATTAGAAAAGTGTTTTCTTCTTTTTCCTACTGGATGCAAACAGATTTCAATGACATAGCTGTATTTTTAATATTTTGGTTTTTTGCAGAGTTCTTTTACTGTTTTCAGTTTGATTATTTTTTCGAGAAATGCAGTTTCATTTTGTAAAAATATATTCATCGGCATTGATTCCACACACATTTAAAGTAATTTGTTAGCTATCGATCACCCTCCTAGTCGTCACTCGCGAAGTGGCGATTTAATAGATCTATTTTCAATCGCCAAGTGAAATGCAGTTTTTTTCATGGAAATATGCATCTCTACATTAATTACATCTAATTAGAAAAGTGGTTATTTCTTTTTCCTACTGGATGCAAACAGATTTCAATGACATGGCTGTATTTTCAATATTTCGTTTTCTTTGCCGCATTTTTTTATCTATTTCAGTTGGATTTTTTTTTTCAAGTAATAGTTTTATTTTGCAAAATATATTCATCAGATTTGATTCCATATGCATTTCAAGTAATTTATTGGTCATCGATCGCCACTCTAGTCATCACTCGCCAAGTGGCGACTTAAAATAATAATTATTGATCGCCAAGTGAAATACAGTTTTTTTCATCAAAATATGCATATCTACATTGATTACGTCTAATTAGAGAACTGGTTAATTCTTTTTTCTATTGGATGCAAGCAGATTTCGATGACGTTTTTGTATTTTCAATATTGCGGTGATTTTTTGCCATGTGCTTTTAGTATATTCAGTTTGATTATTTTTTCAAGAAATATAGCTTTATTCTGGAAAATATATTCATCAGGTTTAATTCCACATCCATTTCAAATAACTTATTCCTTTTTTCACACTGGATGCAAATGGATTTCAAGGGCATTTCAGTACCTTCAATTTTCGACTTCTGTTGCATGCTGAGCTCTTGGATTATTTTTTTTCAAACGATAATACTGTTTAATGATGCGAAATACACTCACCAGTATAGATGCCAACTGTATTACGGTGGTAGTATAAATTTGGCGCCTCCTATATTCCCGCGCAAGGGCGACCGCTCCCTTGCCCCCCCCCCCCCATTCTCCCGCCCTTTTGCATGGCGCTACCCTCTCAGAAATGTATGCTGTATCTCAGCCCCCTCTGAAATGATAAGTCTAGATAATCTACAGCTAGCATAAATGTCAACTGCATGTGATGTGTGTAGCGTATTACTAACACATTTATTAAGGGGGTCCCTCCTCCGGAAATTTTGTGTTTTTAATGATCAAAATGTGCAATTTCTCCCCTCTCCCCGGAGCCACGGAAATACCTCCCGGAGAAAAATGTCTGAATTCAACACTGCATTTATTAATTAAAATTCAAAAAACAATTTATTGTGTTTTATTTATTAATAATTCACTATTTATACCTGTGGGGGGGGGGAGCAATTTTAAAGTTAAAATTCAAATTTGCAGGTCTGAGCCTTACATCGTTTTAATACATCGGAAATCCGATTTAACTATTGGTCTTGAATAGATACATCTGACGTCGCGATGTAGCGAAACGATATAGCCCTGCCCCTGATTTAACGCTTACATCGGAAATCCGATTTAACTATTGGTTTTCACTAGATAATCGGACGTCACGATTTAGCCAGTTCTTAAATCGCGATGTAGCGAAACGATGTAGCCTCAATGCTTTCCGATTTAGGAAAAAGGCGATGTAAGAGAAAGACGATTTAGGGAAAACAGAGCAAGTATGTGTTTTAGCAGGGTGAGGATAGGACCGTAGCTAGAAGTGAATAATAGGGGGGGGGGGGGGCTCAAGAAAATGTAGGGGGACCTTATTTGTTTTTTATCTTTCTCTGACACAGAAAGATAAATGAGTGCATACTCACATTGTAGATACTATGTTTCTCATTAAACTGTTGTAATAACTTAATTTTATGCTAAATAAAGTACATGATGATGAAAATTTTGAGTCTATAACTGGTGAAAAATTAAACATCTTAGCTTCATATGTACAAATAGGATGAGGGAGTGCTGAAACGCTTATTTTAGATACAACTTAGTAATTCTGCAAAACTGTGAAAGGTTCTCAAAATTAAATTAGATTTTTTAACAGAATTTCATTTGCATTTTCGGAATAGAAATTCATTGAGTGACCTTGGAATCTTTTTCGGGGGGGGGGGGGGGGGCTGAGCCACCCATAGCGCCCCTATGTGTCAACTCGATGTAGCAGGATTTGATTTAATACAGATAAAAATTAGCGGCTGACACTTGCCATGCGGTAATTAAAGATATAAAACTGGCAATAAAATTTTTTTTTTCGATCGCGAAGTGAAATGCAGCTTTTTTCATGGAAATACGATCTCTACATTGATTACATTTGATTAGAAAAGTGGTTATTTCTTTTCCCTTCTGGATGCAAACAGATTTCAATGATTAAGCTGTATTTTCAATATTTTGATTTTTTGTCATGTTCTGTTAGTGTATTCAGTTGGAATTATTTTTCCAAGAAATAAAAGTTTTATTTTGGAAAATATATTAATTCATCAGGTTAGATTTCACAAGTAAATTTAATAGACATTTAATAGACCTTAGATAAAAATTTAATAGACCTTAGTCGTCACTCACCAAGTGGCGATTAAAAAATCTATTTTCAATCGCCAAGTGAAATGAAGTTTTTTTTTCATGGAAATATACAGCTTTACATAGATTACATCTAATTAGAAAAGTGGTTATTCCTTTTTCCTACTGGATGCAAACAGATTTCAATGACATGGCTGTATTTTCAATATTTCGTTTTCTTTGCCACATTCTTTTATCTATTTCAGTTGGATTTTTTTTTCTGAAAGAAATACAGTTTTATTTTGCAAAATATATTCATCAGATTTGATTCCATATGCATTTCAAGTAATTTATTGGTCATCGATCGCCACTCTAGTCATCACTCGCCAAGTGGCGACTTAAAATAATAATTATTGATCGCCAAGTGAAATACAATTTTTTTCATCAAAATATGCTTATCTACATTGATTACGTCTAATTAGAGAACTGGTTAATTCTTTTTTCTATTGTATGCAAGCAAATTTCGATGACGTTTTTGTATTTTCAATATTGCGGTGGTTTTCTCCCATGTGATTTTAGTATATTCAGTTCGATTATTTTTTCAAGAAATATAGCTTTATTCTGGAAAATATAGTCATCAGCTTTGAGCTCACATGCATTTCAAATAACTTATTCCTTTTTTCACACTGGATGCAAATGGATTTCAAGGACATTTCAGTATCTTCAATATTCTATTTCTGTTGCATGGTCAGGCTCTGGGATTATTTCCCCCCTCCCCAAGATATACTGTTTAATGAAGCAAAATACACTCACCAGTATAGATGCCAACTGTATTTGATGTGTGTAGTGCATTAAGAACACATTTATTGATCAATTAAAATCTAAATAACATTTCATTGTGTTTTATTTGTAACTGATTCACTATTTATGTCTGAGAAAAATAAAAATAAGTCTTAAGGTTAAAATCTAAATTAATCCATTCTTAGTTTATATTTTTATGCATTATTTTGATGAAAATTTATTTTTCATATGTTTGTGTCACATTAGAATAGTTTAAATTAATTATTTAATTAAAAATATTTTAAGAGGGTTCTGTAGTGTTTCAGGTAATTTGTTTTTTACAGCAGAATGAGGGAGCATTCAATGGATTTTTCTGTAGATTTGCGGTTTTCTACTTTTTTTGTCATTTATTTATCATTAAAAAGATATATTTAAGATTGTTTTATTACTAATCTTACAGAAGTCAACGATCTCAAAAAAATCAGCAACTTTGGTAATGTGGCCTTTCAATCTTTCTCCATTCACTATATGAATGTCAACATTTATATTAATCACATTTTATTATAATCTAAAAGTTAAGAAAAAAAAAATTGCACCCTTTTTTTCAAATTTTTCCCTCCCCCCCTTTTTTTTTAACTACTATTCTTCTTATGGTAAATGAACAGCTAAATTTATCAGTGAATCTGTTTCTTACTTCAATAAGTTTTTAACTCAGTGTCCGTAAAAACAAGTGCATGCATGTTATCAGCAATGACGTGCTATTTGAGCTCCTCAACTTAAGTAATTTAGATTGTAGCATCCAAAACAAGTCAGACACAATGAAAAAATCCTTTTTTATTTTATTTCTTTAAGGATGCGTTTATAAAAAATATTAAAATAGATCACTAATTAAAAAAAAAAGCATTCAGTTTTTTTTTTTTTTTTTTTTTGTGTGTGTGTGTGTGTGTGTGTGTGTAAAATATATATATTTTAGTTATTTGAACAATTAAATGCTAAATTAATACAAGTGCGGGGGGGGGCATAAAGCCCGTATTTTGTTGCTAAAATTTAAATGATAGGTTTCGTATTATAAAGGGTAAAATTAGTGCTAAATCGCGATTTAACACTAAATCGCGATGTTATATGGATGATAAATCGATTTAAGAAATCTCTACATCGCCCACTCCTACTAAGCATTTCAAAAAACATACGTGAATTTTGCCGAAGGATCTCGAAAAAATAAAACGTGAATTTTGTCAAAGGTTCGCTAATTTCGTCACTCAAATTTCACCAATAGATCGTGAAAAACACTCGAATTTCATTAATAGATCATGAAAATTTTGTTTATAGATCGCGAAAAACATGCACATTTTATCGAAAAATCACGAAAAACACTCGAATTTCATCGCAGTGGTGATTCTCGTCCAAAATTTCCGAAATTTTAAAATTCGGTTGATCGCCGAAAAAAGCGCACATTTCGTCAATATTTCGTGGAAAAATAAAGATTTCTTCAACATTTTTGTCAACGAACTTTGTCAAAAGATCGCTGAAAAACGCGAATTTCCTCTGCGAATCGCGGAAAAAACGGCAATTTCACCAAATATAGCAGATAAAACGCTAATTTCGTCTGAAGATCGCGGGAAAACGTCGATTTTGTCTGAAGATTGGGGGGGGGGGGGAACTCGCGGTATTCACTGTGCACAAAAAAAACGCGAAATTCCTGTGCGGATTGCGGAAAAAACGGCAATTTCACCAAACATCGCAGATAAAACGCTGATTTCGTATGAAGACCGCGGAAAAATGCCGATTTCGTTAAAAGATCGCGGGGAAAAACGTTTTCGATAAAAGATCGCTTAAAAAATTTTGTCAAAAGATCATTGAAAAAAAACGCCGATTTTATCATAAGATCATGGGATAAAACGCCGTTTTTGAGAAAAAAATCGCGTAAAAATTCAAATTTTGTTTAAAGATCGTTGAAAAAAACGCCGATTTCATAAAAAAAATGAAAACACGGGAAAACGCCGTTTCCGTCAAAAGATTGCAATAAATCGCCGATTTTGCTAAAATATTGCAGATAAATCGCTGATTTTGTCTGAAAATCGCGGAAAAAAGCAGATTTCGCCTGAAGATCTTGGGTAGGGGGTAACTCGCGAACCGATTTTGTTAAAAGATCGCGGAAAAAAACGTCGTTTTCCTTTAAAGATCGCTTTAAAAAATTTGTCTAAAGATCATTGAAAAAAAACCGCCGATTTTGTCATAAGATCATGGAAAAAACGCCGATTTCGTGAAAAGATCGCGGGGGTAAAACGCCGTTTTTGATAAAAAATCGCGTAAAAATGCAAATTTTGTTTAAAGATCGTCGAAAAAAACGCCGATTTCATAAAAAAAAATTGTTATAGTATGTTTATACTGGTTTTTAGGAACAGAATAATATTAAAAATATTAAGTTAAACTCAAGGCTATCCGTGTTTTTAGAAAGTAGGGACTGCTGAAATTTTCTCTTTTTTTTTTTTTATCATTAAAGGGGATGGTTAAAATTATCGCTTCTTATTTTCCTAGGGGAGGTTGAGGGTTTTGCCGCTTAAGAGGCGGCGCGGAAGAGGAATTCATTTTCAAAGATTTTGCCGATGTGACTTTTGACTTGGGGATCTATAAAGTTGAAGTCGGGATATGGTTTTGACATAAAATATCCCTCGCAGGTGGACTGAGTAAGCAATTATTTTCCTTAGAATGCCGACTTTAACACTCCCGGATTTCGGAGGTCAGAATGGTCAATGTCACTTAAAAATTCACTGCATCAAGAGGGGCGTTGATCATTTTGGCCAATGAAACTTGGGGGGTGTTTAAGGGAACCTCCCGTCGGTCAATTTAAAAAAAAAAAAAATAGACAGAGTGGATTGGGACTAAAAGAAAAATCATTACATTCTCTTGCAAGCTCTCGGCTGCAGCTCTTGCCTTTGGTCTTGCTCCTCCGAGCGAATGAAGCTCTCATGATGGAGAAAGTATGATCTGCGTATTATGAGGTCCTGACGGAAACTTTGATTTTACCGGAAGACTGTAATTTTGGCTTGTTCGCGCTAGAGATGAGACAGCATTGTGTTTGAAAGCTGGTGGGCATCTGATAGTAGCTATGTTCGAGATACGGATGGAAGAGATTGTCAGCCTATAAGTGGTCTCCGGCGTTTTTCAGCGGCAAAGGAGGTTCCCGCTCTTCGCTTATTCAACGGGATGACAGGGGCAGTTCGTTTGGGAGGGCTCCGTCGGATCCGAGATTTCAGCCGCAGTGTTTGGACTCTACAATGAAGGCTTCATAGGGAGGATTTGGTCTGAGCTGAGGTGCCCGAAGACGATATATTGATGGAGTTGATGTACAGAGAAAAGGGTTGTGTGTATTAGAAACCCGGGTGAGTGTAGTTTATTATGTTTTGAGGAATATACTATAAATTCTACCCCTAGGGAGTTTAGTTACTCTACACGAGTTTCAGTATATTTAATTGTAATTTTAAGTTGTTATAAGAATATTATGTTGTAATATGATTAGAGATGTAAATTTTCCGGAAAAATATAAGTGGCGGAAAAAAACTGGTTTTTTACCGGTTTTTTTCGGAAAAAAACGGAAAAATTGGAAAAATTGATTTTTTATGACTATTTCTCCCAAATAAATTATATTCTGTTAGAGAATATTAAATAATAAACATTTTTTCCCATTTATTTGTATTAAATGAAAATTATTTTCACTTTATTTTACAAAATAAAAAGAAAGTAGCAAAGCCTGCTTTTAAATTTAATTTTTTTTTTTCTTCCACAGCCTAAGAATTTTTAAAACACTATTGTTTGTTATATCATATCTCTGTTGAAATGATTTTTCAGTTACATGTTTGACCTAATGTAAGAACCTGAGCCAATATGTCTGCAGTTTGGAATGAAATAAATTATGCATTCCATTTACATAAGTATAGTTTTTAAGTAAATGATACTAGTTTAAAAAAAAATTGTTGCAGTTTTGTCATTATTATCAATATCAGTATTAAAAAAATTCCATTGTTTGTTTAAAAATATGTATATTTTTACATTATTACACTTTTTTCTTACAATTGTAATTTTATTTCCTTTAAAAAATATGTTTAGTTTTGGTATAGCTTTCCAATCTCAACTCAAAGTTTTGATTTAGTTTTATAATCTAAATTCAAACAAAACTAAGTTTTTGTTTTACTTACTCATGTCTGCAACTAAAAAATAGTATAGGATTTATTGACTGGTAGAGTTTTACTCACTGAAATCAGAAAAATATTTTTTTTAAATTTAATTAAACGTAATTTTTTTTCTTTTTATCCTGAAATCTGGTATTCTATTCTTGAGTAACAAACCAAATTCAATAATGTTTCCATATGGTAATTTCATATTTCTAAGAATGGAAATCAAAAGTTATGAAAACAGAACACTACAAATAGAAAATGCTCGTGAGGAATTAACAAAAGCAGTTACATACAGAGATAAATTTCTAGTTTGCTTTAAAAAACTGCAAAAAATAAAAATTTAATCAAAAGGGAATGTATAATTTGGAATTTTATAATTTACTTGTAATAAAATATGGGAGTTTTTTTTCATCGCAGTTGTACTTTTCTAATGCAAACTGCCCATGTTTTTGCGACATTACTGTACATTATTGAGGTAAAATGGAGGTCAATTTTAGATTCAATACCTTGAAAAAACATTCAACTAATCAGCTATAACGAAATCTTGAAAAATGCAGCATAGTAATGCTACCTATAGGGCAATTTACACCAAAAACTAAACAATCTTAATATATATCAGGAACTGTCAGAATCTGTAGTTTGATAAAAAAAATCGTCCTTTAGTCCTTGAGATAGAACTATTGTGATAATCATGAATAATGCAGCATAGCAGCGTCATCTGTTGAGCGATTTACACCAAAAAGTAATGTGCATAAAGTTATATCAAAGATTAACTTAATCTGAAGTTTTATGAAAATACATACATTAATTCTTGAGATAGAACAATTGTGGAAATTATGAATAATGCAGAATAGTAGCGCCATCAGTTGTGCGATATACACTAATAACTAAACATCTCGAGTTTATATCAAGGTGTAACTGAATCTAAAGTTTTGTGAAATTATGTGCATCAGTTCTTGAGATCGAATGCTCATAAAATTTTTGTCCCATACAGACTCACAGTGTGACAGATATTTTCCAAACACTATCAAATCATGTTCAGGACCTTCTAAAATATTTAAATACACCAAAAACTGGAAGTCAAAATTTTCACGAATTCAATACTTACTTCTTGAAAAGATAGAAAAAAAAAATAAATAAATGCATGCTTCAAATTTTATGTTAATTTTTTTATTTTACCATTTCTATTAATCGGCATATTATTGAAATAATTTTGCACATGAATTAATTTAAAAAAAAAAAAAGAAATTGCATTTAATTATACATCTAGATTTTTTTCATGTAATCCTGTTTTTATGAAATTGTGAATTTTTTGTATATATACTTATATAAAATATATTCAGAATTTGTGAATAAGAAATTACTATTTTTAGAGTCCTATTTAGACATTTTTAATAAGGTTATTTATGCATATATATAACTTGATAAGATTCAGCTGCTATATGGCATGAGACTTTTTTTTTTTTTCAATCACTGCATTTGCGTAAGATTCAATTTGTAGATTAAACTTTTTTCTGAAATGTCTATTTTCAAGAGAAATTTTGCGAAGGGTCTTGTGTTTCAAACAAGAAAAAAATGTGAAGGATCATTTCAAGTCTTCTCAAACAGATTTCTGCTCAGAGATCAGATTATCCACATTAAAGTTTTCATGTGGGACACTCAACATAAAAATAAATAAAATAAAAAGTATGAAATGTAGCTATTACAAAATTTTTACTATATTATTTCATAAATGAAATTTCAATTTTTCCAGTTCGGAAAAATTGAAAAATAAGCCTTCGGAAACTGGTTTTTTTCCCAAATTTTCCGGTTTTTTTCCGAGCATTCCCATCTCTAAATATGATTAAGTTTGGTAAATATATCTCAATCAATAAATACTAATTGTTAAATTTTGTAAATAAAAATATTATCTTAGTAATAGAAGTATTAGTTTCTTTAATTCTGGAATTCTTGCTTGCTATCCTTATTAATTGATTTATAACTGATAATAATTGAAACTACTTTGGAGCATCATTTTTACACAACGCAATCGTAGAGCTTAAACTTGTTTACATAGAGGAGAATTCCTCTTGAGATTATAGTTAATTATGAGAGTTATGGGATTCAGTTAATTTAGCATAATTTTGAAATTATTTAATGTAACAAATACACAGATAATAGTAAATAAATAAAAATAAATAAATCAAAAATAAACGAATTACAACACTGGTGCCGTTAAGTAACAATTAAATTCTGGTTACAGTTTGACCTTTACTGGGTTTTGGTGCTCCAATTCAATTTAATTTCGAAATTTATAATTAAATTTAACTTACAAATTTTTCTTGATATTATGTAAAAATATTAATAGCGAGAAGTGGAAAAAGTGTATATAAAAGTACCATATGATTTTATGTTATGTATCAACTTTCATAAGTTTAAAGTATTATTATTGAAGTGCAATATTGGTATTTATATTTTGTGTGGGTATAATTAATTGGTATGTGTCATAAATTTTTCTCCCGCCTCTGCCATAAAGAAATTTTGTGTGTTTTAAATATCTTTCAATATATTTGAATTGCATAGAGTGATTTTATGTTGTCTGTTTTATATACTTATATATGATTTTCTTGGATTCCTAAATATAATTACTTTTGTTTAATATTTTCAAGTATTTTGCAATAGTTAATCTACATTCGAAATACTCTTTATTTTATTGGAGTGTGATTCAAAATGCCCGAAACACACACTCAGGACGCCACAACGACGGCTGAAATAGAAGCTACAATGAAAAGGCGCGCATTAATTTTAGACTCTTTAAATATCATTCCTATTTTTACGGGGCAGGATATAACATGGTCCTTAGAGCAATTTAAAACGAAATTTTCGGCAATAGCAGATTTCTTGCTTTGGCCGAAAGAAGATCAATTATTTGCCATTCAACAGCGATTAGCTGGATTGGCTTTGCAAACTTTCTTAAATTTTAAGCATAACATTAAAACTGTGGATGACTTATTTGAGGTATTGCAGGAAAAATTTGGTGCTAAAAGGGATCAAGGGGATCTTTTAAATGATTTCTGGACATTTAAACAACAGCAGGACCATTCGGTAGCAGAATTTATTGCAAAAGCAAATGTTAAGGCTACTGTAGCAATTTCGGCACATAATTTACCGGAAGATAGTGAGGAAAAAACAAAACAGGAATGGTTGGTTTCCATGTTGCAAAAAAATTTACTTCCCCAGATTAGAAAGGGTGTAATTGCCAGAAATCCGAAAAATTTAAAAGAATTAGAAGAAATAGCGTTATTGGAGGAACGCGCGTATAAATCAATGCCTGTAGATACGGCTATACAAATAGATAATGCTAATTTAGCTTGTGCTGTTACGGTTAATAGAAATAGTCAATCAGAAGCTGACTATTTTCGTGATTTCGCTAGGGAACTGAAAGATCAGTTACAAATTTTATCAGATAAGATTTCTAAACTCGAAAAAGATTCGCAAAAAAAGAAACAAGATGATATTGTTTGTTTCCGGTGTAATTTACCCGGTCATATACAACGATTTTGCCCTCAATTTCAGCATACCCGGCAAAGAATTAATGATGAGTCGACTGAAAATAACTCTAGGCTCAGAAATGAGAGTCGCGATAATACATTGGAGGATAGGGGAGACATACGGGAATTTCAAAATTCACGGGATTTCCGAGGAAGGGGTACTGGCCGCACATTTTATTCAAGTAATCGGGGCAGGGGATTTCAATCTCACGGACAATTTGCAAACCAGAGATCTAGAGATAATAATTTAAACTATTGAGGGGGAATTATAAGCCGGCGAATAATTCCTCTTTGAGTAATACAGAGTCGGTATCAGACAATACAGGGTGCCATAATTTTAATGTTTTTTTTAATGAAAACATCGAAACTAAATTACCATTAATTGAAGTTAATATTCAAGGAAAAATATGTAAAGCATTAATTGATTCAGGTTCTAGTTGTAATCTTGTGACACAACAAGTTGTTGACTTATTAGAACTAAATAAATTAAAAAAAACTTCTATTTCTATGAATACAGTTTTGGGGGGAGAGTTTAAAATAAAGAATTCTGTTGATTTAACTTTTCGAATTGAGAATCAGGATTTTGAAGATAATTTTTATGTAACTAACGGTTCATTATCCTCGCATTTCCATATTATTCTAGGCGTACCTTTTATAAAGAAATTTGATTTACTTATTGATTTAAAAAACAATACATTATTTTATGATAATACAGGTTTTTCATTATTAATGGGCCCTAGTAATAATGTTAATTCGATCGAAGTAAAACCTGAACCATTGCCAGTTTTTTCTAAGCATAAAGAATGCATTCCTCCGAATTCGGAAAGAATTATTAATGTTAGGATCAGAAAAACAAATTTTATACATTCAAAAGATGTTTTAATTACTCCTTGTATTGCTCCGCTTAGGAGGGATTTATTAGTAGGGACCTCGATTTGTGAAAATGATGCAAATAGATTATTTATTAAGATAGCTAACTTGAGTGATAATGTAGTGCACGTAAATAAAGGAACTAAGTTAGGCGTGTTACTACCAGTGATATCAGATTACCCCCATAAGCAGGATGAGTTTACGGGACATATTGACGCCGAAAATATTGGATCTATGGATCATGCTGATTTAAGTTGGGACAGTAACGTTGATTTAGATCATTTAAATGAACCCCTAAGGTCAGAAGTACGCGACTTTCTTAACAAAAACTCAGATATCTTCGCCTCATCAGTTCTTGACCTTCCTGGGTGCGATACTGTGAAACACGAAATTCGACTGAAAGATGAGAAGCCAGTTAAGTGTAAACCCTATCGCGTCCCATATAATTTACGGGGAGAAATGGAAAGGCAGTTAGATATTCTACTAGAAGGGGGGATTTTAGTACCGTCAAACAGTGAATTCGCTAGCCCCGTAATGTTAGTTAAGAAAGCAGATGGTGGATATAGACTGGCGGTGGATTTTAGAAAGTTAAATGATCAATTAATAAAAGATAGTTACCCATTGCCAAACATAACCGAAACTATAGATTCTTTGGGGGGTTCCAAATATTTTTCAACTATGGATTTGACTTCGGGTTTTTATCAACAGCTAATTAAAGAGGAGGATCAAAAATATACTTCAATTACCACGCATAAAGGTCTATTTATGTATACAAGAAGCCCATTTGGCTGTTCCAGTTCGCCTCCCGCATTTCAGAGATTAATGAATTTTATTTTCGGAGATGTGGCGGACCTCAATATTTTAATTTACATTGATGACATATGTGTGGCTTCTAAAGACATGCAATCTCACTTTGAAAAATTATCTTTAGTTTTTGATAGATTGCGGCAGCACAATCTAAGATTAAAACCCTCAAAATGCCATTTTTTCAAATCCGAAATTACCTTTTTGGGATTTACGGTAAAGGACGGAAAAATATCGCCCACTACTAAGAATGTGGAAGTAATTAAACAATTTAAAGTGCCTAATAGTAAGAAACAATTGCGCCAATTTTGTGGGACGATAAACTTTTATAGAAAATTTCTGGGTGATTTTTCAAAAAGAGCTATTAATTTAAGTAACTTATTAAAAGGAAAATCTAAATTTATTTGGACAGATAAGGCACAAGAAGAATTCGAAGATTTGAAAAACGCTTTAGCAGATCTTCCGACATTAAATTTACCAGATTTTAACAAAGATTTTGTAGTATTTTCTGACGCTTCAAATTTTGCATTGGGTGCAGTTTTAGCTCAGTTTGACGAAAACAATTTTCCTGCGCCTATAGCATTTGCAAGTCGGAAACTTAAAGAAGTCGAAACACGTTATTCGACAACCGAACGCGAACTTTTAGCTGTAGTATGGGCGGTCAATTATTTTAAATGCTACCTTTTCAATCGTAAATTCATAGTATATACAGATCACGCTGCTCTTACATACGCTCTAAAATTAAAGGATCCTACTTCGAGAATAGCTCGTTGGTTGTGTTCGCTCGCAGATTATAATTTTGAGACTAGATTTATTAAAGGAAAATGCAATTCGGTCGCGGATTTCTTATCTCGGTTTGTAGATCATGAAATTGAAAACATTGATAAAAGTGATATTACAGAAGTTAAGACTGTAGAGAAGGATAATGTGCATCTTGTAAATAGCCTTGTTAGTACTCCTTTGATGCATAGTTATGACCCTTCGCACTTTCTTAACGAACTTAAATTAGAACAAGGGAACGATAAATTTTGCTTGTCAATCATTCAGAAACTGTCTGATAATGTTACTACTAAACCGGATCATATTTTATTTTTTTTAGAGGATGATATTTTGAAGTGTAAGGATACACGTAGAAGAAATAGAAGAGATATACAAAGCAAATTCGTTTTACCTTTGTCTTTAGTCCCAAAAATATTTAACTTAGCACATAACTCAGTAGTGGCGTGTCATGCAGGGATTTATAAAACATTAGAGAGAGTCAAGCAATTTTATTTCTGGCCAAAAATGTATGCTCATATTAAGAAATTAATAGGCGCTTGTCACTCGTGTTTGGAATACCGCGGTCATAAACCGAAAAAGGACGCGGAGTTACAAAGATTACCCATCGCTACTCACGTCATGCAAATTGTGCATCTCGATATTTCGGGTCCCTACACGCAAACATCTCAGGGTAATAAATACATAGTATCATTTGTTTGTGCATTTTCTAAGTGGCCGGATGCGTGGCCTGTTTCTACAATTGATTCGGATACAATTGCAGACGTTTTAGGCGAATTTATTTGCCGATACGGAGTGCCTAAAATATTAATAACAGACCTTGGTCGCCAGTTGGTGAGTGATGCTATAAAAAAGGTGTACAAACAATTGGAAATTGATCACCGTACCACGTCTCCCTATAGACCTCAAACTAATGCGAAGGTGGAAAGACAGCATGGTTCAATAGCTGCTCATTTAGCGCATCTTGTAAACACAACTCATACAGACTGGGATAAGCAGCTAAAATTTGCGCTCCTAGCTTTGCGATCAGCAACGCACGTTGCTACAAATGAATCTCCTCATTTTGTGCTAACAGGAAGAGATATGTTACTTCCGTATAATTTATTAGCGCAGGAAATTCAATTCTCGTATTCTGATTGCCGTTCTTATTGTGAAACTTTAATCCCTTCTTTGCAAGCTGTTTTTAATCAAATCAGGGATAATTTAGAAAAAGCTGCGGAAAATCAGGAGAGATTTAAAAATAAAACGGCGGTCGATAAAAAAATTAGAATTGGAGATTTAGTCTTATGGTATTGTCCTGCAATTAAGATTGGTTTATCTCGAAAATTTGCTAAACTTAATACTGGGCCTTACAGGGTCATAGAAAAATTAGGGAAAGTAAATTATAAAATTCAGTTGGTGTCTGATCCTTCAAAGAGTAAAACGGTTCATGTGAATCAACTTAGAAAAATTGGAATTAAACCAGTTTTTCCTGCATTACAATGTAAAAATGATACACCAGAAACAACAGAAAATAAAAATGTCCAGCCAAAAGAACAATTTGATATTATTGACCGTGAAGTCAAAATATATCCTACAAGGATATTTTCACGAAGTTCTAAAAGATATTTATTTGAAAATATACATGTAAATCCAGGAATGAGTACTCAGGTAAATATTCAGAATTTAATGACCGGAGAGGTATCAGATACCAATACTCAGAATGGTTCACTAAATGGAAGAATAATTTCACCCCTCCCTCCTTTAGGAGTTAACGGAAGCCCGAGAAGAATAAAAAAAAAAGCAAGAGAGAGAAAAAAGGGGGGAGTTCAACGAACTCCTTGTGTAAAAAGTGGTCAGATTGCAACTCATTCGTACCGTTTACGGAAACGGTCTTAGCTTGTATATAGTTTTTTGTTTGTTTGTTTGTTTTTGAGCTGGTGTAAATATATATATTTTTTATTTTTTCTCTTCTGTGGTAGCAGAGAATATGTATTTGTAATAGAAATTATAGGAGTACTTTTCAATTCTGTTTTTAGGGCTATTACATTTATTTTGCTCTAAAGTTTTTTTGTGTGTGTGTGAATGTGCATTTTTATACTATATATACATATATTTTGTAATGAATCATGTGTAATCATTTTCAGTTACATTTTATTAAGCTGTTTATATGTTCTTTTGTGCATTTGATGTTATTGATATAACCATCAAAAGGTAAACGCATGGTGGCATTGTCTAATTTTACTGAAATTTTAAGAGTACAGTGATGCTCTTTCTTGTAAATAAAAGTAAAATTTCGAGAAAAGATTTTTGTTATTACTATTTGATTCATGGTGTTGCAGCAAAAATAAGACAATGCAAAGTAGTATTATGATGTGAGATTTGCTGTACGTTTAATAATAATGGTAAAAAAAAAAAAAATTGTGTTAGAAGATTATTTTTTATTGATGTTGTTATTAACTTGCATTGATACAATAATAATTGATTTGTCGGCAGAGTATATTAGTGGGAGACTTTGTAAAGTATGTTTGACCAATGCTGCATTCGATGCCAGTACGCTAGGTTTTGATGCTTGATAGAGCTTTAAAATTTTATTTTCTTTATCTGTTAATTCGAATTGCCTTTGGCTGGTTTTGAAATTAATTTTGGGAGTGGTGGTAGTGCTTTAAAATAAGGGGTTTTACAGGGAGTATCTTATTTTAGCAGAATTTAGGAATGTGGTGTAAGGCAGAGGAGTTTGTATACGATCGTAGCTATTACCGTCGTATGGTGGCCGAGTGGCATTATTTATTATTATTATTATTGTTATTATTTTTTATTATGATATTGGTCAAGCATTACTGTGGGTTACCATGTATATGTATATTTAAGTACGGATTCAGGATGATGCATCACTGAAGAGAAACAAACATTGGACTTTAATATATTAATTTCAAATAATAGCTTATATTATTTGTTTTAATTACTTACATATATTAATGTTTTCAGTGAATTTATTTTATGTGTTTATTACTTTATTTACCTCATCAAGAAATTGTATCGTCCTAAGCTACTTTTAGTGTATGAGAGTGAGATGCAGGATACTGAATTTATTGTATTGGTTTAGAAATACTTTACTGTTATCTTTTGAGGATTTATTAAGGTATATATTTATGTGTTAGTGTACAATATATTACTGCATTGTCAGTGTTTTTGTAGAATTATACTGAACGAACGATAACTTATTGTAAAAGCTCGTGTAGATGGTTTGAATTGTAAGTAGCAACAATAATTAAATTTAGGTATTTTGGTTGAGCAATTACTTTCTTGTGGGGTAGGCCGTTTAAGTTTTTTTTCTTCACTAGTATTTCTTTTCTTTTCTTTTTTTTTCTCTTTCTTTTTATAAATTCTGGTAATAGCTAAATTTGAGTATAATTGCTAGAATTATGGTCGTTTTTGGGGGTACTCTCTTAGTGCACAAAGTGAGTACTGTGTTTTTAATGCTATGATTTCATTTTCTTATGTGGGGCAGGTGTTTTGTTTCGGATAAGAATATGGGGTATTAGTTGACGAGACACATCCGAAGACGATTGGTGGCAAAATTTGACTTTTCAATAGATTTAGGGTATAGTAAAATTTTTTTTTTGTTTGTTTGTTTTTGTGAGAGAAAATTTTTTCTGCGTAAAAATTTTCAGTAAAAAGGGGGGATATTGTTATAGTATGTTTATACTGGTTTTTAGGAACAGAATAATATTAAAAATATTAAGTTAAACTCAAGGCTATCCGTGTTTTTAGAAAGTAGGGACTGCTGAAATTTTCTCTTTTTTTTTTTTTATCATTAAAGGGGATGGTTAAAATTATCGCTTCTTATTTTCCTAGGGGAGGTTGAGGGTTTTGCCGCTTAAGAGGCGGCGCGGAAATGGCGCGGAAGAGGAATTCATTTTCAAAGATTTTGCCGATGTGACTTTTGACTTGGGGATCTATAAAGTTGAAGTCGGGATATGGTTTTGACATAAAATATCCCTCGCAGGTGGACTGAGTAAGCAATTATTTTCCTTAGAATGCCGACTTTAACACTCCCGGATTTCGGAGGTCAGAATGGTCAATGTCACTTAAAAATTCACTGCATCAAGAGGGGCGTTGATCATTTTGGCCAATGAAACTTGGGGGGTGTTTAAGGGAACCTCCCGTCGGTCAATTTAAAAAAAAAAAAAAAATAGACAGAGTGGATTG
Organism: Maratus speculifer; assembly: GCA_964019185.1. Classification (NCBI taxonomy): domain Eukaryota; kingdom Metazoa; phylum Arthropoda; class Arachnida; order Araneae; family Salticidae; genus Maratus; species Maratus speculifer. The sequence goes on from OZ025301.1 coordinate 220,332,573, forward strand.
GGACTAAAAGAAAAATCATTACATTCTCTTGCAAGCTCTCGGCTGCAGCTCTTGCCTTTGGTCTTGCTCCTCCGAGCGAATGAAGCTCTCATGATGGAGAAAGTATGATCTGCGTATTATGAGGTCCTGACGGAAACTTTGATTTTACCGGAAGACTGTAATTTTGGCTTGTTCGCGCTAGAGATGAGACAGCATTGTGTTTGAAAGCTGGTGGGCATCTGATAGTAGCTATGTTCGAGATACGGATGGAAGAGATTGTCAGCCTATAAGTGGTCTCCGGCGTTTTTCAGCGGCAAAGGAGGTTCCCGCTCTTCGCTTATTCAACGAGATGACAGGGGCAGTTCGTTTGGGAGGGCTCCGTCGGATCCGAGATTTCAGCCGCAGTGTTTGGACTCTACAATGAAGGCTTCATAGGGAGGATTTGGTCTGAGCTGAGGTGCCCGAAGACGATATATTGATGGAGTTGATGTACGGAGAAAAGGGTTGTGTGTATTAGAAACCCGGGTGAGTGTAGTTTATTATGTTTTGGGGAATATACTATAAATTCTACCCCTAGGGAGTTTAGTTACTCTACACGAGTTTCAGTATATTTAATTGTAATTTTAAGTTGTTATAAGAATATTATGTTGTAATATGATTAAGTTTGGTAAATATATCTCAATCAATAAATACTAATTGTTAAATTTTGTAAATAAAAATATTATCTTAGTAATAGAAGTATTAGTTTCTTTAATTCTGGAATTCTTGCTTGCTATCCTTATTAATTGATTTATAACTGATAATAATTGAAACTACTTTGGAGCATCATTTTTACACAACGCAATCGTAGAGCTTAAACTTGTTTACATAGAGGAGAATTCCTCTTGAGATTATAGTTAATTATGAGAGTTATGGGATTCAGTTAATTTAGCATAATTTTGAAATTATTTAATGTAACAAATAAACAGATAATAGTAAATAAATAAAAATAAATAAATCAAAAATAAACGAATTACAACAAAATTAAAACACGGGAAAACGCCGTTTTCGTCAAAAGATTGCAATAAATTGCCGATTTTGCTAAAATATTGCAGATAAATCGCTGATTTTGTCTGAAAATCTAGGAAAAAGGCAGATTTCGCCTGAAGATCGGTGGTAGGGGGTAACTCGCGAACCGATTTCGTTAAAAGATCGCGGAAAAAATATCGTTTTCGATTAAAGATAGCTTAAAAAATTTTGTCAAAAGACCATTGAAAAACGCCGATTTTATCATAAGATCATGGAAAAAACGCCGATTTCGTCAAAAGATCGCGGGGATAAAACGCCGTTTTTGATAAAAAATTGCGTAAAAATGCAAATTTTGTTTAAAGATCATAAAATAAATGCCGATTTCATACAAAAAAAAAACCACGGGAAAACGCCGTTTTCGTCAAAAGATTGCAATAAATCGCCGATTTTGCTATAATATTGCAGATAAATCGCTGATTTTGTCTGAAAATCGCGGAAAAAGGCAGATTTCGCCTGAAGATCGGGGGTAGGGGGTAACTCGCGAACCGATTTCGTTAAAAGATCGCGGAAAAAATATCGTTTTCGATTAAAGATAGCTTAAGAAATTTTGTCAAACGATCATTGAAAAAAACGCCGATTTTATCATAAGATCATGGAAAAAACGCCGATTTCGTCAAAAGATCGCGGGGATAAAACGCCGTTTTTGAAAAAAAAATCGGATAAAAATGCAAATTTTGTTTAAAGATCATCAAAAAAAAACGCCGATTTCATAAAAAAAAAAAAAAAAAAAAAAAAAAAAAACACGGGAAAACGCTTTTTTCGTCAAAAGATTGCAATAAATCGCCGATTTTGCTAAAATATTGCAGATAAATCGCTGATTTCGTCTGAAAATCGCGGAAAAAGGCAGATTTCGCCTGAAGATCGGGGGTAGGGGTAACTCGCGAAATCTCTCCCCCCCGCCCGATTTCCGAAAATGCGATATGAATATCCAAAAGAAAATTTTTCACCAAGAATTAATCCTGTTTTATCAAAGGATCGCGAGAAAAACGTGAGTTTTGCTAAAAAATCGTTATATCATGGAAAAAAGAGTGAACAAAACAATAATTTCTGGAAAAGATAGCGAAAAAATGCAAATTTTTTAAAGGATCCCGAAAAACAAGCGTATTTCGTCAAAAGATCACAAAAAAATACGCGAATTTTGTCAAAAAATCGCGATAAACACACAAATTTTAATCGAAAAATCCGGAAGAGTACTTGAATTTCGTCAATATATAACGTAAAACACTCAAATTTCATCAATAGATCGCGAAAAACATGCAAATTTTACCAAAAAATCACGAAAAACACTCGAGTTTCATCAAAAGATCGCGAGAAAAACGTGAGTTTTGCTAAAGAAACGTTAATATCATAAAAAAAAAGAATTAAACACAGTCAAAAGATAGTGAAAAAACGTTCATTTCTGTAAAAGATGCCGAAAAAAAGCGCAAATTTCTGTAAAGGATTCTGAAAAACAAGCGTATTTCGTCCAAAAATCACAAACCTGCGAATTTTGTCAAAGGATATCTAACTTCGTCATAAAAAGAACAAAATACGGTCAAAAGATCGTGAAAAAAAAAAAGTTAATTTTTTTAAAAATCATGTGGAAAAAAAAAAAAAAAAAGTTACACCTAAAGGATTGTAAATTTCATCAATAGATCTCAGAAAATGTGCAAATTTCATCAAAAGGTTGTTGAAAAAACCCACAAATCTATTTAAAAAACAGGGTCAAAAGATTGTGAAAAAGCGTGAATTATGTTAAACGATCGCAAAAAACAGCAAATTTCATCAAAAGGTCTGAAATGTGTGGAGAAATTTAATCTGAGTATTTATTCTTTCAAATATAAAAATATTTTTCAAGATAGCAATTATTGTAATTGTCAAGAGTTTATTAGCATTAGAATATTTTTGCTGCTACAAAATCCGATATTTACTGCTACAAAATCGGATTTTTGCTGCTACAAAAATAGATTTTACTGCTCCAAAATTCGATTTTTGCTGCTCCAAAGCTGCTACAAAATGGCTTAAGTGCACTTTCATCCCTGCTTAAGCAACATTTGAAAAGAAAAATAGAGATGGAGCAACAAGCCATCGCATTACAAATTATTTATACAAGATTCTGAAGAACTTGTTTTGCATATATCTGTTGCCACTGTACATACAAACTCTCTTCAGTAATACATTGCGAATTATTTGCAACACATATCCGAGATGCTATTGGCCACGCGGTATGACGTCAAAAACCTCTGCCGTTCACAGCAAGTGACGCGATTGCTAAAATCACTGTTACTCGGCTGTTACGCACTAACATTACTCAGTAGAAGCAGATCGGAAAAACCAGCTCTCGGACATGGTAAACAAACATGCTCGGGAGATGATGAAAAACCTACCTATAGCTTTAAATGATGTTCTTTTAGACTTAGCAAGTTTATAGGAGATACAATCCTCGACTAACTTTGACAATAAAGGCAAACCTATAACACTTTCATTTTTAGAAGTGTTAATTAAATATTCATTGTTTACATGACAGAACCTTTCATGCCAAAGTTCATTTAAGTTTAATTTTTCAACTTGATTTGCAGAAATGTTAGCCGAGTTGCTTTCTCCTTTGCACTTGTAGCTAAAAGGTTTTAAAAAGTACAAGTCATTTTTTCTAACAGCATAAAAAAAAATTCCATTCCTTGTCATAAACAATTACCCTGCCCTTACTGCCAACAAACTTTACACCCAATTTTTCAAGTTTGCTACCAGACAACAAATTTCTATGTAAATTAGGATTATACAAAACATTTTTAAGGATAATTTGATTGAAGCTTGCCATCTTTACATTTTACAAAAAAATTTACTGTACCCCTTTCCTGAACAGGGCTTTCCTTTTCTCCTACAGCAAGTGACATCTGCATATTTGACACAGGCTCAAAATCTAAAAATAAATTTTTGTCATTACAAAAATGAGCAGTCGCTGCGGTATCAAAAACTCAGCTATTACTTTTACAAAAATCTGATGTATTTGCTTCAAAAATGTTTGGAGAAATTTCAATTAAACTTGCTTCGTGTTCAGAGAAGGTGCATTTTACATTATTATACTTTAATTCAACATTACTAGATTCTGAAAATTTACTTTTATATTGAGAATTTTTAGTCCTAAGTTTACAATTCGAAATTAAATGACCATAAGATTTACAAAAATAACAAGGACCTATTGATTTATTCTGTTAAAAATTTTTAGCTTTAGAAAATTTACTTGAATTTACATTATCAGAATTAAAATATTTACTTTGATTACTTAAATTTACAATACTATTGTCAGACTTTAAAAATTTACTTTGATTACTTGGGTTTACATTACAGTTATCAAACTTTGAAAATTTACCTGATCTACATTTCACCTCTCCAGAAAAAGCAGCATTCTGAAAGTCTCTTGTGGCTAGCTTCAATCTGTTCTCCTCTAGTAGCAGTTCAGCTTCTATCTTATCTGGGACAAATTCTTTATCTGGCCACCTGTAAATTGCTTGCACTGTGGACTGAAATTCCTCTGGAAGACTTCTTATCATCTGATAACCAACGTAGAGTGGTTGCAGATCATGATCAACTTCGTGAAGCCGCTTGGTTGCTTGTTTCACTTTACACAAAAACAGTCCAAGATTTTCGCCTTGCACATATCTCAGGCTAAAAAAATCGTCTAAAAGTTGAATAACTCGAGCTCGGGTGGTTGGTTCAAAATGATCCTTTAGAATCTTCCATGCAACAGCGCCATTTGTAGTACCGGCAATCAGGGGCTTAAACTCTGGGCTCAGAGTCTGATAAATTATAGTGTATGCATGGGCTTTTCGCAAACTCAGGTCATTTCTTTCCCTCCGAGTCAGTTGTTCAGTCACAGGAACTGTTGTCGTCTCATCCTCTTTTCCCGGAACTTTGCTTTCCTTTGATGGTTCTACACTTTCACCAGCTTCTGCATCCGGACCTTCTATGAACTGCCACGCCCCATAGTGGAGCAAAAGGACTCTTCAACTTTCCAATTCTCCCAATTTGAAGAGGTCAAAAGGGTGACATTTGTCAACTCCATTTCCAAGACTCGGCCTCCTTCACAGCAATCGGGGAAACTTTCAAAAAATCGGAAAAGTCCAAAAAGAAAAAAGTCCTTGCAGATTTATCACTGGTGAAGTAAAAAAAATCGCATCAAAACAGGGCAGACGGCAAAACTTGAAAACTCCATCAAAAATTTCCAGGATCGGAAAAACATCGGCACAATGTCACTTGTCAACAAACATCATTGAACAAAACATCGACGCAAAAATCTTCACTTCCACAAGGGCTCTGGGCCCATAACCCTGACGGCCATTTAAAATGGGCCGAGCAGAGTATTTGCAGTGGTTTTGTGGAGGGCTTAATTAACAACAACAGTTTTTCATGACCAAAACTTTTATTATTGACTAGTATGACATATTTACAGATGTAAACAAAACTACGACATTACTTTGCCGTAAACTTAAAGGAACTAAAATAAAGATGAGTAAAGTTACATGATTATGTGCTTAAGCAACATTTGAAAAGAAAAATATAGATGGAGCAACAAGCCATCGCATTACAAACTATTTATACAAGATTCTGAAGAACTTGTTTTGCATATATTTGTTGCCACTGTACATACAAACTCTCTTCAGTAATACATTGCGAATTATTTGCAACACATATCCGAGATGCTATTGGCCACACGGTATGACGTCAAAAACCTCTGCCGTTCACGGCAAGTGACGCGATCGCTAAAATCACTGTTACTCGGCTGTTACGCAGTAACATTACTCAGTAGAAGCGGATCGGAAAAACCAGCTCTCGGACATGGTAAACAAACATGCTCGGGAGATGACGAAAAACCATACATGCATCTATCTAAGTAAATACGTTTTATTTCTATTTTAAACTTATTTTCTTTTAAACATTTAATGCTTGTTAAACTTAAAAACGTATAGATGCGCAACAGCAAATTAAAAGCATATTTTTTGATGGTAGAAAGGATAAAAGTATATTCAGAGGAAGAAAAATAACAAGCAGCACCGTCGAGAGAAAGGCGAGGAACACATCACCATGTTGTTTGAACCTGGTTAGGAATACTTGTGTCACTTGATACCTCGTTCCGTTACCTTGATACCTTGTCAGTTTAGAAAAGTCTAATTTGTGGTGACTTGGAAGATTGTATAATGATTTTGCTATTTCTTTTCTGTGACCGGAACAAGGTATTAAGTGACCCGAGTATTCCTAACCAGGTTCAAACAACACGGTGATGTGTTCCTCGCCTTTCCTTCGACAGTGCCGCTTGTTCTTTTTTTCCTCTGAATATACTTTTATCCTTTCTACCATCAAAAAATATGCTTTTAATTTTCCTTCTTTCAATAACTTTTTCTGCCTGTATCTTCTTTCCAAGTTTCTATTTCTCTTTTCTGACTTTGTTGTTATCGATGACGAGATTCGTATTCTTTGCTGTCACAACTTCTACATGGTGAAGCAACCAGTATTAGTGGCGCATGATTATCAGCATAAGTTGGCAATTGCAATTCTTTCAATATGCATGATGCCCCCAAAGAGTTACTTTTCACGCTATCGCGTGTCTTTGCATTGTCATGGCCCTTTATACTAGTCATTTCTAAGCTTGTTGTAATAAAACACACAAAACACTATAATGGCACATTAAACGACCCAAAAAGCACTGCATGTCAATACAAAAGAGTTTCACGTTAACACTGAACAAATGTCGCAGGTAACTGAGCAAGGATAAATAATAAGAATCCTTTATTGCATTTTGGCTCTCAACTATTTCGTCCTTCACTCCCTGAGTATTACGAATAATCATTGCGCACGCTTAGAGTCCTGCTTCACCACTTTCTCACCTTCCAGATATGTTTTTGAAGTATACTGCTGTCTTTTCCCCAAATATATGACGTTTGACCCATAGAACATATACAAAAAATACCAAGGAACATAAATAATACAGAAACTAATGATCGATTCAAACAAATACAACTTTTGCCTATTATACGCGAAAAAGCTATAAAAATAGCCTAAGTTATAATACACATAGAAATTAAATAATGCATGATCAGATCTTATTTAAACATTTGGTACATTAAATATGCCTTTTCAGGTAAATACAACCAAAATAAATTTAATTTAACATTTTTTAATTTTTTTCGAAAAAAGTTCAAAAATGAACATTTTTGCAAAACTTCAAGCCGTTTGCGGCAGGGTAAGGAAATGTCCAAAAAATCTCAAATTTTTTGTTTGAACTGAGTGCCACCAGTGGCCACTTTTCCGCACCCGCCATAATCGAAAATCGAAAAAAAGTTTTTTTCGGCCGACCCTAATATATATATGTAATAAAATAAAAAAAAAAATTGCACCATTTTGCTCTCTTTGAGTTTTTAATTCTAAAATTGTGGAACATATTTTTAATCTTAGTTTCATACAACATTAATCTTTTAACAGCTAAAGTCCTTTTTCTTTTTTTTATTTAACTTATTAATAATTTATTGCTTGTTTCTCAAAAAGGCAGGAAGTATTTTGTATCCTTTTTACTTTCTGGAATATTCTCGGGATTTTAATTTAATTTTTGTTATTTAACATTGTGTGATCTGTGTTAATGCGAGTATGTTAAAGGGCTTGTTATTTGCGAGGCAAAATATAGCCCCTACCCAAGGCCACACGTGCTAAGACCAATCAGAGGTGATCATTTTTTGACGTGTAGACTCGAGTTAATCCTAATTGGATTTTTAAAATGATTGACGCGGAGTAGGAGGGGCTAGTTTGTCATGAAAATGTGGATTTCTCTTTTGGTTTTTTAGGAGCGTCAGAATGCGATTGACTTTTCAAATATTCGGATGCTGTTTCTGTTCTTTCCCCCCCCCCCCCCCCCCCCCCCCCCGAAAAATTCTATATCTTGGAATGCAGCTTAATCTCGACGTTTTAGAATATTTGATGACAGTGTCTAGGTGACTGCGGGGAATAGCTTATTGATTTTATGAGTTCATAAATAAAGAACTTGAAGACTGATGGTGTTTGTTTTTATAATGGGGAAATACCCCAATGAAACTCTTCCACTGCTTGCCAACTGCCGGAGCAACTGCTCTGCTCGTGCTGCTGCGGATTCTTAGAGTTTATGGAACATAGCATTTCGTCGAATATATATATATATATTATTTTGCTGCAGTTAGGAAAATGAGGATTTTAATGAATTTATTTAATGCAGTAATTATTGTACTATATTACTTACCTTAGTAAAATTTATGTAAATTCAAAGCACTGTTTTATTTAAATGAGTTTTATTCTACTGTTGGTAAATGATCTGTACTATTTACTACTAGTTTAAAAAGTTTTAATAACTGAAAAATATGCTGGTTAAATTAAAATGGTTAACATTTAATTGGTTTTGTGTATTTTAGATAAAATTTCTTTTCTTCATTTAGCCAATGGTAGATCTTTAGACTTATCATATGATCATACGTCATATGATCATATTATGTCATATGGTCTTGGCTTAAAAATTGATGTAATTATTAATTTAGCATATTATTAATTAAATTTGTATAGATCTGATGGAAATAATTTACTTAAGATTATAATAAGAAGAAATTTATTGTATCTTACAAAATTCTAAGTTATGTGATAAATTTATAAAGAATAATAGTTTCTTCCTTTTCTTCCAATTTAAAAGATACCTATTTTTTCCAGCTAGTTTTTTCCACTGTAGAAAAAACTTGCCAACCCTGAATAAAAGTAACTTGAGTATGTGGGTAGTTTTTTATGATTTTGTAACTGTGGAGTGGTTGCAAGCTCTAAATGTTGAAAAATCTTAACACTTTCTATTGTCTACTTAAAGAACTTAAGAAAAACTGATTCATGCTGAAAGGAATTGACAGTAACCACCATTTTTCTATTTTAATTAGTTTTTAATCAATATCTCAATTAGTTACAGTCACTTTTTCTTAGTGAGTCAAAAGAATGACTTCCCATGCAGTGTCAATTTGTACTAATCTAGGATCTGTATTTCCTGTGGCCTCTGAAGAGTTCTGTTTGCAGGTAGACTTTTATGGAATTTAATAAGTGAAAAATGGCGTAGTAGTTTAATTTGTACATATATAAGCTTTATATTTATAAATTTTTTCATTGGTCATCCTTTCATTCTTGTAATTGTTTATATTTAGAACAAAATTGTAAATTTTCAAGATTGAGTTTTACCAAGGCATATTTAACTAAGAATACCTTTTATTTTCTGGGATTTTAATTTTTACTTTCCAGCGTTAGTCTGTCTTTGACTATAGATAACTTCAATTCTTCTTCTAAAAGAGTATAGAAGATAACATCTTTAAATCATACATGAGTATTTTAAATACATAATTTAACAGAAAAAACAATTTTTTAAGTAAATATATTAAAATATATAGAAAATCACAAAAATATTACTCTTGTAATTATTTTAATTATATTAAAAATTTTAGATAGTTGTAAAGAAACTATTAGTTACATGATCACATGAAACTTGAAATCTCTAGCTTTAATATATTTTGAGAAACTTTTTACTGTGTAGACATACATTGCATTTTTTTAGAAAATCTTTGTAATTAGGTATTTATATATTAGGAAACTATATATTTTAATTGCCTGTGCCTTCTTTATTTTTTTAGTGCAAAATTCAAAATTTGATCCAATTTTTATCTTTTGTGCCTTTAAAATGTTCTCTGCTAATCTTCATACATACATTAACAAATTTCAATGGTATATATTTTAGAAAACGTGTGTTCATCCTTGGTCCTTCACATCATGTCAGACTCAGTGGATGTGCATTATCTCCAGTTCGAACTTATCGTACACCTTTTGGCGACCTTTCAATTGACCATGCTAGTGAGTATTTTTGGTACTTGTTAACTCATTATAATATTATGTTTCATATTATGATTCATTATGATAATTTAGTTGTATCTTTTTAAAGATCTATATTATATTAGAGAGATTTTATTATCATTTTAGCGTATGACGAATTGTATAGCACCGGTCAATTTGAAGAGATGAGTCTTTTGACTGACGAAGATGAACACAGTATTGAAATGCATTTGCCCTTTATTGCCAAAGTGATGGAAAAGTAATCGTTTGAAGTCTTCTCTGTTCAGTATTTTTTAGACTTTTTTTTTATCAATGTATTGCTAGTAGGTTTTATTTATTGCATGATATTTTCTAAATATATTTCTTTTATTATTACAAGTATAGGGTTGCTACACTACCTGGGGAACCTGAAAAAATCAGAGAATTAAAAAATCTGTCTAATAAATCTGGGAATTTCAAAGAGTTCACCAAATAAATATAAAAATTGTCCCAGTTGGTGGACGGCAAAAATTGTTTTTAGAAATTTCAGATTTTTGAAGTTTCATTTAAAATTACCCTTCTCCTAAAATTCCTTTTTGTTGCTTTTATTAATTTTCAACAATTTTATTTATTTATTTATTTATTTTTTACTTCCTTGAAATTTTTGTCTTTTTTGTTTTCTTTTTTCTTTTTGTCATAGCTATTAATATAACTAGAATTATTTCAAATCTCAAATTCCCTACCTGACATGTGTTCTTCTCAACTCTCTTTTACCTAATGTTAGACTTGAGTGAAATTGTGATAATTTCTAAAACAAATTACGATTCAATAAAAAAAAATATTGTATTGCCTTTTTTTTTTTCAGATTGTTGGAAACTTACTTTGAAACACAAATAAATTATTAGCAATTTCCGTTATAGTATTTAAGAGTTTTTTTAGGGTGGGATGGGTTGCATATGTGCTGAAAAAACATGGGAGACGAACCACAGATGTTACACATGGTACTTCACAATCATCTACAACTGCTAGAGTACATTTTGTAAAGCAGATTTCCATCCACAATCAGGGTTGGGTTTTTGCTGGCAGAAAGTGGTTTCTGCCGTGCCAGTGGCAGAAAGTGGTTATAACCGGTTTTAACTGGCAGAAACTGGCAACAACTGGCATAAAGACATTCTGTGACATAATCTCTGATTTTTTTTAGTAATACTAAATTTATTAAGTAGTTCATCCTTAAATAATTAGTACCTAAATAATTCAGAATAAATATATGCCCACAAATAAAATATTGTGAATAGTTTTAATTAAAAAAAATTTTGATTTTTGAAAAATTGAGTAATGTAACAGATATATTTTTTTGTTACATATGTATATGTAATTTATGTTTAAACAATTATTTAAGATGTAAGTACAGATGATGTACAGATGATTTAAGTACAGATGTTAAAACCTATTGCTGTTGCATTGAATAAAACTCAAAAACATGAATGTTCTATTGCAGATGCTTGTGAAATTTGGTTAACTTTATTTGATGATAAAAATCTTATGGAAGCTCACAAATCAAAGTTGAAAACAGATTTAATGCAGTAATAACTGACTACCATTTGCTAGCTTATTTACTTCATCCCAAATATATGGGATTAAAATTGACACATGAGCAAAAAGAAAGGGCAAGGAAATTGCTTTCGGATACCAATCCAAACTTTGTGCCATATATAATATCCTTTGAAGCAAAATCATCTCCTTTCCCAGCAACATATTTTTCTAAGGAAGTTCTAGAAAATGTCTCGCCTTCTGTGTGGTGGTCATCTTTAAGAACGAATACTGTTGAAAACGAAGATTTTGCAAACTTTGCATCCTTAATCATGACATTGCCAGCAAGTAATGCTGGCCTCGAAAGAATTTTCTTACATTCAGAACAAATTAAGAAATAATCTGGGGGCAGAAAGATTAGCAAAATTAGTCCTATGTTATGGAATGCTTCGTGGAAAAAATACTAATAGTATATTTGCGTGGTAATTTGCTTCTTCAATATTGTAAAATAATTGTACAAGATATTTCATTAAATTTTCTTTGTCTATGTTATTTTTTGTGCTTCAATTATTTACTTATATATTTTCACAAGAAATTGCATTATGTTATTTATTTAAAAATAATCTGAAAAGTAATTTGTTATTAAATCAGAATTTTTTGTAAATTTATTTTTAAAAGAAATAGAAATTCAACTGTAAACAATAATATTAATAATTAAACTTGTACAGTATCAGGTTATTGTTGGGAAAGTTTCTGTTTTTCAAGTGAATGAAAATTTGAGTTTTAAATAAGCAAGGTATGTATTTATATGATCATTTTTAAACGTTTTGATACTTTGAATAACATTCATAATCTTATGTTTTAATTTTTAGCTCAATGGTTTACATATCAAATGTAAGTGTGAATTATGAATCATTGCTGAGTAAAGTTCTTATTTAGTACTGTTTCTTAGTTTCTGCCAGTTTTTGCCACTTACTGGCAGAAACCAGTTTCTGCCATACCAGTTTCTACCGCTGGTTTTAATCACCCCGGCAGAAACTTGCCAACCCTGTCCACAATATTTGTAACTTTAGAATTTGAGTCTTATTTAATGTAATGATAGAATGCAAAGAAAATGAGAATAGAACGTTGTTAAATTTTGTATTACAGTTAAACAACTGTTAAATTTAATATATATATATATATATATTTATTAATATCCACCAAACATGGATTTTCAAGAAAATATTTTTTACAGGAGATGAATTTACATATTTGATTTAATTTATTAATACACACATATAAAAAATAATGAATTACTTTTTGAAGTTGGTGCCAAATAATCACTATCAATAATGACCATCATCATTTTAACTATGGTACTAAACACAATATATTCACCATTCTTATTTTATTTAAGATAGTTTGGCACAGGGTTGTTTGGTTTAAACCATGCTGGTTTAAACCGTGGTTTAAACCAAGTGGATTTTTAAAAAAAACCATGCTGGTTTATTTAAATTTGGTTTTTTTCCCTTTTTCCTAATGTTTTCATTTATTTTACATATTATTAAAATGTGCAAAATCAAAGTTATGGAGTAGCTACAAGCAAAGCTTAAGACAAATTAAATTTTTAAAGTGACAAACATCTTTAATCAATCTAATTTTTCTTACTAGCTATAAATTGACATGGCAAAATATTTTTCTACAGTGAACTGTGGAGGATAAAAAAAGGTAGTTAGTTTTAATTCTTTTTTAAACCTTTTATTTTTTAAAAAATGCAAAAATGCCATATGCCAGCCAAAAATGCAATTTTACTGCTTAGATAGCTTGATTATGATTTACTAAGGATTGCATCATGTATCAAAGCATCAATAATGACATAATCATAAGTCATTCTTTCCATTGGTTACTCTTGTTCTGTATGCTAATGAATGATTGGCTATGAATTTTCTCTGTTCCATAGCTATTGGTTTTAGTAAGCTTTGGTTTTTCTTTTATTGGATTTGCGGTTTTTACATTATTTTTTTCTGTTTCTAGTTACTTTGTATTGTATTTTATTTTAAGAAAGCTACTTATATATATATTGAAATAAAAGAATGTCTAAAACTAGAAGAAAGGAAAATATAATCTGGTTTTCATTTGAGGGAATAAGAAATACATCAAAAACATGTTTAAGAGCCAAATGTAAAAATTGCATGCAATGTAAATGCTGTCAAATTAGCTCTTCCTTATAATACTAGGTGCGATTCATTTTCAGATGCTTTAGATGTTTACCTTAAAAATTGCCCCACTTTACTTAAAATTTGTGTAGAAAATAGGAATGTTATTGATAAAAATATTTAAAAGCTCGTATCTGTCTAATTTTTATTTTAAAAGAAATGTTGAAGATATGTTTAAACTGTTAAATTCTGTTGCAGTTGCCCTGGATAATATCTAAAGTAATAAGTTCCATTACTAATGCAATTTATAATTGGACAGGTCTTCTTCATATCATTCAAATCTTCTTCAAAAAATATTAAGAGAAAAAAAAATGTAAATAAAGAAGTCTCATAGTTTTTTAGTCCAGGTATAAAATAGCCCTAACACCCATGCCCTTTTAGGTATACATGCTTGAACCACAATACAGTCAAAGTAAACTATGTGAACAAGAAAAAAAGGATACATTAAATTTTACAAAACAAAAATATCCATGTAACTCGATGCTTGCACAGATAAAATTTAATGCTAAATCTTCATCTTTTTAAGAACAAAGAATGAGAAAAAATAAAGTTTGTATTAAAAAAAAAAAAAAAAAAAGGTAATTTTTCTAAGCTTACGTGTCAATTTGTGTAAGCATTACATTCATTGATGTATCAAGTAAGTCAATACACATGTATTTTTTAGCATTAATAAAATGCATATTGATATTTTTTAAGTAAATATATGTAGTAAGAGATTAATAATCATTTGTTGATGTTAATACTGTAAATAATTTCTAAATTATGCACAAGAAAATGTTTTCTATTTCAGCTTATTTCTGTGAATTTAGTAAAATATGTTTGTTTGCCCTTTACTATGTTCTTCATTATCAACCTGCATATAATTATTTCTTAAATTATTATCAAAAAGGTTTATATAAGTATACTAATAAATTAATAGTTTATTTTTTTTTCACACAATGAATATTTCCCAATAGAAACCTAAACTTATAAGATAATTTAATTATAAATTTTTATGCTTTAGTTATTTAATTATAAAAAAAATAAATACTAATATAAATGTTTAACATTAATTAACTATTAATTACAAAAAATCCTCATGACTTTCTATAACTCAAGTTATTTTTCTTGCAAATGCTATTTAAATAATGATTTGAAAAAAACCCGGTTTAAACCAAAAAAACCTGGTTTAAACCAAAAATACCTGGTTTTTTGGGTTTTTAAAAAAAAAAACCGGTTTTTATACCAACCCTGGTTTGGCACCAACTTCAAAAAGTAATTCATTATTTTTTATATGTATGTATTCATACATTAAATCATAAATATTTAAGTTCATCTCTTGTATAAAATATTTTCTCTAAAATCCATAGTTGGTGGATATTAAATTTAACCGTTTTTATGCCAGTACCTTATATCCAATGTGTGGTTATTGGATAATTTTTTGTCATTAGAGAATTTTAAAGAGTTATTTAATTCTTTTAAGCCCTTTTTTTTTAAGTTGGTTAGTATTTTTTTTAAACATATTTTATTTCTTTTTAGTTGTTAATACAGCAATACATAACTAGCCTAATTTCAATCTATGTTGAATGGATATATGGATTCAATATATGTATGAAATAATATCTAATACAAATTATTATTCACTAAAATTATTTATTAAAAATAAACAGTTTTTAATAAACATTTAATTTCCATTAGAAATAAGGATTTTTAGGATGTAATATTTACAATATTGTTCATTTAAAAAGTAAATTGCATTTATAACAGTCTACATTCAAGGGTAATTTTTTAGAATTATCTTGATAAGAAGAGAAACACAGAACACAAAGTAATCTTTAAGTTGAAACTTCATAGATTTTAACAATTGATTCAGAATTATACACTATTCCTTTCCAGCAAACTATATCACATGTTTTCTTAAGTAGAGTGCCTCTATATGAATATTGTGACATACAATACTCAGGCTATGTTTAGACAGACATGTTTGTCTAAACTAGGGCAAGCCTAAACGTTTTCTATTCCAAAATGTGGCTTTACTCACTTGAACAAGTTTATGCTACAGCATCTAAAATATATATTGTAGAAATCTGCTATCCAAACAGAGATAAAAATTTGTATTCTTTAAATGTGCAGCGATAGTACTGAAATCTAAATTTTGATTGCAGCAACATCTGCGAGATTTTCATAATACATTGTCTAGTCTATAGGGCAAAACTGGGAAATTTCATCAGCGGCCACTGGCCTGTAGGGCTAGTTTTTTAAGTGGCCACTTTCATTAAACTACTGGCCATTTTTTTTATTTAAAAAAAATGAACATTAAAAAGTTTATAAGTATTAATCTAAAATTCAATATCCCAAATAAATATGTCAATATGAATATATTGAAACAAAAAAAAAGTAGAATCCTTGATGAAATGCAAGAAAATTTTATTTTTTCCATAGAAAAAGTGGCCGGGAGGTGGCCACTGATAGTCAATTTTTCACTAGCCACTTTTTCCCATTTATTCGCCCTGTGGCCGGTGGCTAGTGCTAATTTTGCACTTTAGTCTAGTCTACTCTAGCAAAAGTTTTGCAGTTTTAGACAAATTCCTGCAGATGTAATTGCTATCTTTAGATTTCATCAGCATCGTTACATGCAAACTGTAAACAAATGTTAGCTACACCAAATAACCTACTATAACATCATAA
The DNA here is from genome assembly GCA_964019185.1 of Maratus speculifer. Classification (NCBI taxonomy): domain Eukaryota; kingdom Metazoa; phylum Arthropoda; class Arachnida; order Araneae; family Salticidae; genus Maratus; species Maratus speculifer. Next base: position 220,348,841 of record OZ025301.1, read on the forward strand.
GAATGTTTTCCATTCATTGTTTGAGAATTTGTTTTAAGAATGATTACCTTCTTGGTTTAATATTTTATATTGGTCATGTTGAATAAATCTCTGGTATTTGTTTACTTTATGAAGGGAACAATTAAGCTATCAACTAATTTCAGCTGAAGTTATCATAGAATATATATTTATTTGAATGTAAATTAGAAACAATGCTTTAATGTTGAACGAAAATATTTTGTGTTATTATTATTATGACTAATTATTTATTTGAATACATTTCCACTACACAAAACTTGAAATTTTTTTTTTTTTTTTTTTTTTTTTTAAGTTTGGGGGAATTTGGACTTTGAAAAGCGAAATCTGTTGCAAAAATATGTAAATAGCTATGTAAACAAATTTGGTCTTTTTTTTATATGTAAGTGGAGCATTGTTTATACGAAGCTGAAGGGAGTATCGAAAAACGTCGTATAAACAATAACGACGTATAATCGATTTTCACTTCCAAAACAAGAATTCATTTTGTTTTCATTTAATTTTAATGTTTGACGTGATGATTTGCATGAATTTTTAAATTAAACAAACCAAAATAAACAAATAAGAAAAAAAAAGAGGGGGGGTGCAGAATTAGTAAGCAATTTAAATATGCGTACCTTCATTTATGTTTCACCGAAAAGTTCCTCATTTGCAGTACATCATTTCCTTTCCATTTAAAGTCAAAGATCGAAAACCTCGCGTGGCCAACTGTCACCAATACTAATAACAGTTAAAAGGATAGTCTATTTGCAACTTAAAACAGATCGGGAAAGCTGACCATCCCCAAAAAAAGAATGAACCCTCCCTGTGTAATCTGTTACACATAAGCTGATTTTTCAGACTAATCGAACACCAGCCCTCATTTTTATAATGTGGAGTGCATTTAAACACGCTCTTTGGTGCCATTCATAGCTGCCAACTTCCGTTCGTTCGTAAAATACACAAGAAAAATAAACAAAAATAAACTTATACAAAATCGAAAAATCGACGTATAAACGATTTTGGGCATCGTATAAAAGATATATATTTACATTAAAATGAATAGGAATGAATCGGGACTGCATTAAAATGCCGTATAAATGTAAACGTCGTATAAGCGATCGTCCTATAAACGATGCTTTACTGTATTTATATTTATATGCATATATACATTTAAATAAGCATATAGCATATACATACAGGGTGTTTTGCTACCAGACCGACAAACTTTGAGGGATGATAGTAGACATGAAAACAAACATTATTAAATAGGAAACCATGGGGCGCAAACGTCTTCTGTAGGAGCTAGGGGCCATTAAAGTTTAAGGTCCAAAATTTCAAACGATGATAAAAAATGGAAAAAAGGGTTGATTTGTTTGCGGTTTTCACTAAAATCATTCTTTATATCACGATTTTTTTAGAAAAAATTTTTAAAGGTTACATTCAAAAATTGTCAATAGAGGGCGCTTTAGACTTTAGAGTAACGAACTATTACTTTTTACTGTTATTTTGTGCATGGGGTTGAAATTATTATAAAGTTTAGACTTTAACTTAAATTTTAAGCCACAAATCGTAAACATTTGGATCAGGTAACTAGCAAAAATTTAACTGTGAACAGAGGGAGGGATTTTAAACATCCTTAAATATTGGACAAACAAATTGATTTTGTTGCGGTTTGCATGTAAGTCATTCCCTTGGTAATTATTTTATTCAAAATGACGTACAGCATTGCTGTCCTCCTTTTTTGATAGAGGGCGCTTCTGTTACATCTCGGACATTTCAATGGCATTACTCCTGGGTGTTTTACTACCAGAGAAACATACTTCCAGGAAGTGTTAGCGATGCAAAGACGACTCGGGATTACATAGGAATGTAACGTTGGAAATGCCTTTTTTGCGAGTTACGATTAAAGGAAGTAAATAAAAGAAAACAGAAACAGCAGAGAAAGAGCAACATGTTAATGTGACAGAAAACAGTTTATTTAAATGTTTTACTACAAAAGGTAAATGTTTGACAGCGGCATCACGTGGAATTCCTCATGCTTTGAAAGATTCCTGGTATCTCTGATAGCTTTCTGGCTGCTACCGAAATACCAGCTACGAGGTCTTCAACTGATGTTATGGGAGTCACATACTCCCAATTTTTCATTTGACCCCAGTAGAAGTCCATAAATGATAGGTCCGGCGATCTGGCAGGCCAATGAACTGGGCCACCACAACCTATTCACCACTCTCCATATGTTACTTTGAAGAGTCGGCAAACGTCAGTGGTAAAATGTGGAGGAGCACTATCGTGCTGTTCATCATTAAAATACTCCATTCTGCTACCTTTGGAACCGGTTTGCAAATGATCACTTCAAAGTGATAGTTGCTCAGGCACATTACCGTTTAACACCATCTACCGCAAGGAAACCACAGCGCCATCTACCGTTGCTGTCAAACTTACCAAACTACTTCTGGTCGTAATTTTGAACACCTTTTCAAGTAAAACCTTTAAATAAACTGTTTTCTTTCACATTAACGTGTTGCTCTTTCTCTGCTGTTTCTGTTGCTTTTTTCTTTGCTTTCTTTAACCGTAACTTGCAAAAAAGACATTTCCAACGTTACATTTCATGTGATTCCGAGTCATCTTTGTATCCCTAACCCTTTCTGGAAGTATGTTGGTCTGGTAGTAAAACACCCAGGAGTAATGCCATTGAAATGTCAGAGATGTTTCGGAAGCACCCTCTATCAAAAAATAAGGATACCAAAGCTTTATGTCATTTTGAATAAAATAACTACCAAGGGAATGACCTACATGCAAACCGCAACAAAATCGATTTGTTTGTCCAATATTTATGAGCATTTAAAATCCCCCCTCTGTTCACAGTTCAATTTTCGCTAGTTACCCGATCCCAATGTTTCCGATTTGTCTCTTAAAATTTTAGTTAAAATCTAAACTTTAGAATAATTTCAACTCCATGCTCAAAATAACGGTAAAAAGTAGTTGCTCATTACTCTAAAGTCTAAAGAGCCCTCTATCGACAATTTTTAAACGTAACCTTTAGAATATTTTTCTAAAAAAATCGTGATATAAAGAATGATTTTAGTGAAAACCGCAAACGAATCGACCCTTTTTTCCGTTTTTTATCACCATTTGAAATTTTGGACCTTAAACTTTAATGGCCTCTTGCTCCTACAGAAGACGTTTGCGCCCCATGGTTTCCTATTCAATAATATTTATCTTCATGCCTACTATCATCCCTCAAAGTTTGTCGGTCTGGTAGTGAAACCCTCCGTATATACACACACATACAGTATTTTTTTTATGTACGAATTACTTCTGTTGCTGTATAAAAATAGAATGTCTTCTTTAGATTTAATAAATTGTGTTACATATAAAAAACATTGCCTATACATACGAAATAGGATTTGGATTGCCAAAAATTAAGATGCTATTTTTTTTTTATTTTTTTTTTCACCAAAAACTCATACAGGAAAAATATTTTTATTGTATTTTAAAATTAGATGAATGAAAGATCTGTATTTTAAATGTACCTGATATATATATATTTTAAATGAAATGAGTGATAGATTTATATTTTTAATGAAATGATGACAATGGAAGAATTTGTGATTTTTCACCTGTGCCCAACTAACATAAAAGTGCCAAAATGGCCGTTTGACGTATAAAAAAGGTGAAGCTGTCAGTCCAGAACTGTGATGACAGTCACATATCTTAGGCTTTTATTATACAGATGATTAGTTTATCAGGATTGCTACGCAATCTGGAAAACCTGCAAAAGTCAGGGAATTGGTAAATTAGCCAAATAAGTCAGGGAAAAGTCTGGAAATTTCAATATTTTTTCCTAAAACCTGGAATAGTCAGGGAATTTGATAAACTTTCATTATGATCGCTAAATGAGTTTGATCATTGTGCTGCCAGAATTTAGGATCTTCCACGATTTGAAAAGCTGCATATTTAAAAATGTAAGAAAAATCATCTACTTTTTTTTTTTTTTTTTTTTTTTCAAAAATTTCCTCTTTTATCCTCCACATTTTATATTTTTAATGTTCATTTTTACAGATTTTAAAACTTTTCCCAGCACTTATTTTCATGTAATAATACGTAATTATCACAAGCCTCCATCTCCCCACTCTGTTTCCCCTTCCCTTTTGTTTCCTGTTAAAAATAAATTTTAACTAGACAATTATTTTGGGATACAGTTAACAAAATGAATATTTGTGAACTCAGTGCATAAATATTTTGTAGCAAGTTTGTACAGTTTGTAGTAAATTTTATTTGAAAGCTTGCAATCATAAATTATTAAAGAGAGTGATACCAATTGTAAACCTCAAAGCAAGATTGTTATCGATTTGGGAGGAGAAATGGGATAGAACTTTAGCTCAGAGAGTTTTGGTAACTCTGTTTTTAGTGTTTTTTGAGTAATGTAAATTTTTTTTACCCTCAGTATGTACACTACACATTACACCACTAGACTAGAATTTTCTTGCAATACACCTGGAAAAGTCTGGGAATTTCATTCTCCCATATAAGTAGCAACCCTGGTTTATTATGTACTAGCTTTCCGCCCGCGTGGAATTCGGTTATATTGTGGTATAAAGCACAACTATAAGAAAATTTCTCATTTCTACGGAAAAATGTAAGAAGCGCGATGTAACGCTCGATACAATTAGTTGTTAAACCAAAATTGAATGGTACACTATATTATATGTTTTCCCTTGTGGAGCAAAAACATGCAGATTTTGGGCACTGGAAACCCAGAAACACGCTACATAGAGCTGACCATGCTGATGTTGAGCCTGTTGCGATAAATGGACTTGAGTACAAATATCATTCTCAGAAGCCTTCAAAGAAGGTTGGCGAGTGGCTTGCTCCTCAAATCTTTGCTGACGCTGAGATGGTAGCTCAGCAGCTCTCGAAGCAGCCTGACGCTCTGCTTGTTCGTGCCTTCTTAATTCAGCATGGAGATGATTCTTGAGATCGGGCAATTTTCATTGCCCGAGCTTTAGATGAGGTGCTCGGCAAATTGGATTTACGTTTGCGAGGCATTGTGAAAATATGAGTAAACTATAAACCTAAACTAAACTAAAATCCTAAACTAAACTATAACAATCTAAACGACGAACAAAGCGACATAATTACCTATCGAAAAAACAATAACTACTTTAGATATCTACCTAGAAAAAAAGCACTAAACTAACCTAACCTAACTATTATACAGCTACGGCACATCGTTACCACGTTTTAAAAACACCCAGCGCCATCTATCGCATACCTCAAGAACTAAATAACATAACTAATACTTATACCAATTAGTAATTTGTTGACTTATAGTTATTTCAGGATAAGTAGATGTAAAAAAAAACATTTTAGACGATAAAACAAATAGTACGTCATCCCTCAGGAATTCCTCATTTTCGAGGATTCATTATCGTATCATTTAGCTTCTAAATTTACATGTTCATATTCGTTTGCAATAGATAAGTAGATGTAAAAAAACAGTTTAGATGATAAAACAAATTGTACGTCATCCCTCGCGAATTCCTCATTTTTGGGGATTCATTATCATATCATTTAGCTTCTAAATTTACATGTTTATATTTGTTTGCAATATTTTATCTTGTTTTAAACGACACACAGCGCCATCTCCAATCCATCCATCTAGCAAACTATATTTTTGTTTTCCCTCGGGAATATCAATTTTTTCCGGGATAAAAAGTACCCTATTATTTAATCCGGACTTCTAACTTTACGTCTGCAAAATTTCAAAGCAATCGGTTCAGTAGATACGGCGTGAAAGCGGAACAAACAAACAAACTCACTCACTTTCTGATTTATAATATTAGTAAGGATGGAGCATTTTTAGTGGTCAAAATAGAGATATCCTATACAATCGATGGAGTGATATACAGCTATAGCTGTAGATTTCTAACAGTGTAAATTTTCTTATTGATGAATCCAGGGTTCGCACGGACCTTAAAAGTCCTTATAAACTCCTTATATTTCGATAGTCCTTAATAAGGATCCTTAAAGTCCTTATTTTTTATTGAAAGTTCTTATTTTTTAACGTGAGCTTAATATTATCGCGATCCGTAAAATGTTTTAAAAAAATCGCCAAACATTCCAGGGATGATTCTCGTCCGAAATTTCCGAAAATTTAAGGCATCTTCTACTGAAATTTTGAAATTGGGTTATCAATTCCGCATAGAGTTGCCAACTTGTATGGTTTAGCGCGCGGAAAAATGCAAATTTCGTGAAAGGATCACCGAAAAAAGCACGCGTTTCGTCAATATTTTGTGGGAAAACGACGATTTCGTGGATGTTTTTATCAACGAACTTTGTCAAAAGATCGCTGAAAAATGCGAATTTCCTGTGCGGATCTCGGAAAAAACGGCAATCACCACATAACACAGATAAAACGCTGATTTCGTCTAAAGACCGCCAAAAACGTCGATTTCGTCTATAGATTGCGGGGATAACGCCGATTTCATTAAAAGTTCACGGAAAAAAACGCCGCTTTCGGTAAAAGATCGCTTAAAAATATTTTGTCAAAAGATCATTGAAAAAAAAAAAACGCCGATTTTATCAAAAGATCACGGAAAAAATGCCGATTTCGTCCAAAGATCGTGGGGATTAAACGCCGTTTTTGAGAAAAGATCGCGTAAAAATGCAAATTTTCGTAAAGATCGTCTAAGAAAATGCCGATTTCATAAAAAAAAAACACGGGAGAATGCCGATTTCGTCAAAAAATCGCGGGAAAACAGCCGATTTCGACAAAAGATCGCAATAAATCGCCGATTTTGCTAAATATCGTAGATAAATCGCCGATTTCGTCTGAAGATCGCGGATAAACCCCCCTTCCAGGCGAGGGGGTAACTCGCGGATTCCCCCCCTCCTGCCGCTCCGCCGATTTCCGAAAATGTGATGTGAATTTCCGAAAAAAAAAAAAAAAATCACCCCTGAAACATTCATAATCTGCCAAATATGGCAGCTGAAAAAAAAAAAAAAATCAAGTTTCTTTGTTATAATTCTCTTATTTCTAATGGACTCTATTCTGGTGACGCCAAAGTCACGTGCATTGGGAAAACATTCCCCCACATCATAGCCATTAATTATGCAACGACTCGTTTCCCAACTCGTGTTGTATGCCGTAGAATAGTAACGGAACACATTTTTGTGACGTGAGGTCACGTGTTTTGGAAAAACGTTGCCGAAATTACAGCCTCGAACTCAAACGGAGAATAGAGTCCATTGGACATTAAAGCTGCCCCTTTCGTTTCCCGATTGCGACGTAGAAACATTGTATCCACAAACACCAATCGTAATCAGTATTCACCATCTAAAATTTCCTTTTCTTTGAAATAGAGAAATGAATAACAAAGAAAAGATATTTCGCCAAATAATTGTGCCAATCTGTTCTATAATCCACTGATCTGTGTTTGATCATGGTCTTATTATTTCACTGGATATGTGTAGCATGGTTAACAGCAACAGTCTTTCTCTGCAAGAAATAAAAGGATATTAATTGAAGATGACTTAGGTTTTGTAAAGAAAAAAATATGGCTTATTGAAAAAGAAGTATCGGAGTTAGAAAATAAGGCCAATGAATTAGCTGATAAAGCTGAATCAACTAAAAATATTCAATTATTTATAAAATCGAAAAATTGTAGAAAATCTGCAAAAGAAAAAAGGAAGAAATTTCCTTCCTGACCAAAGAAATAAATGCTAAAAAACATTTTGTTATATAATTACATAATTATGTTTTATGTAAAATTTCAATCTATTACTTTAAAATTTAATGTAAGCAGTTATATGTACTGTTCTTTTTTAACTTTAGAAAGTCCTTATTTTTCTTTTAACAAAGCCCTTACAAAGTCCTTACATAGTCCTTATTTTTCATTTAGCAAACTCTGTATGAACCCTGGATCTGTTTTCGCTAACTTCACAAAATCTGTCTAGATCCCGCCTTTTGTTCAGTCCAGATTTCACATTTTGAAGAAAAAAGATCTTGTATCTGTGTAAGAGTAATTGCCTGAAAAATGAACTTTTTTAATTGGACAAATGCTTCAAAAAGCATTTGAATTTTTAAAGTTTTTATTAAAAAAAAATTCTAATCATCAGAATTTATTGAAATTAAAATGGGACCACATGGATATCTTACTTTCAAACAAAAAAAGAATGATCAAAATTGGTTCATATTTAGAGAAGTTATGAGTTAACAAGAAATACATACAGGTTGAATTCATAACCTCCTCCTTTAAAATTGGTTAAAAAAAAAAAAAAAAAGTTAAATAGATTTAAATACACAATCATTTTAATTAGCAATTATCATTATTTTAATGTGTTAAAGAAATCAGTGATTTAAAATTACATTTTTTTTTTCTTTTGCAAATAACTTCTTCCAAAGAAATGAGTTGTTTTTAGACTGGGAGGCAACTGCACAGGCAATCGCCTTATTCAGTTGGATTAGTCAGAACTTTATTAGTATATTAAAATGTAAGTAGTCTGCCAAGTGATATCTTGGTGGAAACCATCTTCAGATCTGTTTTTAGCAGTTGACTTGTAGATTTATCATTGGGTTTTCCTACATCCAAAGATATGAAAACATGGGGGACTGGGAGCAAAAAATCACAATAGTAAATTACGCGCTAACTGCTAAAATCGAGTTTTCAAGTGTTTTCCACCTACATATAACTTGACAGACTAATTGGGTTTTAATATGTGAACTGAATTTTAACTAATTCTGGAATCTGAATGTGCAACTCAATGAGATGATTGTCTGTGTTTCTACCTCCCAATCTATTAGCTATAAAACTCATGATGGTTTAATGCAATCATTAATGCTCATTATGATTTAATCCAAAATTTTCCATTTCATGAAGGTTTGTCATATCTTAGGTATATGTGTTAATACTGGTAATTTTGGGTAATAATCTATTCCATTTCCTCTTCCTCATAACTTTTTCTGTCTTCCACCATTTGCTATATGGAATCAGATGTGGCAATAACTTCCAATTTTTTGTCCAGACATACAAACTTGCTGGCATTAATTTTAATTATGTCTGCTGTTCTAAGAATATTATCTAAATTTTACCCATCATTATTAATATCTTAATTTTTCTGTTTGCTGCTACATCAAATAAATTTTGTTTGATTTGATTCACATTTCGGTTTGCAAATAAATATGAAATTGCATTATAGGAGTTGTAATTTTTTTTTCTTGTGAGTTTTGAGTGATTGTTATTCAGAATTCCTTTGATGTGGAACATGTTTAGTTCCATCAACATATGGCCAGTATTTGGAGATTGTTGTTTCTTAGAGGTGACCATTAAAGGCGTTTTCATTGTATTCACGTTTAAAAAAAAATTTCCCTTTCAGTTTCATAAAATCGGCATTAATAAAAACATAATAATCACTATTATTTCCCCTGTTCAATCTATTATTCACAAGAATGAGGCAATTTAGTTTCCCCTGTTATAGAGATTTCACTAAAAATTACCCCCCCCCCCCCCAAAAAAAAAAAAAAAAAAAAAAAAAAAAAAAAAAAAAAAAAAAAAACTTAAAACCAATTTAACATTTGAAAGTTCCAAAGTTAGAGGCATTTACAGGTTCTTATAAATGATTGTTGTTCTTATTAACTCATAGATGTAGACTGCAAACTCATTATTAGTTTCTTATAGATTTTGATAGATTAACCTAATCCCATGAAGTTAGTGATGGAAGATATGAATCAAATTTATTTATTTAGCTGCAAAATAATATTTTTTTCTTTTATTTCAAGTTGACTATATTTTAATTTCATTATTGCATCCAAGCAAGAAATGCATTTAAAAAAAAACTAAAAATTCATTTAAAGAGAGAGAATGAAAAAAGCTAAATTAATTAGGATATTTAATTTAAACTCGTGTTTACATGCATATTATTGCAGATATTTATTAAAGTTTTATATTTCAGATATTTGCTATAGTTTTATACTTCCTCTAATATAAAAAAATATATAATCTATGTATATCTACAAATTTATTTTGTTTTAAATTAGCTTAATGTTACTTGTTTTAAAGCCATCAGTTCACCATTGTGCCTGTATTGGTTGGATCCCTTACTACAGAAAGAGAAAGTCTTTATGGGAAAATATTCAGCAGATATCTTAGTGATCCTAGTAATCTCTTTGTCATCTCATCCGATTTTTGTCATTGGGGTAAGATTTAGAGTCTTTAAATATACTAATTTTATATGTTATTAGTTAATATTATTTTCATGGTAATGAAGAATTACAGTCGAGTCTCTATATAACAAAATCCACCATACCAATAAAAAATTCGTTATATAGAGAAATTCGTTGTATAGAGAATGCTGTTAAAAATCGCATTTAATGTGTGAAATTTGAACAAATATTATTTTTGATCTTTTGAATTAAGAATTTGAAATGTTTAAAAGTAAAAATTAATCTAACATTTTATTTCTTAATTATTTAAGCTGTTTCAAAAAAGAGAACAGACATTTATTTGAAAGCTTAATGAAAATCAAATAAGGAAGACTTAATTAATTTCAGACGAAGAAATCTATAATGTTTTGTTATTTTGATTTTAAAATTTTTATACTCTCTCTCTCTCTCAAAGGCTCAAATTTTAGCAAGAAATGAAAAATTGTAGTTAACATTTCCCTCCATTTGAAGGCCTCTCTTATGTGTCTCTCATTGATTCCTCTCTTACATGTGTGTCAATCCAATTGACTCTATTTTCAGAAGGATGTGGAAAGGTGTGTGGGAAGTGGGATGAATTCATTGGATTTAAAGTACAAGGACAGAAGTAATATAAAAAAAACTCAGCAGTGACGATAAATCAAAAATAGATGATGGAAAATTGATTCCATATGATTTTGAAGCTTTTTAAAACTGAATAAATTAAAACCAATTTATGAAAAAATTCGTTATATGGAGATGGATATTTCGTTATATAGAGACTGTTTTTAATGTAATCATACGAAAAGGGGACCGTTCCTACTAAAAATTCGTTATATAGAGAAATTCGATGTATGGAGTTTCGTTATAGAGAGACTTAACTGTATTTGTAAATATGTTTGGTTTAACTGAAGTAACTGAATACCTACATTCTGTAAATGATTCTTTTAAAGAGACATATATGGAAAAAAAAAAAAGCAAACTTTTTTATTAGATTTTTAGAAAAAGACTTTTAATAGGTCAACTTTAATTTCTTTGCTTTTTAAGTGTAGGTGTAACATTAATAAAATAATAATACATACAAGATTTTATAACATACATCATTGCAAGAATATCATCAAAATTCATTTTCACAGTTTGTTTTTTCTATAGTTTGAAATTGTTATCCATGTGGATCCGAGAGTGGGAGGGAAAAAATAATATTTATAAGCAGGATTCTCGCTGGTTTTTGAGCAACATTAGTGATTTGGCGAATAAGAAATAAAAAACAATAAAATAATAAAAAAAAAAGTTAGCATAATAGATTTGATGTGAAACACTCAAAAGTCTATCTTTAACCCCTTATTATATCCTTTTTTTATGTGTTCTAAAATACCATAATTTTTTGTCATTGCTTAGAAAATAGAAGTTCTACTATTACGCTTCAAAAACAATTAAAAATAAGTACATTCTGAATGTCTCAAGTGTTTAAATGTTTCAGATTCTTTTAACAATAAATTGCTATGTGGTTTTGACTATAACCGATAAAAAAATTTATCATTGGCCTATGATATTTTGCAGTACAGTAAATGGCAAATTCAATGCCACATTTCAGAAAAATTTTATCGATTTGGCAATTGATGCAAGTAATTTTGGTAGTAATTTTACCGGTGCATAGATAGTGATAATCTGACAACAGAGAAATACTTAATGTATAATCCTTTCTCTGTCTTGGGCTGTTGCTAAATTGAATTTGTGTTGAGTCAGTATCTCTATAAATAATAATGTAAATAGCATGGTGCGATTGGCGATGAAAAGCATCATCAAGCATACAGTAGCATGAATAAGAATTTAAATGGTAACCACATACAAGAAAAGAGCAAAAATGGAACACTAGCAATTTGGCGAGTCTGGTTGTTTATTTACTCGCCAAATGAAGCATTTTGTCGCAATTTGACACAATGGTGAGTGGAGCAAGAACCCTGTTTATATATAAGAAATTCTGCTTTAAATGATATCTCTCATCAGTACTGTAGCAATTTGAAAATTACAGGGGGCGAGGGCTCTAATAATTTCTAGCAATATGCTGAAACTGTTTAACTAAGAAAAACAATCAATGATTAAACATCTCATTAATTATCAGTAATTATTTAGATGAATTGATAATTATATTCTTTATTAAAATTAGGTATATGCATTATTTCAAAGTAAATATTAAGGAATAAATAAATTTTACAATTTTATGAAATATGACAACAGAATATAAAAGAAATTATTTATTTACAGTTCTTGAAAAGTAGGTAAAATTTACTTACAAATTTGGCTTCATAAAACCAAGTAAATGTGATTCACTGTCATTGCGTTCAAAATAGATTTGGCATTTACTTGTATTTCTCGATCAATGTTCATCAGTGCAAGTCCAGAAAGCTGAGAATTAGATTTGGTGTTCCTAAGATTTGTTTTAATCGTTTCAGTGTAGATAATAAAGTTTTCAAAGTAGCTGTTTAGACTGCAAATGTTTATATAACTTTCAATAATTCTTGATGTTGGGTTAAACAAGAATTCATTTTTTTTCAATATGGTTTCAAAAAGAAAAAATATTATTTGCTGATAAAAAGATTAAAAAGTTAAATTCTAATCTCTCAAAGGTTGATTTTGCCAAAGCAAATTCGATATCTCTTCATTGACATTGAATAACATTTTACCAGCCAAACTTTGTTCCTCAAATATTGAAATCTGTTGTCAAGAAAGAAATTAATACTTGTCACCTTATGAGAATGTGAATGAAGCTTTGCCATTGATTAAATATGCACAATTACAAATGCTCCTACATTTTGGAATGTTCTGAAAGAAAAGCTCCAGGAATTTACTAATGAATTTTGCAAGCTTCGTCGCTAGCAGTGGCTTACTATAGAAAATTTAATTCAAGGTATAATCTATACTTTTAAAAATTGTGCTGAGAAACTATTATTTTGACTGGAGTTCCTTAAAAAAATGGAAAGATGTGTTGCGGGATATTCTCAAAAGATATGAAATCTGCCGTCGTCTTCAACATTGATGAATGTAAACTTTTTTATTGGATCTTGCGAGATATAACTCTTTGTTTTACATGTAAGAAATGTGTAGGAAGAAAAGAAAAGTATGTAATGCTTAACTGTGTTGTTAGCTGCAAATATAAGTGGATTAGAGAAAACAATTCCTTTGATGATTGAAAAATTTCTTAAGCTTTGGTGTATGAAAAATTGCAAATCTTTGCCTCTTATCTAGATGTCAATTTTAAAGAATAGATGAAGATTGATATCTGGGAAAAAAAGGCTTAGGAGATGGAATCAAAATTTTTCATTACAGAACAGGAAAGTTGCATTAATTGCAGACAACTCTGCTGCTCAGTTCACTGTTGATGGCTTGAAGTCAGTTGAACTAATTTTCTTGCCTCCAAATAGCACATCTGTATTGCAAGCTTTACATCCAAAGCATAATTCAAAACTATGACTATTGTAGAAAGTTTCTATTAGATATAATTTCTGATATTTGTCAAAGAGGCTAAAGAATTATTAGAAGATACTGATGAAGATCTTTCCTTAACTGAACTAGCAGAAAACATATTGGATTAAGATTATGCAATTCCAGATGAAAATCTGTATGATGAAAAGATTGACGATCTCGATACTAATAACAAAGCTTTAATGCAAAATATTGTTTCTAATGTGCCAAATATGGATGACAAAAGAAGCGATAATGAAGATAACAGTGAGTGTGAAAAGAAATCATTATCAACATCAGATGTGTTTAAAACCATACATGACCTCAGGTTTTTTTCTTTATTATTATTAATCCCAAATTCCACAGCAGCAGATGAATGTTTAAAAGCTATTAGGTAGAAAAAGCAATCACAAAAAGGAGGCAGTTTTTGCATATGTGAATATTGTAAATAAGTGCATTGACTATTGCTGCATATTTAATAAATATGCATACACATGCTGCATATGCATACACATGCCGCATATGCATACACATCAGGGCTGGGGAATTACATCATTGTACTCGCCACTGGCGAGTAAATTTTCCTTCAGGGCGAGTGAAGTTTTAAGTTATTTTTTCAAACTTCAAAGTGTAAAGATGGCAGAATCTGTATTTATTTATTTATTTTTATTAGTTCCCTATATTTTAAAACTTTTGTAATATAAATATCATACTAAATTCTACGCTATAATACTAATATTTTTTCTCTTGTATATATTTCTTATTTTTATCGAACAAAAATATGAAAATGCATTGTAGTAATAATAATTAACTGTTTCTTCAGTTGTTTAAATTTTTTCTTAACTATTTTCAACTGTATGTTGTATTTTGCTGGCTGGTAAAACAAATCCCTGGCTGGTGAAAATTTTCGAAAATTTCCCACCCCTGATACACATGCTGCATATGCATACTTATACACATTCTGCATATGCATACTATATTTAGATTGGTGAAATAAGCTAATAAATTTCGCTGAAATATTGCATATTTATACTGTGGTTTTTGCTTTGCAAATTAAATTTAAAATGTTCTTAAAAGTTTAGTTGTTTATGAGCACTATATTCTGACATCTATACTAATAAAATAACAAATCGCTCTGTCTGCGTGTGTGTGTGTGTGTGTGGGTCTATGAGGGAAAGCGGGGACATTCGCATGTTTACACACCTTCCAACAGAGGACACACCGCCAACCGAGGACGTCCTCGGTTGGAATTTTTATGAAATATGTAATATTTCATGCCAAATATTATTCTAAACATTGTTTTTTTGAAAATTTATAAAGGTCCTCAGTTGTCCGTATTTGCTGCATGTTGTGTATGTAAAAACTGTGTAAACTTCTTTAAAGTGTGTATCGGTGCAAAAACGCAAGTCCTCGGTTTCACGTTTTAATTACATGTTCGATAGACGTCCTCGGTAGAGTGGTATAATCACACTAAGTGTATCTTTTATTTTGGTATTTCTATTAATTTGTGTTTTAGTATATTTTCTACTAAATTGATGAGTTTATTAAGTTTTGATTAAGATGATTCCATGTTAAAAAAAAATATTTTATTTAAATATCAACAACTGCAATCATTTCTTAAGTAGTTCTAACTTTATTGCATATAAAGTAGAATTCAGATTTTAATGCAACCTGTTTTATTTCTATTAACCTTTAATCGAAAACTTAAGAGTCCTGAATTAGCAAAATCCCATATCTAAGAGTTAATACAGAATTGCAGCAAATAGGCGAATACTTATAACTACTTTTCTCCCCCCCCCCCACCAATGCCCTTTTCCTTATTTCCTTTTGTTTTATAACTTTTAATACTTATATCCCTCTCCCCTTTAATTCATACATTTATGTCTTTTTTCCCTAAATATGGTATCCTGCTTGTATCTTTTCCTTCCATGGAAGGATTAAAATGATTTGTTTACTCGGGTCCTGAGAGTGAACTTATGAGTCAGTAATATTTAAAAAGTTACTTAGTGTTTTATCTAAATTTTAAT
Organism: Maratus speculifer; assembly: GCA_964019185.1. Taxonomy (NCBI): domain Eukaryota; kingdom Metazoa; phylum Arthropoda; class Arachnida; order Araneae; family Salticidae; genus Maratus; species Maratus speculifer. Next base: position 220,364,507 of record OZ025301.1, read on the forward strand.
TGACAATGTTTTAGTACTACCACTTGCAATATCTAGTTAAAAACAAAATTTAAGTTTTTAAAATATTCTTACTTTAAATTTGCAAAATTGTTAAAAAATATCCTGAAAATTTCGTTACAAAAATTTCTAGGTTGCTCTTTAGGATAATAAATATCCTGTTTTGAAAAGGATAGCTCAATTTTTTTGTTTATGTTCGAACAAATTGTATATTACATACAATATTTAAAGACTCTGTATACACACAGGGAAAATGATGACCATGCGTATACACATACAAATCGTGGACTCAATAATTACACAGTGGAAACGAGGACCATGCTTATACACATTCAAACCGGGGACTCTGTATACACACAGTGGAAACGAGGACCATGCGTATACATATTCAAACCGTGGACTCTGTATACACACAGTGAAAACGAGTACCATGCGTACACACATTCAAACTGCGGACTCTGTATACACATAGTGAAAACGAGGACCATGCGTATACATATTCAAACCGGGGACTCTGTATACACACAGTGGAAATGAGGACCATGCGTATACACATTCAAACCGTGGACTTTGTATACACACGGTGGAAACGAGGACCATGCGTATACACATTCAAACCGTGGACTTTGTATGCACACAGTGGAAACGAGGACCATGCGTATACACATACAAACCGTGGACTCTGCATGCATACAGTGGAAACGAGGACCATGCGTGTACACAAACAAATCGTAGACTTTGCATACTACTCACAGTGAAAACGAGGTCCATGTATGTACTGTTAAAAGAAAACTGTAAGTGGCCTAGATCGGCAGCAGGGATTTCAGCCATATCCTGTAATTTCACGTGCAACGTAAAAAACGGTCTGATATATTAAATAGACGGCTTTGTCTCTTAGATCTTAGAAAATGAAGAACATACTTTTACTGTTCTAGCCCACCACTTAGCTATTATGGACCATGCAAAATGATGGTGCATGAATGTACACTGTAAAAAAAAGGCGGGGGGGGGGGGGAGGGACTGAGACCGGCAGCAGATATTCCAGCGATACCATGCAAAAATATGCGTCCAGTCGATCATTTTTTATGGTCTATAACAGGTAAAAATGGACAGTAAAAGTATGTGGACTGTCCATCATTTTTAAGAATCTAAGAGACAAAGACGTTTATTTAAAGGGATCACACCTTTTTCTTACGACGCTCGTAAAATTATGGGTATGGCTGGACATTCTACTGCCGGTCCTGCACATAAATTTACAGTTTTTTTAACTGTGTATTTTTTTAGGGGGTATCACTGGCAGGCATTTTTTTTTTTTACAGTCTACGCATACAAAATGTAGACTGTATATGCAAATAATTGAAATGAGGACTGTGCGTATACCTATGAATTAACTTACCCTCTCTCTCTATATATATAACAGTAAAACCTTTGTGCAAACAAATCATAATAAAGATGTGAGTATGATTTTATTATTTTTTTATTTATTTTATTTATTTTCATTTTAAGAGGCATCTTTCCAGCACTTAAAACAGTTCCTTTTTTCAGATGTGTAAACTGTGTAATTTAATATGATACAGAAATTATAAATTCGAAAATCCTGAAGATTATATTAAATTTTTCCCTTTAAAATTCAGTTATGCCGTAAATTACCTACTGATTTAACTTCCACTGTTCTCCATTTAACTCAGTTACTGCTGAATCGCACAATTGCAGCATCTTACTTAGCATTTTTTTAAAACAGTTTTAGACATACTTAAACAAGTAAGATAAATCATGCCGTGAAGCATAGATTATGAAACACTTTCCAGCGACTCAGAAATGCAGTTTTCCATGTGGTCCTTATATTTAAATACTTTTGTGAGTCTCTGTATTTCGCTATAAATACTATACATTCTAAATTTAGACCTGAGTTATATAGCAATTTACCATTACACAAACATAGTGATATAATGATATACCGAGATATTGCGATAATCGCAATACAACGATATACCGCGTTATATCGTTAAGTAACGTTTTTTAATAACGTTATCACGATATGCATTTGATATCGATTACATCGTCCAACTGTAAAAAATGTGATGTAATTTTCCGTTCTGCTTGAAAACCTATGATATCTTCAAAGCGCAAAAAAATAAAAAAAAATTTATGTAATAAATCTATGAATTTTTTTTTTTTTTTTGTTTTTCATTTTTTTCTATTTTTATTAACACACAATATACTCTGCTCGATCTAGTTTAAATATAGATTGGACGATTAGTCGAAGGTAAATATTTTTAAAGTGTGGTAATTTTCTTAATCATTTTCATAGGTATTATCTTTTGTTTCTTTAAAAAATGTTATATGAAACATTTTCTACTGAAAAAATCTATATATTACGGGACATATGCCCCGCTCTCAAAAACATTTTTCTACTCTCACCAGCTTGAAATTTTCTGATACATTTTCAGACTCATTTTTAAAAGTAAAAACATGAAACTTGCTGAGAGTGTATAAGATGTTGTGTGATTTCATTTTTCCGCTCAATTAATTAGAATTTTATTTAAAAACAATTATTTTCTGATTATGACCTTTTTTTTTTTTTTTTTTTTAGATCCCTCGCTTCGGAAAATTCGGTTCAAAACGCCCACTTTGACATCTTTATTTAGCAAAAATTTTTGCATTTATAAAAAAAATCGATAAGCACGACACACTGTGTAGTTTCTAAATAAAAAAAATTAGCAGCTTGATATGTTTGAAAGCAGAAATGAATTTAAAAATAAATCAGAAAATAAGCAGTTTGGATTGGAATACACCCTTAAGGGTGTTCTCAATTGCTCCGTTCAACAAGCGCAAAACGTTTTGACACATTTACAAATTCATGTTTTAACAGAAAAATATATAATTTGAATGCCTGACTATGGAAGCGATTTCGAATCGAACTTATTTTTTCATTTCATGATACTTAAATTACCTATCCAGTTCTAAGCTATTTCGATCGCGTGATCACCCGTTTTTATCCTGTTTTTCGACCGGTTTTTCTGCTATTGTCGGAAAATGTGCTCAAAAACGTCAACTTTATAGCTTGTTATGAAAGATCTATTGTGTTCTGGGGCCTCGCAAGGGGGGGGGGGGCAAAACGTTTAACCCCTAAATGTTTGCACATGCTGTTACAATTGGCAAATTTACAAACTGAACTGACAGATTAGTTCAAATCTTTAATAAAAAACTATAATACTCTTTCTATTTCTGATAGATTTGACGAAAGTTACCAATATAATTAGAAATATTATTAAGCTTTTTACAAAAAAAAAAAAAAAAAAAAAAAAAAAAACTATATTACTTTTTTAATTGTGATAACTTGGTAAAATTATAAAACTAGTTGGCAAACGTCGAGAACTATTTATGTTTGCTTTTCATTCAGTTGGCAAATACTGAATTTTGACTTGGCAATTTTAGGTTATCTCCCCCACCATTAAAAAGTTTTCGCGAACGACCTGATTATGTTTTTTAAAAAACTGAAAATTGAGTGCAATTAGACAGTTTCTGAATAACAACACCTGCTAGTTTCATGCATTTCCGATTAAAAATAAATTAAACCCTTAAGGGTAAACACCCTTAAGGGTGTTCTATCATCAAAAAGGGCAAATTTGTGACGCATGCTTTAATTTATTTTTGATCGGAAATACATGAAATTAGTAGGTGTTGTTGTTCAGAAACTACCTAATCGCACTCATAATTGTTTTTTTTTTTTTTTTTTTTTTTTTTTAAATGCAATAGATGTATCAGGACAAGCTGTCAAAATTATCGTTTTAAAGGGCATTTCCCGACGTAATCGAAATCGCTTATAACTCGATTGGTAATTTAATTATCATAAAGTGGAAAACAAAGTGCGATTCGAAATTGCTTCCATAGTCTAGCTTAGAGATAGGAATGCTCGGAAAAAAACCGGAAAAATTGGGAAAAAAACGTTTTTTTTTTTCTTTTTTTTTCCGAAAGCTTATTTTTCAATTTTTCCGAACTGGAAAAATTTAAATTTCATTTATGAAATAATATAGTGAAAATTTTGTAATAGCTACATTCCCATACTTTTTATTTTATTTATTTTTATTTTGAGTGTCCCACATGAAAACTTCAATGTGGGTAATCTGATCTCTGAGCAGAAATCTGTTTGAGAAGACTTGAAAAGATCCTTCACATTTTTTTCTTGTTTGAAATACAAGACCCTTCGCAAAATTTTTCTTGAAAATAGACATTTCAGAAAAAAGTTTAATCTACAAATTGAATCTTTCGCAAATGCACTGATTGAAAAAAAAAAAAAAAAAAAAAAAAAAAATCATGCCACATAGCAGCTGAATCTTATCAAGTTGTATATATGCATAAATAACCTAATTAAAAATGTCTAAATAGGAACCTAAATATAGTAATAATTTCTTATTCACAAATTCTGAATATATTTTGTACAAGAAGTTCACAATTTCACAAAAACAGGATTACATGAAAAAAATCTAGATATATATTTAAATGCAACTTCTCTTTTTATAAATTAATTCATGCGCAAAATTATTTCAATAATATGCTGATTAATGGAAATGGTAAAATTAAAAATTTAACATAAAATTTGAAGCATGCAATTATTACTTTTTTCTATCTTTTCAAGAAGTAAGTATTGAATTCGTGAAAAATTTGACTTGCAGTTTTTGGTGTATTTAAACGTTTTAGAAGTTCCTGAACACAATTTGATGGTTTTTGGAAAATATCTGTAACTCTGCGAGTCTGTATGTGACAAAAATTTTATGGGTACTCGATCTCAAGAACTGATGCACATAATTTCACAAAACTTTAGATTGAGTTACACCTTGATATAAACTCAAGATGTTTAGTTATTAGTGTATATCGCCCAACCGATGGCGCTGCTATGCTGCATTATTTATAATTTCCACAATGGTTCTATCTCAAGAATTAATGTATAAAACTTCAGAGTAAGTTAATCTTTGATATAATTTTGTGCTCATTACTTTTTAGTGTAAATCGCTCAACAGACGACGCTGCTATGCTGCATTATTCATGATTATCGCAATAGCTCTATCTCAAGGAGTAAAGGATGATTTTTTATCAAACTACAATTTCTGTCAGTTCCTGATGTATATTAATGTCGTTCAGTTTTTGGGTGTAAATTGCCCTATAGGTGGCCCAACTATGCTGCATTTTTCAAGATTTCATTATAGCTGATTAATTGAATGTTTTTTCAAGGTATTGAATCTAAAATTGACCTCCATTTTACCTCCATAATGTACAGTAATGTTGCAAAAAACATGGGCAGTTTGCATTAGAAAAGTACAAATGCGAAGAAAAAAAAAAAAAAAAAAAAAAAAAAACATATTTTATTGCAAGTAACTATGTTCCAAAATATACTTTCCCTCTTGATTAAACTTTGAATTTTTGTAGTTTTCTAAACCACAGTAGAAGTTTATCTCTGTATGTAACTGCTTTTGTGAGCATTTTCTATTTGTAGTGTTCTGTTATAACTTTTGAGTTCCATTCTTAGAAATATGAAATTACCATATGGAAACATTATTGAATATGGTTTTTTACTCAAGAATAGAATACCAGATTTCAGGATTTAAAAAAAAAATACGTTTAATTAAACTTTAAAAAATATATTTTTCTGGTTTTAGTGAGTAAAAATATAACAGTCAATAAATCCTATGCTATTTTTTAGTTGCAGACCTGAGTAAGCCAAACTAAAACTTAGTTTTGTTTGAATTTAGATTATAAAACTAAATCAAAACTTTGAGTTGAGATTGGAAAGCTATACCAAAATTAAACATATTTTATTTTTTAAAGGAAATAAAATTATAATAAGGTACCCTGGGGTAATAGCGCCAGGTGGGGTAATAACGCCAAGTGCTAATATTTTGCATAATTATGAAATAATCTGGTAAATGACACCCATGTGCTCTGTGCAGAAGAGTTTTGAGTCATATAAATCGCAAAAAACAGCTTCAAGTTAATTTGTTTCGTTTTTAAGTCTTATTGTTTTTACAAGCAACTAAAATTCACGCTTGATCTAAAATTTGCGAGATGCGTTTTGTGATGTGAAGAGTATATTTTTTATCAGGAAATACTTTGTTAATTACATAAATTTGTAGTACATTTCATGGACTTTCAAAATGTTGTTGAAGATTTTGGATGTCTTCTCGAGGTAATTTGTAATTTAAAATGTACAGCACAATAACTATAACGGGGTAATAACGCCAATCCTTGGCATTAATATCCCGGTTGATTCCCTACAGTGACCGAGCTACATCCTAAATACTGATTCAAATAAACACATTTAAAACTGTGCAATGTTTCTAATAATTCTATTTAAGCGGTCCTTTTTAAGCAAAAAGAAGCTCACGGTCTGGTATTCTTTTGCCTCGACCCCCCCCCCCCACACACACACACACACTACAACTTTATTTTTCTTACACTTTCACAAAAAAATTGAACATTTTCAATATCTTAGCATGCAATTTGTCAATTTCTAAGTTTGTAGAGTGTGTATTTTTAGAATTGGGCAATCTACATGCAATTATTCCATCTTATTTCATAGATAGTTTGTTTACATGGCGTTATTACCCATATAGGTGGGTAATAACGCCGAATAGCATTGGTCAAGAAATCACGCCATTACATTTTATGAATACATATCTGTTAAATTATTTTTTTTATATAGATAGTCAATGAGTTGCTGTATCAAATCATGTATTTGTTTGAAAAATACAAACTAAAACTGAGCCGTGAAAATTGGTAGAACCTTAACGTGGCGTTATTACCCCAGGGTACCTTAGTAAGAAAAAAATGTAACAATGTAAAAATAGACATTTTTTAAACAAACAATGGAACTTTTGAATACTGATATTGATAATAATGACAAAACTGCAACAATTTCTTTAAACTAGTATCATTTACTTAAAAACTATACTTATGTAAATGGAATGCTTAATTTATTTCTTCCAAACTGCAGACATATTGGTTCAGGTTTTTACATTAGGCCAATTGGTAGCTAAACACGTAACTGAAAAATCATTTCAACAGAGATGTGATATAACAAACAATAGCGTTTAATAAAAATTCTTAGGCTGTGGCTGTGGGAAAAAAAACATTAAATTTTTAAAAGCAGGCTTTGCTACTTTCTTTTTATTTTGTAATATAAAGTGAAAATAATTTTCATTTAATACAAATAAATGGGAAAAAATGTTTATTATTTAATATTCTCTAGGAAAATATAATTTATTTGGGAGAAACAGTCATAAAAAATAAATTTTTCCAACTTTTCCGTTTTTTTCCGCAAAAACCCGGTAAAAAAACAGTTTTTTTTTCCGCCACTTATATTTTTCCGGAAAATTTACATCTCTAGTCTAGCTTTCCAATTTTGTATAGTTGTGTTAAAAAATGAATTAGTAAATGTGACAAAACGTTTTGCGCTTGTTGAGCAAAGCAATTGAGAACAGAGAACAACCTCAAGAAAAATGAAAAAAGTTCACTATCTTATCGGAAGACAAACATACAAAGGCTTTTATCCACGTATTTTGCGGTGAGATGGTGCAATCAGGTTCTTTTGTTGTGTTTCGGGGAAATTCTTAGAGCCGGAGAGGGACAGTTGGCTGGGGAGTTAACCATGCCCATTGCAGAGATACTGAACAGGCGACTGACCAAAAAAATGCTTAGAAAATAGGTTTCGTTTGTCAAGTCAACAACTAAATTTTTTTTTTCTTTACAACGGTAAATACAATACACATAAATGGGGAAAATACAACGTACTTCCCTCTTTAAAAAACAACAACAAACAAACAAATAACGCTCATAATAGTTTTATAAGCAAAACTTAAAATAAATAATGTCTATAATTTTTTAATAATATTAAAGTAATTTTTCATTTTTTCATTAAAGTATGACCTTTACAATTTTTGTTGGTGGTTCTAAACTTCTTTCCAGCACTGTACTTTCAATATAGGTAATTGTTCACTTCAGTAGTTTTTAAATAGAGATTATTCACTTTATAAAATTATATAACAGATCAAAGGGGATGTTTAAATTGTCTATCGCCATAATTGCTCGACTTTGATCTATAATGTAGTAAAACATATTGAATATTTGTAATAACATAACATAATAATATAACTTTAATACACACACAGAAATATACTTATACAAGTAATAATATATTAAATTTAAGTAGTTTTATTAAGTTATAAAAGTTGATCTAGCATTATGTTATAGAGCATTTTAGAATGCAAATTTATATTAGAGTATTTAAGTATTTTAAGTAAATAAAAAGAAATATTTTTTTAAAGAAATTATTTTTCTGTAATTAATACATGAACATTTATTATTGAAGAACTTTAATAAATTTGGAAACCTGTAAAAGTTGAAATACAAATAAGAATTACTAAAAAGTAAAAAGTCATTAAAATAGGAAAAATATATTTTTGATTTTATTGATAGATTATTATGTATTATTATTTATTATTAATTATTGAAAGGAAAATATATTATGGTATTTTATGAAATAAGAAATGGTTTATTAATTATTAACTTTAAGTGTTAACTCAGTTTACAATATTAATAATTTTAAGTATTTATCATAAACTATGTGTAATACATGAATTTTCGTTTCTTTTCTCATGCATACAATGAATATTAAAAATACATATTTGTATGAAATCCCATTTTACATGTAACTGAAATTGGTGATCTCAAAAGGGGATTTTTCCCCCCTTAAATAGATGTTCTACAGAAGATTATTTTTAAATGCTATTTCCATACATATTGTACATCTTGTAAAGTATCATTTGGAATAAAATTAGGAATTTACCTGCAGTAAAATTTGTATCAAACTAACCAATATATAAAAGAAGCATTTTCACTGAAAACGCATATGTATTTTTTTTTTAATTCATCCGTATAGCAAAAAATTTTGATTTAAGAATGAAATTATCATTATAAATGGAAAAATATGAAATGAAAAAATCAATACAAGATAGACATTTTTTCAAGAAAATTGAAATGCATTTCTGATGTATTTTTAGGTAAACGGAAAAAAAGTGACCGGAAAAAAAGTTATCGGAAAAAAAGTGACCTAAACTACAAAAGCGGAAAAAAAGTGACACGGAAAAAAAGTGACACGGAAAAAAAATGACAAGGAAAAAAAGTGACAAGGATTGGTTTTGGGGATTTATTAATGATTTTTGGGGATTCATTGTTTATGTATGAAAGGGGGATCGAGGGGGGGGGCTCATAATTTAGGTAAATGGGTTTTTCATGCTGAATTAACTGTTTTGGTTCAATTTTTGGATATACGTTCATACTAAAAAGACGCTTGCCTGATTAGTTTTGGGAAGGGACGATTACCCCCCCCTCCATCCGTCCTCAATGAGATGAATGGGTTTTTATGCAGAATTATCCAACTTGTGTCAAATTTGCATATAGGTTCTCTTCGATAAGGCTTATATATAGTATAAAATGCCTGAAGAGTTTTAGGAGTTTAATGGTTAAGTATAGAAGGGGAACGGGGGATAACCTTTCTTAAATTAAATTAATGGCTTTTTACGGATAATTATCCGATTTGCTTCGAATTTTGGACATGAGTTCATTATGATAACACCTATCTCTGATTAGTTATGGGGTTCTTTTGCTTATTATAAAGGGGGACGAGCAATTACCTCTCCCTCAAACTAGATAAATAGATTTTTATGCAGAATCATCTGATGCATTTCAATTTTTAAACATAGATTCTTTTTGATAAGGTGAATTCCGAAATAGTTTTAAGGCTTTAATGGCTAAGTATAAAGGGAAGATGGAGGAAACCCCTCTTAAATTAAATAAATGGCTTTTTATGCAGAATTATCCGATTTGCTTCGAATTTTGGACATGTGTTAGTTATGATAAGACGTATTTCTGATTAGTTATGGGGTTCTTTTGCTAATTAAAAAGGGGGGCGGGTGATTACTACCCCCGGCCTTAAATTAGATTAAAAAAAATTATACACACTTATCCGATTTATTTCATTATTTTGGATGTAGGATCTTTCTCATAAAGTAAATTCCTGAATAGTTTTAAGGGTTTAATGGCTATGTATAGAGGGAGAACGGGGAATAAACCCCCTTAAGGGTGTATTCGAAAAAACGCTTTTCCACCTTCAACAGCTCGAAATTTTCCGATACAATTTCAGACACATTTTTAAAAGTAGAAACATGAAATTTGCTGAGGATATTTTTGAAGAGATGTACAAGGTGCCGTGTGCTGTATTTTTAAGCTCAATTTATTAGAATTTGATTTATAAACAATTATCTTCTCAGTATGACCCTTTTTTTCGTTCACAGATCTCCCGCCAGGGGAAAATCTGTTCAAAATGCCGTTTTTGATTGCTTTTTTTGCAATATTTTCTGCATTTATCAAAGAATTGACAATTACGGCACCTTGTGTAATTTCTAAATAAGACAATTTGCCAGTTTGATGCATATGAGAGTAAAAATGGTCAAAAATAAATCGGAAAATAAGCAGTTTGAATCGAAATACACCCTTAAATTAAATAAATGGCTTTTTGCGCAGAATCATCCGATTTGCTTCAAATTTTCGATGAATATTCATTATAAGAAGGCGTATCTCTGATTAATTATGGGTTTCTTTTGCTAATTAAATAGGGGAAGCGGGCGATTAATCCCCCACTCTTTAAATAAGTTTTTTTTTTCACAATTATCCAACGTATTTCAAATTTTGGATATAGGTTTTACCTGATAAAGTGAATCCCTGAATAGTTTTAAGGGTTTAATGGCTAAGTATAGAGGGATGAATGGGGGATAACCCACAATTAATCAGAAGTTCGCCTTATCATAATGAACACACATTCAAAATTTGAATCAAATAAGATAATTCTGCGTAAAAAGCCATTTATTAATTTAAGGGGGGTTATCCTCCGTTCCCCCACTGTATACTTATCCATTAAACCCTTAAAATTATTCTGGTATTCACTTTATGAGAAAAAACATATATCCAAAATTTGAAATATATCGGATAAGTGAACATAAAAAACAATTTATATAATTTAAGGGGGGGGGGGATAATCACCCGCCTTAATTTTTAATTAGAAAAATAACCCCATATGTAATCAGGGATACGCCTTATCATAATGAATCTATAATCAAAAATTTGTAGCAAATCCTATAATTCTGCGTAAAAAGTAATTTAATTTAAGGTAGGTTATATTCTATTCCCCTTCAATACTTAGATATCAAATCCTTAAACCTATTCAGGGATCCACCTTATCAGTAAGAATCTACATTTAAAATTTGAAATACATGGGATAATTCTGCATAAAAACCTATTTATCTAGTTTAAGGGGGAGATAATTGCTCGTCCCCCCTTTATAATAAGCAGAAGAACCCCATAACTAATCAGAGATACGTCTTATCATAATGAACCTATGTCCAAAATTCTAAGCAAATCGGATAATTATGCGTAAAAAGTTATTAATTTAATTTAAGAAAGGTTATCCCCCGTTCTCCCTCTATATATAACCATTAAAATTCCTAAATCTCTTCATGCATTATATACTATATATATATATACTATATATATATATACTATATATAAGCCTTATCGAAAAGAATCTATATTCACAGGGCCCGACTTAGACAGTGGGGGGCCCTGGGGCAAACATTATTAGAGTGGCCCCCTTCTATCTTAAAAATGTTTGTGAATTATACTCAAGTGACTAAAATTAAAATTCAAATCTATTGTATGTATGCATAAATTCCGTACCAAGTACTGATTTCAGTATTTATATTTCACACCTTTATACATAATAACAGAAGATAAATAATTTTAACTATTAATTTTTTTATGATGTAACTATTACTTTAAGGAAACGTGGGGCACGGAAGCAAAGGGAGTAGGAGAAAAGAATACCCCTTAAAATTGAAAAAAAAGAATTTTGGTAATATTTTGCTATTTTATATCATTTGGCCCTCTTTTAACAAGAAACTTTTCTCTCCTTGGGGGGCCCCCTTCAAACCGGGGGGCCCGGGGCTATTGCCCCGCATGCCCCTGCCTTAGTCAGACCCTGTATATTCAAATTTGACGCACGTTTGATAATTCTGCATAAAAACCCATTCATCTAATTGAGGATGGATGGGGGGGGGGGGGGGTAATCGTCCCTTCCCAAAACTAATCAGGCAAGCGTCTTTTCAGTATGGACGTATATCCAAAAATTGAACCAAAACAGTTAATTCAGCATGAAAAACCCATTTACCTAAATTATGAGCCCCTCCCCCGATCCCCCTTTCATACTTAACCAATGAATCCCCAAAATCAATAATAATTCCCCAAAATCAACCCTTGTCACTTTTTTTCAGTGTCACTTTTTTTCCGTGTCACTTTTTTCCGCTTTTGTAGTTCAGGTCACTTTTTTTCCGATAACTTTTTTTCCGGTCACTTTTTTTCCTAGATTCGTATTTTTATACTAGTTTTAGGAAAAATAAAATTTGAACATCGATACAAATATAAAATTTTTAATTGAATTGTATATTAAAAATTCCCATTATAATTTCTGAAAAAAAAAAAAAAAAAAAAAAAGAGAGAGAGAGAGAGAGAGAGAGAGAAAGGGTGCTGGTTTGAAAAAAATTTCAACAACCGCACTTGCATTTTTGTAGTCATATTCTATAGTATTATAATGGACTTTCAATATATATACCAATTATTCGTGCGTAAATATTCAATTTAACAAATGTAACAAGTTATTGCTAAGTACTGGATTTGTCCGTTAAAACTAATAGATGAGATTCCAGAATTTGAAGTGGTACCACATGATCTTTGTTTGCAGTTTCAATATTCTAGTCCAGTATTGAGGTTATAAATAAGAAAATTTTTAAGGCAATTCATGGATTTTTCTAACACTTTATAGAATATTTTGGTTTAATTACTCAGTTAAACTTTAACAGCAATGCACCCGACACCATTTAATGAAGCATACGATAATAAAATGAAATAATAATAAATGGTATAAATAGTTAAAAGATATGTTTTGAAATAATATCTTGAGAAAATAGAAACATTATTTCCATTGTTTAGGATTAGTTTATATATATTAGTTTATATAATACTTATTCGTTCTGTAGTTTTTATTAACCAGTAAATTTTCAAAAAAAGAAAAAAAATCTTTTAAAAAGGAAGTTATTTTTATTTATTCATTTTAAAATTAGATAGTTGCAAATTTCAGCATTCACCATGTTCCTATTTAAGGCTCCTGTTTCTAAAAGTGTGATAGCTAATGCTAATCCTATGGGGATATTATTTTCTAATATCTCGCTTGTATTTTGACACTTGTATTTGATTATTATTTATTATTATTATTTTGCATTGGATAACTGAGATCCATTTCTACATCGCTCCTTTTTTTATTTTTTCAATTTCGATTACAGATATTTTTTAGAGAGGCACTTTCATTTTCGGAACCGGTTTTGAAAGCGTAAGTAGCTTTATAAAAAATAACAGCAACCGAATACGGAAAAGTAAAAAAGGAGCAATGTAGAGAGGGACCTCAGCTAAAAATTAATGTAGTGTTTCCGAAGCAAATATTAATTTCCCAGTTAAATTTATGCGTTTATTAAGTGGCAACTTTCCTCTTTTCACTATTTTCTGCCGGTTCTTCTGATCTGAAACTAATATTATCGGCTTTTCTGTCTATTACAACACTTGCGAACTTGAAATTTTTAATTCGTAAAGATTTTTTTTTTTTTTTTTTAAATCCTGTAAGTGTAAAAGAACGGAGGAAATAAATGAATCTTTGCCAAATTTTTGGAAATGCTTGAATTTCGAATGTGGATTTTTGAGGTCATACTGTACATCGGATTTCATTTAAAAGACACTAAAGAAATTGAAATTTTTCAATGAATGCGAGCTCAATAATTTTTAAAAGAAGATTCTTTTTAAATTGTTATCAAACTTAATGTTTATAAGACTATAAAATGTATACTAAAATAGAAGGCTTTTTAAATGAAGAAAATCAAACACATATAATAACTTTAATTTTAAAAGACGGTGCATTTTTTAAAAATCAGTTTGCATTGAAATTAATTAAATTTATTTATTTATTTTCGGTTCATACTTTACAAAATATTTAATAACTTTTAAAGAAAAGTAAAATTATAGATGCTTGAAAGAGCAATATTAAATATTGAGTTTTTATTATAAATATATGTATTTATTAATTATTGATATATATTATTTTTGTTATTGATATAAATTCAATTATTATTATTATTATTATTATTATTAATTATTTTTACAAATTTACTTTAATAAGTTATTAGGGAAAAACTAAGCACTTGGTTGAGGAAAAACTCGAATAAAATATTTCTAAATAAGTAAATGGTTTATTTTGTCCCATAATCATTGAACTACATTTTATTCAGATTCTAACATATTTCCTTAAACTGGTGACTTGGTTAGCACTAGCAGCTTAGCTTAGAATTGTCAAGGACACGGAATAATCATCAACACGCTTTCTCCCCTCGTTCGAGTATTTTAACGGAAGTGCCGGTATTGTACTGACAGACCGGACCATTGTAATCATTGTTCATCATTTCTGAGGATAAAGTTGGGACAGGTTTGTAAAACAAGACACAAAGAATTTCGAAGGGACCTCCTTACAATGTATATAAGAAAAAATATCTTTTTTTTTTTGGTAATATTGCGTTTCAAGAATATATGACCTTAATTTATAAATTTATCCTAAAAAGTATATAAAACAAGCGTAAACAAATTGAAAAAGTATTTCTGTTTAATCAAGAAATTCTTTCAAAACATGTTTTTTAAACTATTTATAACTATTTATATTCAGGAGCCTTGCTAAAGGGGGGGGGGAGCCTCTCCCCCCTCCAAATTTTGCACTTGCTGTTACAGTTGGCAAATTTACAAGCTGAACTTTAATAAAAAAAAACAAACTATAATGCACTTTCTATTTCTCATAGGTTTAACAAAAGTTACCAATGTAATTATAAATATTATTAAGCTTTTTACAAATAAAAACTCTATTGCATTTTCTAATTGTGATAACTTGGTAAAATTATAAAACTAATTAGCAAACACCGAGAATTATTTATGTTTGCGTTTCACTGAGTTGGTAACTACTGAATCTCCCCCCTCCCCCTCTTATTCTTAAGGGTGTCAAAGAAATTTTTATTTCACATATATTTGCATTACTTCTGAAATGTGTCAGAAAAGTACATATTTAAATATCTTTTCTAGTGAAGATGCGCTTTTTTACGGTTGCGTTTTTTCCGGGTACGCTTTTTTCCGTGATTCTAATTTAGAATATAGTTGTAATGAAAACGTTGTTATACCACATTCAAATTACCCTGAAGTAAAAAAAAAAGGAAAATCATAATATATTTTGTAAAAAGAAAAAAAAAAAAAAAAAAAAAAAAAAATGAGGAGTTGTTTTCGTAAATCTAATAAAGTGCCCGAAATTACGCAATGGATAAAATAATGATATAGACTTTGCTTATTTCACAAAGATCTTTGGTTAAAACCCCTCCCAGAGTTAAGAGAGATTGCTATAATTACCGCTTATATGAATCAAAACCAAACTTAATATTTAAACTTTTTAGTGTACTTTGGAATCCGTCGCTTTATTGAATCAGATTTCATTTAATAAAATCATTCAATTGAATGGCAGAAATTCTACTTAAAATTGTGAAGGTGCATATTACATAGATTAGTTAAGTAAAAATTGGTTATTTGAACTAAATCTCTTTTCTGAGACGTATTATGCTAAAGGAATGATGATTTTCTGCCACACAGATGCTCTTTGAGTTTACGTATTATGCAGCAAATATTCTAAATTAGTACTGATTCTATTAACCAGCGATTCAAATAGCCGGTAAACACCTTTATCAGAAATTCACCCCCCCCCCCCCCTTCCGTAGAACCAAATTCTGGCTGCGCCACTGCACAAAGCATAATGCAATACGCACATTTATAAACACAATGTAATCCATTAAATTTTACGAATGCTAGTATGCAAATAACAAATAGTTCCACACTGAATTCTACATAAAACATCATGAAATTATTATGTAAGGTGGGGTGCTTTATTAATTGTCAAACCGTAATCAGCATAGTACCCGACATCTCAAATAATTTTTATGGCGATGAATGTTTAATGGTGTTGAAAATTTTGAATTGTTAATTTTTAAATTAATTAATAATTTGTTTAATATATATATATGCTGTCGGAGGTAATTCATGTAAATAATAATAATAATAATAATAATAATAATAATAATAATAATAATAATAATGTCATTTAAGAAGTAAGAGTCAACGGCATTTATTTAAAATCTTGTGTGCATGGAATACAAATTCGAATTTATTTTTATGTACGAATAGTGTGGTATCCTAGAGTTAAAAACTAATGTTACTAGCATTAATAAAACTATGTTATATTTATGCATAAACATCCGCAATAAACATTATTATTCTAGAGGTAAAAAGCATTACTATTTCCTAAAATGTTATAAATCGTAATTGACAATGTTTGCCTTTTTGAAAAAATAATATTAATTGGATTATCAAGGTTCAATCCAAGTAAATTTTAGAGGCATTGCTTCAAAAAATTGCATTTCAATAAACTCCTTAAATAATTTCCTTAGAAACTTTATTATTTTTATTTTGTTAGGTCCCTTCCCTCTCCCAACCCGAAAAAAAAAGCCTGTGAAATGGAAACATTTTATTAGAAGGTAATGGTTGCTTTTATCGAATTTGACCCATTTGCGTAACTTGAGTTCATCTTGCATTACAAATTTTATTTTTTACAAAAATATATTATTTTTCATATTTTTTTTTCTTCACAATACTGATGACAACAAAAATTGCATTGACTTAAGCATGTATAATTTAAAAATAGTTATAAAAAACCAATAAATCATAATACATAATTTCAGATTTGTTGAAAAAATACCTTTATCTAGATAATGCATAATTTTCATTAAATACTATGACAATTTTAAATTAAACAAAGAAACTCATTCAATGGAAAATTAAACTTACGCGTATCTGGAACTTCATAAAGAAAACCATATCGTACTTTACATAAAAGCATATATAAACTACATTAACGCATACAGATTTCTTTTTATCTATTAAATGCATAAATTTTATAAAGTTCGTCTAATAAAGAAAACAGTGAATATTTAATATATTATAATGCTTTACATGGGCGTGCCCAAAGGGGAGGGGGAGCTGCTGGTGCTACAGCCCCCCCCCCCCCCGAAATTTTCCAAAGTGATATGAAAAAAATGCTGATTCTTTCTATTCCTTTGGGGTGGGGGGGGGATTTATTTTTTTTCCAGCATACAGCAAAGATGACATTCCCATTAGTTCCATATTAGTCCATATTGGCCCCACCAGCAGCTGAGAGAATCTGCTCTCGAAAATAGTAGACGGCAGGTCTTGTGTTCGAACCCAATCGCGGCCGTCCTTCTAATTGTTCGGAATTTTCCATGGTTTTCATCAAACCTTGGATTTCCTTGTGCAAATACGGGTTAGGTTCCTTAGAAAACCCCCCACGGGGGGCACTCCCCCTCTTTGGGCCTATATCCTGCGTGTTGATAATCAGCCGTCTTTAAATAAACCAAACTAGTCCTACTCCACATTTACACCAAAGAAGAGAAAGGGGACTGATGTGATAACAACCCTCCCTCCTTTTGAAAATTAAATGAAAAAAAAAAAAGCATTTTTTCTTTACTTTTTTAGATAAATCTGTATTTTTTTTTTCTTGTCATATAGCGAAATCGGCATTCTCGTTAGCCTCATATAAGTACACAATGAATTCAATACATGCTTAAAGATGGGAAAGAGGCTGATGAAATTACAGCTCGAAATAGTTGATAATGAAACGAAAAAATAGTTCTGATTTTTTCTTTATGTTTGAAATAAATATGCATTTCCCCCCTATCATTTAACAGACTAGCCGTCTCTTTCGCTATAGTTCCATATTAGTACACGATAACACCATAATTTACCCTAAAATGTTGAAGGGGACTGATGGGGTACTATCCCCTTATAAAAATGATCAAAAATAAAATGAGAAAGTGCTTGTTTTTTTCTTTTAGTTTGCGATAAATGTCTTTTTTCCCCTATCATTCAAGAGAATATAGCCGGTCTCGTCTCTTTAATTCCATATTAGTGCGCAATGACACCACATTATATCCAAAGAGCTAGCTGAAAGAGGTTTCCCTCCCAAAATTGCTAAAAATAATATGACATCATAGACAAACTAGCCACTCCCTTCGCTTTAGTTCCAGATTTCTACATAATGCCACCACATTATACCTCAAAAAGTAAAAGGAAGCTATTAGAGTTACAGGCCCTTCCGAAATAATTGAAAATGAAATGGGAAAAAAGTACTTATTTTTAATACTTTCCAACAAAGTTGTAAAGTGTTTATACATTCGGTTTCTCTGTCCGCGCTCTAATTCCCGCAAATATTGTCGGATTGCTATGATTTTTTTGTATACGTTATTGATGTTTACCCTAGCACGAACCCTATTGAAAATGAAGTTCCTACTATGATTAGTTTATTTACAGGGATGGTCAAAAGTTTCCCGATACATTATGGACAATGGGAAAAATTGTTTAAAATGAATTTTAAAGGGGTTACACCCTGTCAAACTTACTCAAATTTATATGAATTCGCAAAGTGCACTAAAATACGCATCCTGTAAAATATACAGTCAAAATAATAGTTATTATTCATTTACAGGGCCACTCAAAAGAAACCCATTACACAATAATAAATTGTGGAATTGTTTGCGACATATTTTAATAACGTTAAAATATTTCAAGTATAAAATTGATATACGCCGCTTTTTCAAAACTAGAATCTTTTACACACGCTTTGAGAAAATTTGCAAGAGAAATGTACTACAAAATGTATTTTTAAAAAGAATGGTCTGAATAAAACATAAAAATATTCGCCTATAAAGTGAAACTTTCTGATACCCCCGATGTATATATGACTTGCAAGGAAAGGGACAGAAAATTTAATCTATACTACATTTTCCTATATACGTTACTTAAACAAATGTTTGCTAGTTAAAAAAAAAAAAAAAAATACAGATTTTAATGACAAGAAGAAATATTTTAAAATAAATATAGATATATTTTTTCTACGCGCATGCTGACAAAGTCTATGATTGCTACAGTAAAATTTACATTTTGATGGTGCAATCATAGATTTTGTTTTTAATTTTTTTTCTTTTTTTCAAGTAAACTACTATTAAAACAGCAATTATTTCTAAATTTAGGATATCCAAACTATGCCGGCTGAGAACCGATGCCTTATTTGCCAATATATAGAAATCGCATCATCTTTTCAAAAATTTTAGAAAATAATAATAATTAAAAGAAAGAAGAAGAAAAGCACATTTCACATTACTGAAATAATTTTGATTGCAAACACTTTAAAACGATAAAATTTTCTATTAAAAAACTGTAAAATACCTTATTTATTTATTTATTTATTTATTTATTTATTTATTTAATGTTGCCAATGTTGAGCTTTTGCCAATTTCAGTTTGGGAAAGCCCGCTAAATTTCGTTATCGGCAAACGATCGTTTATAACTGAAAGTCTAATTCATGTGTCGAAACGTACATAAAGAAATGCATATACATATATAAATGTAAGAAAATAATGTATATGAGCTAAAATGTGTCAAAAAGATTCAAAATGGTAGATAAACACTTTTTTTTTTTTTTTTTTTTTTTTTTTTTTTTTATCGATACCGTTGAATAAATTGTTATCCTAAATATTATGACAAACCACATTTTTTCGTAGACTAAAATCAGGAAAAAAAAAATCTTCCATGTTCTTATAGTTTTTGAATAATTGTAAATTTTTATTTTATTTTCTGTAAAAAAATATTATTTCCAGTTTTTAAAAGTTATAGCAGCGAAAGTTGCCTATTCAGTCTTTGCCTTCTTTTGTACACATATTTTATTCTTATCCTATTTCCACATGTTTTTACATGTTATGATCAATGAAGTAAAATATTATTTTTTAAAATAGTTTCATTATAATTACTAAGTACTAGTAATTGTTATAATTACTATTATTATTTTTACGGTGCTTTTTTTTCTTTTGTTATTGATCTTTTTCACCGCGCACTTCGGTGAACGCAATATGTTATATTTTTTGGCATAATATTTATCAAAAACGCTACTCTGTCGTAAATCTTATCAAGGTTAATCTTTTAATTTTTAGTATTTCACACAGGTAAATTATTTTATGACTTTATGAGAGGGAGATTTTTTAAAGTGTAGGTTTAAAATAAATTTTAAATACAGTGAAAAGATTACGTGACCCGGCCATTCTGTTACACAGATACACTGTACATGTTTTGTGTCACTCAAAGGCATTTCAGTACCTGTTATAAAGAAGAAACAATTTCAAGAAACAAAAATATTGTCTTCTTTTTAAAATTTCTACAAAAGTCCAAATTTGTTTATAACTATCCAGTAAGTAACTTATGTTTCAAATACCAAAATAGCCGTGAAATTGGCATAAAGTGTAACACGAATTCTACTGCAAAGTAAAAGACTGGTTTGACAGTGACGTGAATAAAGAGTTTCGTACAGCTGTCTTTGAAAAGGGCTTGAAAAAAGTCACAAATGGATTGTCCCACCCAATGACCTAAGGTCAATGGTCCCACCTTTTGTCATTATCTTAGGAGAAAAAACGGAATCTATAAAAGAAGTTTAGTTGCTCTAACCGTAAACAGCATTGTAAAAATAGTGCAAGGTATCAATAGGCATTTGTAAACTACTCGATCAATTGCTTTTTCCAGATGTGTTAAGTTAAAAAAAAAAAAAAAAAAAACTATACATGTAGAGATATTTTACAGGCTTAATTACGTGTTTAAGTTAGTTTTGTGATTATTTGACAAGAAAAGAAAAAGAACAAACAGAATAAATTGAGGAACAATTCTAAACTTATTTGTAAACTTTTTTGGCTTAATATTTTATCAATTCGACGAAAGGCTCAATTCCACTTTTTTTTTCATCTTTTATTAAATTTGCTACTTTTTTTTTTTTTTTTTTTTTTTTTTTTTTTTTTTTTTGTATTACTTTCTATAACCACATAGCTGCGGCTTCATGAAGTGTATCATAAAAATATTTCGATTTTGCTTTAGATATATACAATTAGATATATAAGTTGTGAGACAATAAGATACCTGAACAAATTAATTACTTAGTTCACCCCCACCCCATTTTCTTAGATAATTCATTGATACAACAAGGGAAAATATTAAAAGATTAAAACCTTCTCGTGAAAAGTAGATCAATGTAATGTCAAATACTCTTGTGTTACAATGAAATTAGAACCCATATAAAATGTTTGAATTCCGATAGTTTATTTTTGTAAGAATTTTGATAGTTTATTTGTTTAGAAAACTTGATATGTAGTCAATGTAATGAAAAGAATAAACAATACGCGAGAAAAAAATTTATTAAACATTTACATCTGCTAAGAAGGAAACGTATTTTTTTTCTTTTCAATGTCTTAGAAGATTTTACTTTTACCATATACCATTATTTAGATTTTTTTTTTTTTAATAATACTAATGATAACTGAAACATTTACATACAACAAACAAAGGTTCGTTAAAAGCGTAAATATCGCAGCCTATGTCACTTCTGCATAAATAGAGATTATAAACATGAAAGCAAAACAAACAAACAAAAAAAAAAGATAAGGTTTTTTTTTTTTTCGTCTGAACACTTTCGTTAGAGTAAAGATCAAACTGTTCTGTAGAAATTCACCCGAGCCGGGCCGGGTTCGGGCCGAATTTTTAACTTTTTTCCAGGCCAAGCCGAGCTCGGGCCGAAATTTTAACTTTCGGGCCTGGCCAGGTCGGGCTAATATTTCTTTCTTTCGGGCCGGGCCGTGCTCGGGCCAAAATTTTAAATTTCGGGCCTGGCTCAAGCCTGGAAATTTCGGCCCGTGCAGACCTCTAGTGCGCGTTATACACGAGATTGTAAGAAATCGCCATTTTTACTTGTAAAGTAGGAGTGCACCTTATACACGCGTGCGCCCTATACACGAGTAAATACGGTATTTAAAAGTATTTTTTAAAAGATTTTTTTACATAATGCATTCAACAGTAGTAAAATTTTGTTGCATGACTTGCCCCGAACAGAGGAGACATGGGGGATAGATAGAAATTCTTATCAACAAAGCAAATAAAAATCATTCTTCCCCCTTTTTAACCGACTTCAAAGAGGAGGTTATGATTTCGACCTGTATGTATTTGTTGTTCACCCATAACTTTTGCAAATATGAACCGATTTTGATAATTCTTTTTTTGTTTGAAAGCGTATGAGGCCTATGTGGTCCCATTCGAATTTCATAAAAATCCGATAATTAGAACTTTTTTAAAAATAAAAACTTTAAATTTCAAACTCATTTTGAAGCAATCGACCAATTAGAAGTGTTCCTTTTGCATGCTTTCATATTACACTTACATAGACACACAATATTTTCACTGTTAAAAGTTTGAAGTTTTTGCTGCATCATCACTCCACCGCTTTTATGGAATATCTCCATTTTGACCAATGAGAATTCACCATAATACAATGAAGTAATCATTTTCTATAAAAGCGATGGATAGACGATAAAGTAAAAGTTTCAAATTTTTAACAGTGTTCAAAGTGCAAAATCCTAACTGGACGAGGGCCAGGATTCACATAAATTTTGCGCTAAAAATGCAAGAATTATTGCGAGTCTAGATAATGTATCACGAAAATGCCGCAGATGTCGCTGTGATCGACACTTTGGAATTCAGTAGTATCGTTGCACATTTAAAGGATACAAATTTTTAGCACTGCTTGCATTGTAAAAAATTGAACCCTTTTGCTGCATCGTCACTCCATCGCTTTTATAGGAAACGATTACTTCGCTCTATTATGGAGCATTCTCATTGGTCAAAACAAAGAAATTCTATAAAAGAGATGGAGTAACTATGCAGCAAAAGGGTCAAATTTTTTACAGTGTCGATAGCAAATTTTCACTCCATGTAATCCAGACTCTCTCCTTCGAACAATGAAAAGTTCTTAAAAATAAAGGCTTATGATTGGTCAATCTTGTTTTGCTTAACAGCGAACAATCATTCTCGATCCTAACCACTGTTGCAGAGATGCTAGTTTTTTTTT
Source organism: Maratus speculifer (assembly GCA_964019185.1). Classification (NCBI taxonomy): domain Eukaryota; kingdom Metazoa; phylum Arthropoda; class Arachnida; order Araneae; family Salticidae; genus Maratus; species Maratus speculifer. Next base: position 220,387,743 of record OZ025301.1, read on the forward strand.
CAAAGTACGAAATCTTAGCTGGAACAATTCTCGTATCCACCAAAGTGAAAGATCCACATCGATCCAGACATGAGAATTCGATATCGAAAAGCTGAAAATTCATCTCTAAAGAGCCTTACACGCTAAAGCAAGAGTGTCTGTAAATCAGGGTGCTTGTTATGCCGGATTCACAAAGTGATTAAAGTACATTGCTATGTGCTAGATTTACATTTGGACAAATATAAATGACGAAAAATTTTGATAAGCTTACCATTAAAGTTAAGCGAGTTAACTTCTTTCACCCATAAAACAAATTCGTTCAGGCGACTACCGCCAAGTTCTGGAATAAAAATTCTTAAATTTTCTGTAGTTTGGAAAACCGCGTTTATCAAAGAACATTCTTAACTTCAAATATTACTACTTTCATACAGACGCATGTTGAATCATGGTGTGATTTTGATAATATCTTCCTTTTTATTTTTTAACCGACTTCAAGGAGGAGGTTATGATTTCGACCTGTATGTATTTGTTGTTCACGCATAACTTTCGTAAATATAAACCGATTTTGATAATTCTTTTTTTGTTTGAAAGCGTATGGGACTCATGTGGTCCCATTCAAATTTCATAAAAATCTGTTGATTAGAACTTTTAAAAAAATTAAAACATTAAAATTTGATATCTTTTAGAAGCAATCGACCAATTAGAAACGTTCATATTTCATGTTTTTAAGTTACACTTACATAGACACACGATCTTTTCAAAATGTGAAATCCTAACTGAACAAGGTTCACATTTATTAACAGTGTACACTGTAAAAAAATTGACCCTTTTGCTGCATAATCACTCCCCCGTTTTTAAAGAATATCTCTCTCTTGACCCATGAATATTCTGCACGATAGGCCGAAGTAATCGTTTTCTATAAAGGCGGTGGATTGACGATGCAGCAAAAGGGCCAAATTTTTTACAGTGTACACTGTAAAAATTTTGATCCTTTTGTTGTATCGTCACTCCCCCGCTTTTATAGAATATCTCTCCTTTGACGCATGAGAATGCTCCATGATACATTGTTAAAAATTTGACCCATTTGCTGCAGCGTCACACAACAACTTTTATTGAATATGTCTTTATGACCAATAAGAATGCTCCGTAACACAGTGAAGTAATCGTTTTCTATAAAAGCGGTGGACTGATGATGCAGCAAAAGGCTCAAAGTTTTTATAGTGTAATTGGGACCAAAGCGTTTGTAAAAAGAAATATTTCCGAATCAAATGCTGTCACTCTCTTATAGAGGCAGCCAGATGTAGGTAATGAGTTTCAGATTACTCATCGAATACGCCACCGCTCATTTCCGATTACAGTGTCACTGTAAAGAATGTGACCCTTTTGCTGCATCGTCACTGCCCTGCTTTTGTAGAATATCTCTCTTTTGACCCATGAGAATACTTCGTAATTGGGTGAAGTAATCGTTTTCTATAAAAGCAATAGAGTGATGATATAGCAAAATTATCAAATTTTTTACAGTGTAGGTTCCCTCGATATGAATATGACACATGTAGCACAGTATATAATTGGTTGAAACGATTCTGGACAAAAACGAGTCACCAAGCATCTTGTTGAGCGGGCAATTTTCGTCAACCTTGTTAACTTCTCATACGAGTACAATCTAATTCTTCCAGGAAATCATCATCATCAAATTCCATAATGAAAAAATGCCTGGCAATGCAATGCACTGTTAAAAATTTGCAACTTTTGCTGCATCATCACTCCATCGCTTTTATAGAATATCTTTACTTTTATCAATGAGAATCCTTCATAATGCATTTAACTAATCTTTTTCTATATAAGTGGTGAAGTGATGATACACTGTTAAAAATCTGCTGCATTTTGTTGCAACGCACTCCGCCGCTTGTATATAATGTCTCTACTGCGACCTTTGAGAATGCTCCTTAATACAGTCAAGTAACCGTTTTCTATACAAGCGCTGGAGTGCGTAGCAAAAAAATGCAGCAGATTTTTAACAGTGTACACTGTTAAAAATCTGCTGCATTTTGCTGCAACGCCCTCCACCACTTGTATATAATATCTCTATTCCAACCAATGAGAAAGCGCCATTTCACGGCCAAGTAACCGTTTTCTATACAAGCAGGGGAGTGCGTTGCAGCAAAATGCAGCAGATTTTTAACAGTGTACAGCAAAAGTTTCAAATTTTTAACAGTGTAGTTGGGACAAAAGCGTCTGTAAAAGAAATATTTGGGAATGAAATGCTGTCACTCTCTTATAGAGGCAGCCAGGTATCGGTTATGAGTTTCAGATTCCTCGTCGAATTGCCACTGCTCATTTCTGATGCCATTACTACCTGTATAGGTATTAGAGTGTTGCTCTTTATCGATTGAAGCTTAGTGCGATTTTTGCTAAAATCTTTCTTTTTCCTTTTTCTGATTGAAGGGGGAGTACTTTTGACTGACTACACTAGAAAAGCATTTTACTATACATTAATATATGAAGTCATTTTGCTCATATATGGAAGCACTATGTCGCGCTCTTATGTATAAGGACACTTTACTTGATGGATTGTCACCTTTTGAAAGCCACTTTCGATGACCGTAGGATTCGATGCAGACTAAGATTTCATAAATGCGGTAGCTTTTCGAAGTGGCAGATCTTGTCTGAAGAAGTTACCATACAAAAAAAATCTTAAGATTCACAACGATACTAACCGATATTGTAAGTGGTTTCAGAAAAGTTGACAATCAAACAGTGACAAGTAAACTGAATACATCAGAACTTAGCAAAGTGCGTACATTAATATTGCATTGCAAAGAGCTATCGTGTGCCAGTACACATAATTATGTATTACGGTATGCATAACTAAAAAGTAGGAAATAAAATAAGCTTTTTAAGAAAAAAATATCAACCGACTTCAAAAAAGCGCTAAAAAGAATTAAATAATTCTTTAAAGTTCTCTAAGGCCAAAACGTTATCCAATAAGCACACATCGGATATCAGATACCGGCATAAAAAACGGTTAAATTTAATATGTATAATTTAATGTCCACCAAACATAGATTTTAGAGATAATATTATTTTACAAGAGATGAATTGACATATTTATGATTTATTTTATGAATATATACATATAAAAAGTAATGAATTACTTTTTGAAGTTGGTGCCAAACTCTATTTGATGTATATTAAGAATTGTAGCTAAATTATACCTAGTGCCATAATTAAAATGGGGATAATCATTATCGATTGTGATTGTTTGGCACCAACTTAAAAATGTAATTCATTACTTTTTATATGTATATATTCATAAAATAAATCATAAATATGTCAATTCCTCTCTTGTAAAATAATATTATCTCTAAAATCTATGTTTGGTGGACATTAAATTATACATATTAAATTTAACCGTTTTTTATGCCGGTATCTAATATCCGATGTGTGCTTATTGGATAACGTTTTGGCCTTAGAGAACTTTAAAGAATTATTTAATTCTTTTTAGCGCTTTTTTGAAGTCGGTTGATATTTTTTTCTTAATAAGCTTATTTTATTTTTCCTATTAGTGAACACAAGCTTTATTTGAAATACACTTCAAATAATAGTTCATCGAACCATGATTATAGATGCATGCATACACACATGAAGAAGAAAAACAATGTCAACCATTGGGGTATTTTATATTTTAGAATTAAGTAACTTTATAATAATTTAGTGATTTTTAATAATAATTTTGTAATTTAACAAAAAAAAAAAAAAAAAAAAAAAAAACGACTAAAGAAAAAAGAAGCAAAAGAAGCAAAGGCCATTTCACAAATAAAAAAAGAAAATTTTGATTGGATCAAAAATGATATCGGTATCAAAAGACACCCCCCTCTCCCTAGAGATATCTTCCAATGTTACGTGTCAGACCCCTTATTCCCCCTAAAATGATAACGTTATATTTCCAAAGCCCTCATCATCGTATATAGAAAAAAATGTACTTTTAAATGCAATTTGTGTGAAATCTGTATCTCAATATTTTTGAGATTATTATTTTTTTGAATAGTTTTTAACATTTTTTAGTTATCGGGGCTACAGAGAAGTATTAAAAAAATGTAGACATCACAAAGATTCAGGTATGTCTAAGATATCTCTATTTTTGACCGAGAACAACAACCCAAATGGTTAAAAAAAATTGTAACAAATCCGCAAGCCATTTCAAACCATTCCAAAACTTGCATACGGACAAAGTGACCAGCTGCAATGAAGATGAACTCCATATACAGCATGATAAGTAATGTACGCACGAAATTACCTTTCAGAAGAAAGTACACTATCTACCAAAAAGTATTTGTACACTTTCAGTTTTTGACATTTTGTCAAATATTTAAAAATATACTGGTCGGATTCTTCTGGAACTTCAGAAATATAAAGATTATGTTTCACTTTATATTTATTTACATTCATTTGTTAAGCGGGTAATTAGGGGGCCGGCAAAAAAACAAAGAATAATAGAAATATTTGTGATCGCCCTGTACATGAAACGACTTATCCCTTTAGAATACAAATATATGAATACAGTAGAATACACTGTTAAAAAAATTCTGAAATTCACGAACATTTTTTTCCTGAATTTCACAGAAAAGTTCCCTTTTAACAACTAAAGGGTATTTTCCGTTACAAATCACAAAGTTCCATCATATTTCCTGAAAAAAAAACGAAATGGATGGAAATAAAAACAAACAAGTTGGAAATTGCACGTGAAGCGTAGCAAATGAGGTGCGTTCGTACGATAACGAAGTTTTAAAAATATTACTTTCATTTATCAATCTCATAAAATTGTAAATAGTGAATTACAATTAAAACGCTCATCAAACAATGCTCTTCCTATACCATTATGTAATGGAATACTTTTGTGTGGCCTTGTCAATCAATAACAAATGTTCTTTGCACCACAAATTATGTAAGATGTATATTATAATATGTACTTTATAGTTGCATATAAATTTTATAAAGTTCGCATGTGTGTAACACGATTAAAATGCATTTGAAACATTTTTCCCATTGACCGTAATGTAACGGAATACTTTTTATTGTCCCTGTAATTGATCTATGCATCCGATTTTCATAAAATTTGAAATAACTAGACACAATTATGTAATAATTATGTATTTTAAATTTCAAACGTATAGAATATATTTGAAACTTTTTCCCCATTGACCATAATGTAATGGAATACTTTTGATTGCCCCTGTAATTGATCTATGCACACGATTATCAAAAAAATATGAAATAACTCGACATAATTGGGTAATAATTGCGTATTTTAAATTTCAAACAATTAAAATGCATTTGAAACTTTTTTCCCCATTGACCGTAATGTAATGGAATACTTTTGATTGCCCCTGTAATTGATCTATGCACACGATTATCAAAAAATTTGAAATAACTCGACATAATTATGTAATAATTGCGTATTTTAAATTTCAAACGATTAAAATGCATTTGAAACTTTTTTCCCCATTGACCGTAATGTAATGGAATACTTTTGATTGCCCCTGTAATTGATCTATGCACACGATTATCAAAAAATGTGAAATAACTCGACAGAATTATGTAATAATTGCGTATTTTAAATTTCAAACGATTAAAATGCATTTGAAACTTTTTTCCCCATTGACCGTAATGTAATGGAATACTTTTGATTGCCCCTGTAATTGATCTATGCATCCGAATTTCATAAAATTTGAAATGACTCGACAAAATTATGTAATAATTATGTATTTTAAATTTCAAACGATTCGGTTGGGTAGTTTTTGCGTTGTTATATGCGGACAGACGGACGGACGGACAGACGGACGGACGGACGGACGGACGGACGGACAGACGGACGGACTGAACGACCACTATAGGTGCTACGTATTATATAATTACGAACGCACCTAAAAACGGAGACACGCCGTTGTGTGGGGAGCTCCAGGGCCAAGTGGTGAAATTACCACGCGGCTAATCGCCTGCGAGCGCAGATTGTGGGTTCGAGTCCCATTGGCGCCATGGAATAATGAAACATAAAAATTCCTTTTAAATTACATTTTTCTGTTTATTTTTCTCTTTTTTTCTTATTAAAAATCGTTTAATTTATTAACCGAAAAATAAAGAAATAAATAGTGTACGACAATTCCCCCCCCCCCCCCCCAAAAAAAAGTCTATATATGTATATATATATTGTAAAAAAATTGTTAATAAAAAAATTTTTATAAAAAAAAAAACAGTGGTTTCAAACAGTGATTTTTTTTAATTTAAACTATTTAAAAAATTAAAAATGATTTAAAAAAATAATAAGTATTATGCATCAGTCTAAAATAATCCGTTTACAAACATTCTAAGGAATATATTTGAAAGGAAATCTTTAAAAAGCACAACAGATTTTCCCACTAACTCATAAAAGACATACTTTGTACCGTTTAGCATCAGCAACTTTGGCTCAGTTCGTAAGAATTTGTTTCGCAATCTGAAGGTCCTGAGGACGGCGTGAACTAAATTATCCAAAATAACAATTAAGTAAAATAACATAGCAGCTTAAAATCCCTCGGTGATTTAGAATTCTTTGAAGATTAATCGGTAAATCATTTTTAAAAATTATATTAAATTATTACTATTATAAATCAAACTTTGTAACGGAAAGTTACTGATTATTACACCGGAGTTTTCCCTTCTTGTATTTCCCACAACGGAAAATCTACTAACGGAACGGTAAAACTTCGGCTACATTGCTGCCGGTAGTTTCACCTGGAATTCACAGATTTATTTTTAACAGTGTATGTACACTAATTTTTGTGAGAATAGCATGTATATTTATGGCGATAGAGCGATTTTTTTGAAAAATTCAAAAAATTCTGGTATGTTTTTTGTTTATATCATGCTGGGTTTTTGACCAAATTTAACGCAAATTTCAGAAAAATTGGCAAAATGCAGTAGAAAAAATGTAGCGCAATTGGAATATAAATATATTAAATATTTTATGAAATATGAGTAGTTGTATAAAATAATTTTTATCTGCGCATGCGCGAACTAGAAAAACATTTTTTTTACATCATTTAATAGTCAATTCTATGGAGTGACTTATAAAAAAATCCAATCAAATATCGTGAAAATTCAAAAAGATATAATTATTTTAGTGAGATGTTTTTACTCTGCTCTCTAAAAACGGCTGAATCTTAAGGGATTCTCCACAAATTGACATTTTTTAATAACTGACTTTAAAAAAAAACTAGTATTGAATTAATACAATATCTAATACAATATTGCTGCTAATAAATACTTGACAATTGTGATAGAAAAGAAAAAGAGCTTTATTCGCATTCAGGGCCAAAACTAAGAGAGGGGGGGGGGGGAGAAGAGCATGTGCTCCGGGCGCTAGGATGAAAGTGTTCCAAATGTATCTTTCGTTTGGCGATTTTTTTCATGGCTATGTTTAGCATAATATTGTTAAAATTATTATAGCTGGGCTATGCTAAAGCATAAAAAAATCTAATGATGATGGCTTAAGGTGCCTGCCCCTACCCGCGAAGATGCTCACGAGCTAATGCTATTCCTATGGGGATGCATTTTTCTAACTCTTTTGCATTTGGACATTTTTAAATAATATGTTTTGCATTGGATAGCGGAAGTCCTTTTCAAGATCGCTCCGTGATTACTTTTTCAATTTTGGCGTAGATATTTTTATAATGTTTCTTTCACTTTCAAAAGGGGTTCTGAAAGTGAAACTAACTTTATAAAAAATATCTATGACTCAAATCGAAAAAGTAGTCAAGGAGCGATTTTGAGAGGGACTTCCGCTATCCAATGCAAAAAAAAAAAAAAAAAAAAAAAAAAAAAAATTGAAAATTTCAAAATGCGAAAGAGTTATTAGAAAAATGCCTCCCCACAGGAATAGCATTAGCTCAGCAGTGTCTTCGCGGGCAGGGACAAGGGCCTTAAAGATCCTGTTGAAAGTAGAATTTTTTTGATTCGGTTTAAAGTATCAAATTGGAGTATTTTAATAAAGCAGAATACGTTATTTTATATTACATATTTTAAGTTTTAAAATAAGTCAGCTATTAATAAATTGGAGAAATTTTCTTTGTAAATATGCTTTGCGAAGGAGGGGGAAAGGAGTACCTTCAAAATCCACGTTTGCCTCGGGAAAAAAAGACTGGTTTTGGCCTGTTCACATTTAATAATTTGTAGATCCTCCTCGAGAGGCAATTACAGCTGCGACTCTCCTGGGCATGCTCTCAACTAGTCCTTGTATTACATTTAATGGTATTTTATTCCACTCTGTTTGCACAAGGCAGGTAAGCTCTTTTACTGATTTTGGGCGTGTGTCACCCGCCTTAATTCGACGATCCAACTCGTCCCAGAGGTTCTCTATTGGGTTCAGGTCTGGGCTCTGGGCAGGCCACTCGAGTCGATGCACTCCATTATCAGCATACCAATCCATGCTGGACCTCGCTACATGGCAGCTTGCGTTGTCATCCTGGAAATAACATGGGTCCAATCCATAGTATTGACACAACGTAGGAAGTACACTGTTGTCCAAAATATTACAGTAGGCATCGGCATTGAGCTTACCATGAATTGGGACCAAGGGTCCTAGTCCGAACCAGGAAAAACAACCCCAGAACATAATTCCCCCTCCGCCAAATTTAACTGTGGGCACAATACATTCTGGTAGGAGGCGTTCTCCAGGCAGACGCCAGACCCAGACCCTACCATCAGAACGGTAGAGGGTGAACCTTGATTCATCACTCCAGAGAACCTGTTTCCATTGCTGTACAGTCCATTGCTGGCGTGTTTTGCACCAACTTAACCGAGCTGCGCGGTTGGACTTGGTGATTAAAGGCTTATGGGGGGCAGCACGGCCATAAAAATTAAGCAGATGAGCTTCCTTACGGATGGTATTCATGGAAACAACACATCCTGAAGCTTGTTGAAATTCTTGGCGTATGTGTAACATTGGTTGGTTGCGGTTCTTCCGAATTTCTCTAGACAGAACCCGTCGGTCTCTATCTCCCAGTTTCGTCGGTCTGCCTACTCTGGCCACATTCTGACAATCACCATTCAGCTTCCATTTTCTAATCACATAAGCCACAGTCGTTTTGGGGTAATTAAGCTCGCTAGATATGTCGATTAAAGATCGGCCATTTCGGTGGTACCCGATGATCACACCTTTCTCAAAATCAGACAGCTCTGTTCTTCTTGGCATCATGCATGCGATTGATGTCAGTGTTGTTTTCGACACCACATTTAACAGTGGAGAACTTGACGTATTTCAGGATCGCAGATATCGGCATTTGCATAAGAGCCATTATCAATTATGTATCAATGGGTAGATTTGACACAAATGCTTCGATTTTTTATAATTATTTTTATCCTGAAATAGGTTCGTTCTGGTAATTATCTAAGAAAAAAAGTAAATCACCAGTAAAAAACGTAAATGGAGATTCGGCAATTTGCGTAAAATCTGACGTCATTCAACTGCCTTCAGAGACTAATTGAAAATCAGTTCACTCCTATCCACAATAACTTTCTGAATTTCCACGAAATTCGATCGGATTTTTTTATGGGTAGCTCCATAGAGTTGAATATTAAATTATGTAAAATGATAAATTTTATCGTTCACGCATACGCTGATTAAAAAATATTTCATACAAATACTCATATTTTAGAAAACTTTTAATATATTTATATTTCAACAGCACCATATTCTTTCTACTACATTTTGCGAATTTTTCTGAATGTGGCTTTATATTTGGTTGAAAAAATTGCATGACATAGAACATTTTAGAAAATATTTAATATATTTATACTTCAATGAATTTTGGTGAACTCCCCCCCCCCCCCCTCCCTTTTCTTCTTTGCAAAGCATCTGCAAAAGTTTTTGCAAAGAAAAATTTTCTAATTTATTAATAGCCGACTTATTTTAAAACTTAAAATATGTAATATTGATTAAAGTAGTCTGCTTTGTTTAAAAAAAATGATACCTTAAAATCGTGAAACCGAATCAAAACGAAAAAAAAATCTGCTTTATGCGGGATCTTTATGCCATCATCATTAGATTCTTCTATGCTTTGGTATAGGAGAAATGCTTTGAATGGGACGATTTTGACAATATCATGCTAAACATAGACATGGAAAAAATCGCCAAACAAAATGTACAATTGGGACACTTTCATCCTAGCGCCCGGGGCACATGCCCTTTTCCCCCAACCCTCTCTTAGTTTTGGCAATGAATGTGAATAAAGCTCTTTTTCTTTTCTATCACAATTGTCAAGTACTTATTAGCAGCAATATTGTATTAGATATTATATTAATTCAATACTAGTTTTTTTAGTCAGTTATTAAAAAATGTCAATTTGTGGAGAATCCCTTATGATTCAGCCGTTTTTAGAGAGCAGAATAAAAACATCTCACTAAAATAATGATATCTTTTTGAATTTTCACGATATTTGATTGGATTTTTTTTATAAGTCACTCCATAGAATTGACTATTAAATGATGTAAAAAAAATGTTTTTCTAGTTCGCGCATGCGCAGATACAAATTATTTTATACAACTACTCATATTTCATAAAATATTTAATATATTTATATTCCAATTGCGCTACATTTTTTCTACTGCATTTTGCCAATTTTTCTGAAATTTGCGTTAAATTTGGTCAAAAACCCAGCATGATATAAACGAAAAACATACCAGAATTTTTTGAATTTTTAAAAAAAATCGCTCTATCGCCATAAATATACATGCTATTCTCACAAAAATTAGTGTACATATTCTACTGTATTCATATATTTGCATTCTAAAGCGATAAGTCGTTTCATGTACAGGGCGATCCCAAATATTTCTATTATTCTTTGTTTTTTTGCCGGCCTCCTAATTACCCGCTTAACAAATGAATGTAAATAAATATAAAGTGAAACATAATCTTTATATTTCTGAAGTTCCAGAAGAATCCGACCAGTATATTTTTAAATATTTGACAAAATGTCAAAAACTGAAAGTGTACAAGTACTTTTTGGTAGATAGTGTATATACAAACGCGGAGTCGTTAGCCCTAGTAGATTCACTTTGACCACCGTCGTTTAACACTAGAAAGCCGGGAAGGTGTCATTTCGACACCGATCACTGGACTAACTGTCCATTCGAACTAGAAAAATCTTCAAAAAATAAGTCATATGTCAGTTGCAATGAAATGAACTATACAAATAAAGTAAATATTTTCAAATTATTTTTCTGGTTTTAAATGTATTTTATAAATGTTGCGCAAAATTTCCCGGCGTTCTAGTGTTAACCTTTTCTGACTCTGAGATATTCTGTTTCTAAAATTATGAAACGATTCACTGAACCAAAATTTACAAACTAATTTATTAGAAAATAAATACATGCTTATTTTCATGTGCTTTATAAAAGTTAAAGTATTATTAAAGTTAAAGTTTTTTTTGTGTGGCTGGTGAACTTATTGTAAGCTCCAGCAGCAATATGTGTATCAATATTGTAAAAATATTGTTAGATTCGTTGGTGTTGCCAAAGTGGTAAAACTTAAATTTTAAATCTTGAATTTTCCGCCAATATGTATGCGCATGTCCATTAGAGCATGTAAATTTGCATGCCCGGTCACGGCTTGATAGCTAGAAAAATATTCGGCCCGGCCTGACCAATATAATTTCTAAAATTTCCGCTCAAACCCGGCGCAGGTCAAAAAAATGCTAAAATTTCGGCCCGCGCCCGGCCCGAATGAATTTTCACAAAACATTGATTCTTAAGGAGGAAGAGTTTTGACCCCCCCCCCCCAAAAAAAAAAAATCTTAGTCTTTATATATATTCATATATACATATATATATATATATATATATATATATATATATATATATATATGTATGTATGTATATATATGTATAATCTTCATTTACATAGAAGTGCCACAGGCTGCAATAACTATGTTTTTAATGAAGCTCTGTTTATTGCATGTCTATGTTTCGAATATCATATAATATTAATACATATTCTCTGTAATGGAGACATGAAAATCTAAAAAAGGTACATAGTAAAATCTTTTAAAATGGAATTGCACAGTATTAAAAAAAATCGTAAACACAAGTTTTTTTCTTAACATTTGTAAATGTATTACGTATTTCTCACATATTGCTGCACTCATTTTGCATGTATGACATCTTTTTCAGTTTAAATCAAGAATCCGTGATAGGCATGTTCTTTTTCATATGTTTAACTATATTTTAAATTAGTTATTTTTTAAAAAGCCTAGAAATCTACGATTTTTTTTTTAAAGAATGAGTTTAATATTTAATTGTAAAATAATAGCGATTTAAAAATATAATTATTTTTTATATAACTAGGGGGGCTCAGTTCTCCTGCTCGCCACGCGCGCGAACCCCCCGGCGTAATCGCTTCGCGATTCCAAGTTGTAAGCTACCCCTGCTTGCTGCGCTCGGCAATACCCCATGGTATGAATAAGCAATTGCAGACCTTTCAAATGATGTGTCACATGACTGGTGTTGTAAAGAAATTAAAAATGTGCCCCCCCCCCCCCCTGGGAAGGCAGAGTGGGGGATGACACACAAGACATCCATAATATTAATAAGAGTTGCAGGCATTTCAAGTGATGTGTCACACGACTAATGTTGTAAAGAAATTAAAAATGTCCCCCCCTGGGGTCGGATTGGGAAGGTTACACACAAGACATCCATAATATGAATAAGCTTAAGCAGTTGCAGACCTTTCAAATGATGTGTCACACGACTAATGTTGTAAAGAAATTAAAAATGTGCCCCCCTGGGGGGCAGATTGGGGGGTGACACACTAGACATCCATAATATGAATAAGCAGTTGCAGACCTCTCAAATGATGTGTCACACGGCTGGTGTTGTAAAGAAATTAAAAATATGCCCCTCCTGGGAGGCAGAGTGGGGGGGTGACACACAAGACATCCATAATATGAATAAGCAGTTGCAGACCTTTCGAATGATGTGTCACACGACTGGTGTTGTAAAGAAATTAAAAATGTGATCCCCCTAGGGGGCAGAGGGGGGGGTGACACACAAGCCATCCATAATATGAATAAGCAGTTGCAGACTTTTCAAATGATGTGTCACACGACTGGTGTAGTAAAGAAATTAAAAATGTGCCCCCCCTGGGGGCAGAGCGGAGGGTGACACACAAGACATCCATAATATGAATAAGCAGTTGCAGACCTTTCGAATGATGTGTCACACAAGACATCCATAATATGAATAAGCAGTTGCAGACCTTTCGAATGATGTGTCACACGACTGGTGTTGTAAAGAAATTAAAAATGTGATCCCCCTAGGGGGCAGAGGGGGGGTGACACACAAGCCATCCATAATATGAATAAGCAGTTGCAGACTTTTCAAATGATGTGTCACACGGCTGGTGTTGTAAAGAAATTAAAAATATGCCCCTCCTGGGAGGCAGAGTGGGGGGTGACACACAAGACATCCATAATATGAATAAGCAGTTGCAGACCTTTCGAATGATGTGTCACACGACTGGTGTTGTAAAGAAATTAAAAATGTGATCCCCCTGGGGGGGAGAGGGGTGGTGACACGCAAGACATCCATAATATGAATAAGCAGTTGCAGACCTTTCAAATGATGTGTCACACGACTGGTGTTGTAAAGAAATTAAAAATGTGCCCCCTGGGGTGCAGAGCGGAGGGGGACACACAGGACATCCATAATAGGAGAAGGCAGTTTCAAACCTTTCTAAATATATGCAACACGAGTGCTGTGGATAAAAATTTTAAAAGTTCCCCTTTGGGGGGGGGGGGTCAAAGTGGGGTGCGGCGCCCCAAACATGAATAATTGGAATAAGCAGTTACAGTTCTTTTAAACTATAGGAAGGCTCCGCCCCCCTGCTCGCTACGCTTGCCAAACCTCCGCGTAATCGCTTCGCTATTCCAAGTTGTAGGCTACGCCTGCTTGCTGCGCTCGCCATTACCCCATGGCTTCCCGATTTAGAGGTGGGCAATATATCAGTTACTTGTATATAATATAGTATATTCAATATACATTTGTATATTGTATATTTTACAACAATTTGAAAAGTATTTGTATATTGTATATTTTACAAAACTTAATATACAATATACTTTGTTACCCATAAGCAATAATTTTAATTTTTGCGTTCTAAAAAATTACATTAAAAATCAAAAGATGTAAGCTATAAAATGTCTCGGATACTATATGTTTATAAATAGTAGAATAAGGGGAAACAGGACACACACCTTTATGCAATTGAATGTACTACCATTATTATTAATTTTTTAAAAGTATTCTAAAAGTATATCGAATATACATTTTGGAAAAAGAGTATATTGTGTAATATATATCTTTCGAAATTCCTAAAATGTCTGTATATTGTATATTTTGGGCAAAAATGGGCGAGTATTTGTATATTGTATATAATATACTTTTTTCATGTATACTGCCCATCTCTGCTTTTGTTCTTTCCTTGTATATTTTATTCTTCCATGCTTATTAAGGTCATGTAAGAATAAATATCCGGTAAGAATATAAAAATCAGATTATGTGACACTAATGTAGGCGAAATTTTGGGATTCATAGGCACCTAATGTTAGGATATAAATGGTCGGCTCGCCTAATATTAAAAAAAAAAAAAAAAAGTTTTTAGCTTCACAGAGTCACATTAGGATGCTTGCAAGGAATTCTGATATTTATAGACACTTATTTTACCTAACGTTCTTGATGAAAAGTACCAACAAAAAGGTCTTGTACTACTTCTTGATAATTTATTCTTTCATATTTTTGACTAAATATGCTGTGCAATAGGACGTCCGGCCATTTTAACCTTTGGACGTGGCTTTTACTTTCAGTATCTATGTAGAAATATCATTGGAAAATTTCAATTAATGTTGTACTTAAAGTATGTAACTAAAGCAGAAATAATTTGGAAATTCGAATTTCACTCACATTTATACTAAAATCTTATATATAATATAAAATGTTTTCCTTTTAATAGTAAATTTGAAATCTAAAAATAATTGGCAAAAAAATAATTGCTAGACGAATCCATCAAAGAATTTTAATTTTAATTAAGTTTTCAGAAATAAAAAATGGCAATATTTCTTGAAAAAATTTGAGTTATTATACTTAGCGATTTATTGTTTGATTACAGATAGTAAAAAAAGTATAAAAAAAATCTATTGAAATTGCGAAATTGTAACCCTATTTTTGTTAAAATAACTTAGTTTTAAAACTTTTTGTTAATTTAAAATATTGGTTTTGCTGTGATTTTAATTAACTATTTTTCGTAGAAATTAGAAAAATTAGTAAAAATTTCGTAGAAAGTTTAAGGTACTAAAAAATTAGAAAAATGTTTCTCAATTATGATTCTTGCTTTTAAATTTCAAAATTTAAAATAATTAAAAAGATAATGGCTGAAATATAAACGTAGTCATCCATTGTGGTTTCAACAATGAAAGTAAGACAAATAAAGCTACTATCGCTAAACTTGGCGAAAAAATCGTAAAAATCTGGAAAATATCAAGTAACTACAAAACTAATGGGAATAAAAGAAAAAAAATTTCGGCAATAGCTAGCATTTCGTATGATAAATCAGTGTACCAACTTTCGTCACGCTAGGCCAAAAGGTTTGGAAGTTTTTTGGCGAACATCTCCACAAACAAGCTGTTTTATATACATAGATAAAATGATTATTCTATTCTTTGAACCAAATAAAATTTACAAAGGGTAAGGGATGGCTGTTTGCTGGATTCCTTAATCTTAAACATTCCATACTGACAAATTTTATTTTAAAAAAAAATATATATATATATAATTTTTCGTGTTTTTTTTTTCAAATGCTTTCTTTTATTCCTGATCTTCTCATTTTACTTAATGCCGATAAACTTATATTTTCTGTTCTCGAATTTTGTAATGATTCAAGAGCACTTAATAGCATTTTCTACTTTCTAAAACCGGATTGTATGCACTCCCCCTTTTTTTTTTCCAAATAAAAGATTAAACAAACCAACAAATAAATAAAAACTCTTTGTAAGTGTGCGGCCGGTACTGTCTTTCATCTGAAAAGGGTAGAAGTAGATGTGATTTTTTTCACATGCTACTTGGTGGGTATCAGGCTAATGGTTTCTTGACCAGTAGGAGGTCAATTGAAGATTGGATGTGATGATGGCTAAACGCGTTATCACTAGTGCATCAACAGAGAATTTTCCTCTACCCCCTCCTCCCCCAGGTTAGACATTCAAACTGCTTTCTTTTCATCAATTGTACATATAAACAAGAAAGTAAAAGTCTTTTCCTTGGACGAAAGCGATTCTTTACAAAACCGGCTTTTTGACTCTACAAAGGAAACACCATGATCTGTGAAATTAATTCTTGAAAATAATTTTTTGGAGGTGTTATCTTTCACTTTCTTTTTACCCAAATTATACACTTTTCTTAGTTTGTTGGTTTTAATTCACTAAGTTATTAATAGCAATATTTTTTGCATACTTTCTTTAGTATTCTACAGCATCTTTTCTGGTGGACATTTATATTAGTGCAGAGGGGGTAGAGTTGCCCGGGCACACAGGGTTTCCCCCTACCGGATACGCCTGTAGTCTGTATTTATGGCCGTCAGCGTTTTATCTCACCTTAAAGGAATAGTATTATAACCACATTTAGATATGATGCTGATGGGGACCATAACATTCCTTGTCAAAAGATGGTGTCTGTGGCATTCATAGCCTTTTTTTTTTTTTTTTTTTTTTTTTTTTTTACAGAATCTTGCAAAAGAATTCTTAAACATTGCGGTCTATAGGCGCAATAAATTCAAAAGGAATTTTAACAATGTTATAGTATTTAAAACACAACAATTAGATACATATCTTTTATATACATCGTAAAAAGCTTAAAAGAATGATGTTTGCGACATTAAGTCTTTTTATTTTACAGGGTGTGAAAAAAACCAGAGATACATTGTCGTTTATAGTCGATGATGCACAGAAAGACATTTTAATTTAACTATATAATTTTTTACTCGTACGTGAAACTTTTGTCTGCTTTTAATAAGCTATTTAATATGGGTGTTGCAAACGATGTACGCAAACATTCGTGTATACTACATACACAGTTGCTCAAAATAATTTGAAAACGTGACTCTTTATGTGTGCCTTAGCAAGTTCTTTGTATCATTGTTTTGAAAGAAATTTAGATCATTAATTTAATTAGAGAATTATCATCATTTATAATGTTAATAGCGATATACAGAGATGCATAAAAGTATTTAAATATAATGGTACATATAAGTCTTAATTTTTGAAAATTATTTTATATACTTCAGGGTATCGTTTTTCTTTCTTTCTTTCTTTTCTCATTACAAATAAAACTTTTGATTTTTATGTTAAGAAGCAAACAAGATTGTTAATATAGTGAAATTTTTCTGTATTGGACATCTACGGTTCCAAAAAAAAGATATCCAAGTTAGAGAAGTATCCAACTTATAGAGGTTAGACATAATGTTAAATATCCCAATAATCCGTTCTCAGAAAAGTGTCCAACTTGGGAAGTTTTCTTTCTAAAATTTCTTTAGTTATTTGCAATTACTATTTAAAGGGAAGAAATTAAAAAAAAAATTTTAAAAAAAATGTTTCATATTACAATAATGGGTAATGTTTGTATAAACTTCCGTGACTTAAGTACTTATTACTATTTATAATTTTAATTTTAGTAATTTATTTGTTAAATTAAACTTTCTTTAATTATTAAATCAATTATAAAATCCCTTACTTTAAATAAATGTGCTTTTCTAACGTCCATAACAATAATTAGAGCCCTTTACCTCACAATGCTCCTTTCCTAATAGAATATATATTTATAAAAACAATAATTAAATAAGAAAAATAAATCTTGCTATGACGCATGGATTATCAAACACTTTCCAACGACTCAGAAAAGTAGTTTCCCATATGGCCCTTATATTTGTGAGTCCCTGTATTTCGCTATAAATGTTATCCATTCTAAAATTTAGATCTGAGTTATATCGCTATTTATCGTTAGCGTTACACAAATATAGTGATGGTGTGATATATCGAGATATTACGATAGTCACAATACAACTATGTACGGCAATATATCGTTAAATAATAGTTATTTAATATCGCTATCCAAATATTAAAAAATAATACTTAACAAAAAATTTTGACATTTGCTTATTTTGACATTGCTTATTTTGACATTTATACTGTTTTAAAGTGTCGCACAAAATAATATGTACGACCCTGTAAAAATAGTCAGAAACGTTCATTTTTCATAGAGGATTTTTTTCTTGAGTCTATAAACAACATATATCATTTCATTAGTTTTTAAAATATTGAAACTGTTATAAAACAGGTTTAAAAACAATGCATGACACAGGCTCATTGGAATAATGAGAAAAAATTACATTCACAAAACATTTAATTAACACAGATAAATGCATAATTGCTGGATTGATTCGAGAAGAGATATGACGTCACATACGTAATACTTGTCACATGATCACTGCAAGTATGCGATAATTCTTTTTGATGTCCACAGAAAAATCGTCTAAATTTATTTTAAATTTCTTTCACCCATAGACCGTTATGTTAAATAATTCTTTTGCGATGACCTGTAAAAAAACTATAAGTGCCACATATACCATTTTCAATAGGGAACTTTCTGGAGTCCATATATACAACATATTCAAATTTCAAGATGATACGAGTATCTTTACGCGAATTTTAACACTTTTCATCTTCGTTGGAAAGTGTTAATAATCGTCTGAATTTATTTTTAATTTTTTCCGTCCATAGACCATAATGTTAAAGAATTCTTTTGCGATGTCCTGTAAAAAAACTATAAGTACCACATACACCATTTTCAATAGGGAACATGCTGGAGTCCACATATACAACGTATCAGAATTTCATGATGATACGAGCATTTTTACGTGAGTTATCGCGCAGACAGACAGACAGACTGCAGGACATACGGACAGACAAACTGAAGTTATAAACACTTTTCAACTTCGTTGGAAAGTGTTAAAAGCAATGTTTCCTTAATAAAATAAGTGATTAATTTCTCTACTGTTACTCGATAAAATATTCATGAGTAAAACTTTATTGATAAATACAAAAATAGAAAACTTATATAATCATCTATTCTGATAGTTAACATTTAAGGTTTAACCATTTCCGCCATTTTTGTTAAAATCATGTTTGTGAAGAAAATTTTTGCAGCAATAAATTTTCGAATTATACTTGTTACAATACTTTGTTTTGTACCAAATATTATGCATAAAAACGATAGTTTTTCGACAAATCGTTAATAAAATAGTTGATTTTGCCTTAATATGACTTTTTTTTAAAATTCAGACAAATAAAAAATCAATTTTTTAAAAAAATTATTATATTAAATAAAAATAGTTTCATGTAAAGGAAATTATAAGAAATATTATTTTTCATTAAATTCGTAAAAAAAATAAAATAAAATAAAATAAAAATAAAAAAGACTGTTCTCGTGTTGATAAGAACACGTATATCATATAAAATTTCCTCCAAAATAACACGTATCCCCCAAATTTGATCAAAATATGATATAACTGTGGATTGTTCTAATTGGTCACCATGGAGTTTCAAGACTTTTATGGAAAAAGTAAAATTAAAATGCTTAATTAAAATAATTATATGTAAATTTAAATATTTTATATCTTGAAAAGGTAATGTTTGCTTCAGGATGAGATTGCATTTTATCATTTTATACGTATAAAAAAAAATCAATTACTTCATAGAGATATAATTTAGATTCAAATACCACTTCATAGCCCAGCTTCAAACCTTCGCTCCCTTTCGCCCTCAGGTCTTTAACCTCCCAAACTGTTCTGTGATTCCCTCCCGCTGAAATATCATTTCATTGTGTACCTACTTGTAGGACGAACAAAACTTTCTCACTTTCATATTACCGGTCTGCCTAAGGACATTTGGGGACACTGTGGTGGCTAGTATTGTCTAGGAGGAGACACAATCTTTGCAGACAGAAACTGATGTTTCACTTTACCACCAATTGAGTAACATGATCTCAGGGTCTGCTCCGCTCCTTCCCCCTTCCCCCAAATAAGGAAATACAGTTAAATTATATTCGTAATTTTTTAAATATTTTTACTAATTATTAAAAATATTATTTGTTTAAAGAGGTTTAAAAGGAAAATTTTTTCCTGTGATGATTTGTAAAATAAAATAAAAATAATCCAAAAAATCCCCCCCCCCCCCGTACCTTAAATAATAAAATATTAAAAAAAAAACAAAAACATAGAATTAGAATAGATTTTAGTTAAATAATAATTATATAAGCTTTTAGTCAGACTTCTTCTACGAATTCCCACACTGGGCGAATAGTAACGTGTAATGTAAATATGCAATAAAACTATCTGGTACTCTTCGAAAGAGAACATTTTGAAATTCTTTTAGTGATAGTTAAAGATATAAAATCCCCCATTTTGAAATAAGCTATTATAACATTTTCATGATTACATCTCGTTTACTATAAAAAAATCTATAAAAAGTGTTCAACATAATATTTTTAATAACGGACAATTTCGCAATTTTAGAATTGAGTTATAAATTTTATTAATTTTTATGGAAATAATATTTGTATTTGGAAAAGGAACAAAACATTTTTAAAATTTAATGTATGAATTTGAGAGTCAGAAAAAGGAAAATAATAAAATAAAATAAAACTCTCAATGAGTATGAGTATATAGAGGGTGGACATAACGTTAAACCTATGGATCTGTTCTCAGAAAAAGTGAAGTGCCTAATTTAGGAAGGTGTTCAACTTAAGGGGATGTTCAACTTGGGAGGTTTTACTGTATATAAATTGTAACGATCAATATATATGTATATGCATTGTGCAGATTGTAAATGAATTGTGCTCGTTGAAATATGTTCATTATATGCATTGTGCAGTCATAAGTTTTTAACTAAAAGTGAGAGTAAAAATACTCGATACATTCAATCATTTAGTGAAAAGTATAGTAAACTTTCAGTAATTAAAAGTATAGTTAATTCACGCATCGAAAAGGTCTACGAGTTTCATTGACGGGCCTGAAATATTATCCAGGTGATGTGTTCTCCCATCACGAATGTATTATTATATGGTCAAACCTCATTAACGCGAACACGCTTAACATGAAATACTTTTAATCCGAAGTGGATACTCTTTCCCAATCAAATTAATAAAAGTTATAAACAGTTACCTTATTATAACTTTGACTGATAACATGAAATACTGCTAATACATAAACAAAATTTTATTATGTCCTCTTCAAGTTCACGTTAATGAGGTTTGGTTTCATCAAAGGGT
The DNA here is from genome assembly GCA_964019185.1 of Maratus speculifer. Classification (NCBI taxonomy): domain Eukaryota; kingdom Metazoa; phylum Arthropoda; class Arachnida; order Araneae; family Salticidae; genus Maratus; species Maratus speculifer. Next base: position 220,409,124 of record OZ025301.1, read on the forward strand.
GAGAAATAATAAATTTGTTAATTTTTAAATAGTAAAACATATATATGAAATAATGTTGCCTTGGTTAACATTTTCATTATTCCAAATAAAGTGAATTAAATATACGTTACTGTTACGTTCTTTATAAGATAAAAAAAAAAAAAAAATCAATTTAAAAAGGAGTGTTAAAAGGTATCTTCTAAGTTCACCATATATTAATAATGATACTTCAGGATGCTAGCGATGGTTTATTTTCATTCCCACTTTTTCCTAATAATTATATGTGTCACAGATTTTTGCACTAATTTCTGAGAGACGTATGACGAAAATTAATATTAAAAAAAAATAAAAAAATCTTGGTAGATAAAATTAAATATCACTACGCACACTCTACGCCAGTTCTGCATGCATACGCCTCGATTAGTACGCACGTTTACATGGTCCCCGTTCATACTGTATTCATACAGAGTCCACGGTTCGTAGGTGTGTATACTCATACACATGTACTCGCTTTCACTGTCTGTATACCGAGTCCACGGTTCGTATGTGTATACGCATGGTCCTCGCTTTCACTGTGTGTATACCAAGTCCACGGTACGTATGTGTATACGCATGGTCCTCGTTTTCACTGTGTGTATACTGAGTAAGCGGTACATAGGTGTATAGACAATATAGTTAATTCTCTGAACTTATTAAATTTTCATCTATTTCAGTCAACATGTAGGACATTTACATTACTAAGAAAAAAATGTATACTTATCACAATCGTAATATTTTTAATTAAAATTTACTGGGTATATTAAAGAAGAAAAATTTTATAATACTGAAAAAGAGATTCAAGAAATTCTTCCACATATTCATATACTTATACATTCTTATTACTAATTTAATAATTATATAAATGCAACACATTTGTATTCCTGAATTTACATATTAGTTGTAATATACGTATAAATCAGAAATTCGTCTTTTCGCCTTTTAACAAATAAATAAATAAAAGAAACGAATATAATTATCGATTTGATGCATATTTCAAAAATATATATAAGTAAAATTTGAAATATACTGCGAAAATTTTGGTTTATATTTATTCAAGTTCAAAACTAAAGTTACATTTTAAATACTCTCTTAGAAGAATGAAAATGAAGCAATGTCTTGCTTTTTTCGTTTACGTTCCCATTTGAACAATTCACAAGTGGAAAGTCCTCTGTTGGACGGTTTATTCACCGTGTGTGTGAATGTCCTCGGTTGCCTTGCAAAAAAGCATATTTGAAAAAAGCCTATATTTAAAATTTTTGAACCGGTTATATAATATACGTTCATCGACCTTTAAAATTTATAGACTGGCAAGCTGTCAGTTTAAAAGATGATTTTTTATCACAGCGGTTGTAAACCATGGAGGAAAAAGATAGGTGGTGGTGAAGTAAACCGAAAAAAGGGTTGCAATATTAAACCATTTATCGCTCAAATTTTAATGTCCCAAACAAAAGCATGTAGAAGAGATTTTGTATTAATAAGACGAATTGAAAGAAATGAATTACAGCTGAAGTGTATTTTGCGAAGAAATAGTAATTTTTTAAAATGGTCTTTTTTCCATTATATTATTTATTTTTAAAAAAATGTTTGCTTTTAAAATAATTGGAATTGATAAATTCGAAATAATTAAATATCAAAATAAAATAAAAAAGAATATTGAAAACATTTGATTTGAACTAAAAATTGTATTACTAAAAGTTTTCTTTTTTTTTCAGAACTTTTTAATACTTTATAACGTAGATGAAAAAATTTTTTTAATTTAACAACATATTAATAACTCTATGTCAATATATAAAATATATTTATGAAAACAATCTTTTAAAATCATGCGCGAAAACTTAAATAACAAATATTAATCTAAAATCTAGATTTCAGAGTGCAGACGATTTTAAGACATTAACGAAAGAATGTTAACTTTTCAAGCAAAATCTTGAATGATGCTTCTATATTGGTATTTCAAAGTGACGGCTAGGTTACATTTATGTTATATTTAAGTTACGGTAGGGTAATGTTAAGTCGCAGTTAGGTTACAGACAGATTATGGTTATGGTACAAAAGTTTACGGTTAGGAATTTGTCCACAGTGTATACATTACGCATGCTTTGATTAAAAATATACACTTTTGTTAAATGGTTCTGAAATTATAATACTATATACCAATCTTTTATCATCGCGTATCGATTTCATTCACGGTATAGACGGAATTAAGAGTGATATAATTAGTTTGAAATTCAAAATATTTCACTTGGGATTTCTATGCGAAAAAAATAATTAGTTACGTGATTTAACAGTGATTTTTACGGGTAAATATCAACACTTTAACACGAAACTAACGCAATCGTTGGATACATGTTCCCTCCCGTGTTTCTCATTGCTCATTTTAAGTATTTTTAGAGCTCAATATTAGTTGTTCTTTTTAAAACCGATTTTTCACAAAGTCAGCTGCGACGTATTTCAGACAATGTATTTCTGCATGCTTCCAGTTAATGATAAAATCATACAAATTTCAAGTTCGTTTAATATTGTTAATACGGACCCGGGCAACGCCGGGCGGGTCAGCTAGTGTGAATATAATATTGTTATAATTAAATAGTGTGCGCTAATTATAGTATTGTTCTGCATTTGATTTTTCTGGATCGCTCAACACACCATACAATCAATACTGACTATACATATATTTTACAGTTTCAAACACATTTAAATTTAGTCTTATTTTTTTCTTTTCTATTTAATTGCACATAAAAATAGTTAGAGTATAATTATGTTACTTTGTTTAGTTGTGAATGACATTTATTTTTATATTTTTTGTAGGTGCAAGATTTCACTATCAATATTATGATAAATCATGGGGCCAGATATATGAATCTATTCAGAAGTTAGATGAGATGGTAATATATCCTACTAACATTACAAATGTGAAAATGTTTGAGAAATCAGCATCAAAACAAATGATTTTTAATACCTTTGTATCTTTGCACGTAGGTGTTTTATAACCAAGAAAATGTTTTAGGCTATGTTTATTTACTTTATTCAGTTTTCTTTTAATAATTCAAAATTTCATTATTTTCATAGAATATCAATTGACATCACTTTTGTTTTATAAACACTAGCAGGAGTGGCCGAGCTAAGCTCGGTCAAAATTAACTTTGTGTTCAACTCTATATAATTTTCTCGTGATATCATTCTTTCTATATTGTTGCTATAAAACATGTACTTTTTTAACAGTATTATTTACAAAAGCTTTAAATACTGTGTGATTCATAATAAATGGGCCAAAAAGAATAGCACAGTGTGACTGCTGTAATGGATTTATTCAGCCGAAACAAATTTATTCTGCAATTATAATTATACAAGTTTTATTTGGCAACAGGGAAAAATCCTCGAATGATGAACTCACCGCTAAAGGTGCTGATAAACAAAATGTCATCCATGCAAGAGAAAGCGTACTGCGTTTTCGAATATGTCAAAACCTCCTCGGTAACTGTTCTTTAAAGACATTTTTGCACGAAATTTCACAAAGAACCCCTGCATCGGCATAACATAAGCAAGTGGGTGAAGCTATTCCAGGATACCTGCTTATGCAAGAACAAAAGCCCAGGATAAAAAGAAACAAAACCCGAAGTGGTTGAAAGAATTCGTCACTTGTTTTTACGGAACGTCCTGAGATTTTTTTTTCTCTGGGGTTTCGTTAAAGACAAGGTGTTTGTGCCTCCACTTCCTCAGGACTTAGAGGAACTGAACAGCAGATAACTGCAGTGTTGAACTCCATCACATAGGATATGCTATCACGAGTGTGGCAGGAGCTTGATTACCGTGTAGACATTTGTCGTGTCACCGGAGAAGCATATATTGAACACCTGTAGAAACTTGAATAAATGTAGTTTTGAGGTAAATTTGAATTTTCTAATTATATTAATTACAACGTTCACAATCGTGTCTTATTTTTGTCCCACTCATTATGAATCACCCTGTATAATAACTATTTCTTGCACATACAATGTTTATAAATTTTATGTTATTTACACATTTAGATCAAATCAATCAAAAGCATTTTTCTAGTTCGTCTCTGATTGGCTTAAACATGCATATCGATTCCTATTAAGAATGTCTAAAAATTTCTTCACATTCTGAAAGCATTTTTTTTTCCAAATATAGCCAAATTCGGCAACATTTTTCATTTGATGCCAAGTATGTGTTTTTGCATTTTAATCTTGAAAGTCGATTCTTCAGCCAAATATCGCTTCTCAGCGATATTCATCCAAAACTGATCCACTAATTGACATTTCTCAGACATGTGAGCAAGCCCAGTGATCTTTGTGCCCGAAAACAGCATAACCTAAAATTTTCTCTATCATTTGTGCCGTTTTTCCAAATACAATTAGCTTGACCCCAGATCCATACTGACTAAAAATGACTCTGAATTTCTCAAACATATAACCTAGTGCAATGATCTTCTCGTGCCCTGCAACAGCATAATACAAAATTCTGTCAATCTTTTGAGACGTTTTTCAGAAACATTTTACTTGATTCTGACGTATTGTGGCCGAAAATGATGCACTAATTGAATGTTCTTGAATATGCAACCTAGTACACTGGTCTTCTTGATCCTGAAAAAAAAAAAAAAAAAATACAAAATTTAGTCAAAATCATTAGAGCCATTTTTTAGATAAAATTTGTTTCACTGGAATGACTCCGAAATGACCCATTAATCAAAGTTTCTTGAATATATGATCTAGCTTGACCCTGACTCATTATGACCCAAAATGACCCACTAATCAAATTTTCTGGAACATGTGACCCAGCCCAATGATTTTCTCTTGCCCAAAAATGATAAAATTAGCGTGACCCAAAAATGACCCATTAATCAAATTTTCTGCAACATGTGACTTAACCGAATGGTCTTCTTGTAATCAAAAATGCTAGAATGCAAAATTTGGTCAAAATTGATAGAGCCATTTATTAGATAAAATTGTTTTGATCCACAATGACCCAAAAATGACCCACTAATTAAAATTTTTTGAACATGTGACCTAACCCAATAGTTTCCTTGTGCCAAAGAAAGGTTAGATACAAAATTTCATTAAAATCGATCCACCCATTCTTCAGATATAAATAGCTTGATTCTGACCCGTTATGACCCAAAATAAGCCACTAATTTAATTTTCTCAAACATGTGACCAAGTCCAATGGTCTTCTTGTGTCCGAAAATGGTAAAATAAGTTTAATAAAAATCGATTGAGCCATTTTCTAGATAAAATTAGCGTGGCCCACAATGACCCACTAATTGAATTTTCTCTAACATGTGATCTAATCCAGTGGTCTTGTTATCCAAAATGATAAAATATGAAATTTGGTCAAATTCATTAGAGCCTTTTAGAAAAAATTGGTTTGACCCATAATGACCCACTAATCAAAATTTCTCGAACATGTGACCCAGCCCAATAATTTCCTCGTGCCATAAAACTGTTGGATATAAAATTTCGCTAAAATCGATCCGGCCATTCTTCAGATATAAATACAGTCAAACCTCGTTAACATGAACATGCTTAATGTGAATTACTTTTAACATGAACTGTTTTCACAATCCCCTATAAAGATGAATACAAAGATATGATTAAACAAAAACATAATTTGCAGAACAAATTAAAAAAATAAAATTTATTTCCTGCTCTATTTAAGCCCGAGAAGGGACAGATATTAAGATATTTATTTATTTCTACATTTAGTATTAAATTTTTGTATCAAATAATTTAAATTATGTGAACATTAAAAAAAAAATGAAATTCAAACAATATGATACTTAAAAACCCTAAATCTTAGATTCTGTTCAAAAAAATTGAAATAAATCTTAGACCTTTTTCTGAACATTTGCTTTTGAGATGCGTCTCTTCTTTTTATCTATACCTACCATAAACATTATACAAAATCTGCAAAACAAATATTTGCAAGTTAAATTTGGAAAAAAGTCTAAAATTTATTTCAATTTCGTTTGAACAGAATCTAAGATTTAGGTTTTTAAATATCATATTGTTTGAATTTCATTTTTATTTTTTTAATGTTCACATAATTTAAATTATTTGATACAAAAATTTAATACTAAATGTAGAAATAAATAAATAAAATGTCTTAATATCTGTCCCTTCTCGGGTTTAAATAGAGCAGGAAATAAATTTTATTTTTTTAATTTGTTCTGCAAATTATGTTTTTGTTTAATATCTCAAGTTTTTTAATAACTACTGCATTCAGATGAGCTCATTTCAAAATGAACTGGGGGTACCATCATCAGGACTTCCTTTATGTGGTATCGTATCACAATTACTGATGTAATTTACCCAGGGACATAGCTAGAAGTGAACTAGGGGGGGGGGGGGGAGGGTACACTCAAGAGAACGTCTGACGTGCTTTCTCTTTCTCTCTCTCTTCCTTTGACGCAAAAAAAAAAAAAAATATATTAGTGCATATTCACATTGTAAGTTCCATGTTTCTTATTAAATTGTTGTAATAGCTCCATTTTATGCTAAAAAAGAGTATGGTGATGAAAAATTTGAGTGCATAACTAGTTCAAGATTAAACATCATGTTGGCTTCATACGTGCAAGCAGGATGAGAGAGTGTTGAAGCACCTTAGTTACAATTTAGCAATTCTGCAAAACTGTGAAAGGGCCTTAAAATTAAATAAGATTTTTGAACAAAATTTTATTTGATGAAATACTAACTATTAAGTTCTCCCCTACGTAGGAATTTCTGATTTATTTTTCCAGATCTATACCGATCATGATACCTAGACTGCAAAACCACCCCCAATTAAAAACTCTATTTATCTCTCTCGGCGGTATCTTACGTAGATTTTCATTTCTCCATTGGGTTTTGCACAGATTTTCATTGATCCATTTCCAAATCGTTAATTTTTTTTATATCTAGAACTGAATTTTGTACATGCTTCCTGTCTTGATACCAAATATTTCAAAATCTGTTTCATTTCCAATATGACGTCATAAATGTGTGCTTTTTAATTCTTAAAATCAATTTCACTTTTTACGATGGAATCACGATGGAATCAGATATTACTTTTTTCTTTGGCGAATTCTTTTCTTTTGAATCATGAAGTCAAATTCGGCAGAAAAATCTTTCTGCATGAAACTGATATTTATACTTAACAATCAGCATTGATAGATTGTGTCAGAAGTATAGTTCTAGACATTCACCTCTAGACAATATAATATTCCTCGAACAATACCTCAAGACATAGTATCAATAAAATGTATTTATTTTTTTTATTTTTTGTATTACGTCATATTTATTTATATTCTGTATTTCTTCACTTAGAAGATTCTTGATAAATTAATTAATGTTTGAATTAAAATTCTGCCCAAAATTGAAATTTAACTTCGACAGAACTTCAAACCGCTATCGGAGTTCTGGGCAGGGTTCAGCGTAGAAAAGTTGGGGATAGATGTCATATATGCAACACATTGGCGCGATTGAAACAAAATGGATATTATATGCCTCACATGTTAACCTGCCTATCGTTGTTTATTTACTAATAAATTCTTTATTTTCTATTACTTTTACTTAAAAAAATTATGTGGATCGTTTTGTTCTATAGTTATTAATAAACTTTTTTTTCTTATTTATCACTGTTTCCCTTTTTAAATATTAGAACATAATTTAAAAATATATATGTGATATGTATTTGAAAACGAAATTTTCGTCAAATTGGCGTCAGAAAAAAATTGCGCGAACATGGTAAGTATTAGACATCTGTGCATAAAGGTGACGCATTATGAATATTCCAAATGTGCTTAAATTTTATTAACTCATAGAGAAAGTGAATCAAAAGAGTTTTATAAAAATATTAACTTAAAGTATAAAAAACAGCTATTTTTCAACAGAAACTCTTTGCGATATTTAAAAAATTAAATCATGTAGTGTTTTATCATATTAAAGTAATCGGAATAATGAATTTAATACAAGTTAATTCGGTACTTGGTTATCCCGTCAATCAATTCCGCCAAATTGTAGTCGCCAAACTAATAGCCAAATTATTTTATAACAAAAGTACAAGTAAATGGGTAAAACACTAGTAAAAAGTGGAAAGAAAATCATTTGATGACATTTCTAAATACGTATAGGTATTTAATGTCATTGAATGTGACATTCACAATCATCCATTACTGGCATTTAATCTTATAGTTTGGCGATAGTTTTTTGGTCGACGATGGGATAACCAAAAAGTACCGTTGATTTAAAATTGATTTTATCCAATGATTAATTATTTGTAAAATTACAAATTTAGGCACGATTTAAAAAAATCACCAAATCGGGAATTAAAAAAATATATATGTAAACATTATGGTTTATACTTATTTACATTGTATTTGAATATTTAGGTTGATAGAATTGGCGACTTCATTGCAGTGTCGAAAAGTCTTACATACCAAGTAGTTGACAATTTTGCGGTTTAGCCTTAAAAAATTGCTATGTTTGAAGACCCAGTTCTGAAGATTTACTAATTTCATTACATACCAAGAATGAAATATTATTATTATCAAATGCTATTATTTTTGAAAATTTTTATTCACCTAAATTTGTTTTGATTTTCTTCGAACATATAAGACGAAGAAATTTTTAAAAATGTGGAATAAGTATGAAATCCCAGCGCAAAAGGGCATACACACTGGGTTTGGTGCAATTTTTTTCTGATGACAATGTGTCAAAAAACTCGCTTTCAAATACCAGTAACATATATATATTTAAGTTATTTTCTATTATTTTGCAGAGACAATAGGTAGAAAAAAAAATTAATTTACTTTTTTTCTATATTTCTTCAGTTAGAAGCTTCTTGATCAATGTTTGAAAATGTCCTTTTATTTTAAAAATCATGCTTCATTTTGCTTTCTATTGACGTTTCTTGTATTTGTACGAAATGTTTGCAAATCTCCGTTTCATTTCTAATATGACGTCGGAAATATACCATTTTTAATTCTTACAAAAATAAATAAATAAATAAATTTTATTTTTTATTTGTCACGTAAAAATGATTAATTACTATAGGAAATATGTCCATTGATCTCTGTATATTTTTTTGATTGGAGGGAATTATTTTTTAAACAATTAGATACTTTGAAGAAAATTTGTGGAAGCGCGTACAAAATGTGGGAAAATGTCTAGTAAATAACTCGTTCAATGTTAAATTCCGTATTAAAATAACATTACGGAGTCACACTGGAAATAAATAAAGCATAGCACTACCGTGCTATGCTTTAATACTGATAACATGAATAACATAAACAAAATTTTGGTTCCGCTTGAGGTTCATGTTAACAAAGTTTGACTGTAGCTTGACCCTGACTCATTATGACCCAAGTGGACCCACTAATCTAATTTTCTCAAACATGTGACCAAGCCCAGTAGTCTTTTCGTGCTTAAAAATGGTAAAATACAAAATTAAGTTGAAATTGTTAGAGCGTTTTTTATATTAAATTTATTTGCACACACACACACAGACATAATTTTTGCTCGTATTATAGCATAAGATTAACCATTTTTCTTAAAATGCTAAAACTTTAAAAATTGAAATAACTTTCCCACAGTAATTTATTCTACGCTGGAACATTTACATGTGAATAATAAAAATGAATGAAAACTTTTCAAGAATTAAAAAAACAGCTGATATGACATCATTTTTGAAATAAAAATAAAGATATTTTTTTATTAATGCATGAAATCTGAATATCGATTATGCATACAAAAGATAATCTGCCAAAAATGATGCCAATAAGAAAACATTTTTCTTTGAGAAAATGCTATATTTGAAATGAAACAGGCCTAGTGAAATATTTTTAACAATATAAAGAGCATAAACATCAATAAGTACAGAAAGATGGTGAATATGGTGTCATATTTGAAACGAAAAATTGTAATAGTTTTACTCACACTGATTATTGAGCATGACTTATTTACATACAGAAGAGAGTTTTAGGGCAAACAGGATATAAAAAAGTGAGTTTTCCTTTGATTTATTTTAAAAAAAATACTTTCCTCATTTTAATTTCATTTTTTAACTAGGTTATACTGTATTGCCCGAAATCGCCAAACACTTTCAATTTTAGATGTTTTGTTAAATTTTTAAATAAATTCTAGACAGAATCTTTTGAAACTATGAAAAATATAAATTGAATTTGACCTCATATTTTTTCAATTAAGATTTCATTACAATACCAATAAGGGCACCAACAAAAATTGAATAAAAATATTTTCTATGCACCCTGTGGTTGTTAAGAGAGGTTTAATAGCACCTCATTGCTCTTCTTTATAATTAAAACTGCAGTCTTCGAATGCTACCCTGATCGGTTTCTGTAAAGGAATCTTTAATCAAACGAAGCACATCTTATAAAGCTCTAAAAAAATATATATATATCTTATACTATAATGCGAACAAAAATTGTGTATGTGTGTAAATTTTATCTCAAAAACGACTCTAACAATTTTCGCAAAAATTTGGATTTTACCATTTTCCATTGGAAGACATTGGGCTAGGTCACATGTTCAAGAAAATTCAATTATTGGGTCATTTTGGGTCAGGATCAAGCTATTTTTATATCTTGAGAATGGCTGGATTGATTTCAAGGAAATTTTGTATCCTATCGTTTTTTGGCCCAAGAAAACTATTGGGCTGGGTCCTGGGTCACATGTTCGAAAAATTTCAATTAGTGGGTCATTATGGGTCAAGCCAATTTTATCTAAAAACAGCTCTAACGATTTTGACCAAATTTTATAGTTTATTGTTTTGGATTATAAGAAGATCATTGTGTTAGGTAACATGCTCGAGAAAATTCGGTTAGTGGGTCATTTTTGGGGTCATTGTAGGTCATGCTATTTTTATCTATAGATTTTCTCACGCAATTTTGACTAAAAATTGCATTCTATGGTTTTTGGGCACGAGAAAAACATTGGGCTAGGTTACATGTGTGAGAAAATTCGGTTAGTGGGTCATTTTTGGGGTCATTGTGGATCATGCTATTTTTATCTAGAGATTTTCTCACGCAATTTTGACTAAAAATTGCATTCTATGGTTTTCGGGCATGAAAAAAACATTGGGCTAGGTTACATGTTCGAGAAAAAATTTTAATGGGTCATTAAGGGTCTGGGTCAAGCTATTTATATTTAAGAACGACAGAATCAATTTCATAGAAATTTTGCCTGTAACAGTTTTTTGACATGAGAAAGCTCATGTGCTAAGTCACACGATCGAGATATTTCAATTATAAGAGTCATTTGTGGGTCATGATGGGTCATAATGGGTCATAGTTAGGCTATATCTGAAGGACAGATGGATTGATTTTAACGAAATTTTGTATGCAACATTTTTTGGCACGAGAAAACTATTGGGCTAGGTCACATGTTCGAGAAATTTCAATTAGTGGGTCATAAAGGATCTGAAAGAGTCATTAAAGGTTATAAAGGGCTATTTGTATTTAAAGAACGGCAGGATCGATTTTAACGAAATTTTGTATGTAACAGTTTTTATACACGAGAAAACTAATGGGCTAAGTCACATATTCAAGATATTTCAATTATAAGGGATTTTGTGTAGCCTAACTATGACCCATTATGACCCATCATGACCCACAAATGACTCTTATAATTGAAATATCTCGATCGTGTGACTTAGCACATTAGCTTTATCATGTCAAAAAACTGTTACAGGCAAAATTTCTATGAAATTGATTCTGTCGTTCTTAAATATAAATAGCTTGACCCAGAACCTTAATGACCCATTAAAATTTTTTCTCAAACATGTAACCTAGCCCAATGTTTTTTTCATGCCCGAAAACCATAGAATGCAATTTTTAGTCAAAATTGCGTGAGAAAATCTCTAGATAAAAATAGCATGATCCACAATGACCCCAAAAGTGACCCACTAACCGAATTTTCTCACACATGTAACCTAGCCCATGGCGGATCATAATGGGTCATAGTCAAGCTATATCTAAAGAAGGAGAGATCGATTTTAAGGAAATTTTGTATGCAACATTTTTTGGCATAAGAAAACTATTAAGCTAGGTCACATGTTCGAGAAATTTTGGTTTGTGGGTCACTTTTGGGTCATTCTGGGTTAAACCAATTTTATCTAAAAAATGGATCTAACGACTTTGAACAAGTTTAGTATTTTATCGTTTTGGATTACAAGAAGATTATTACATTAAGTCATGTGTTAGACAGAATTCAATTAGTAGGTCATTGTGGGTCATGCTAATTTTATCAAGACAATGTATCGCGCAATTTTCACTAAATTTTGAATTCTATCATTTTCGGGTGCGTGAAAATTTTTGGGTTGGGTCAGATGTTCGAGAGAATTTGATTAATGGGTCTTTTTGGGTCAAAAAAAGTTAAAGTCAAACTAATTATATCTAAAAATGGCTCAATCTATTTTAGGTAAATTTTGTATCCAAACGCTTTTCGACATGCAATAACGAATGGGATAGATTACCTGTTCGAGAGATTATAAGAGTCATTTTTGGGTTATGATGGGTCATGCTAATTTCATCTACAAAATGGCTCTCACCATTTTGACTATACTTAGTATTTTAACGTTTTCTGGCAAAAAGGCTAGGACACATGCTCGCAAAAATTCGATTAGTGGGTCATTTTGGGTCATAATGGGTCAGGGTCATTCTAATTATATGTAACAACGACACAATCAATTTTATCTAAATTTTGTAAACAAATATTTTTTGTCACGAGAAGACTATTGGGTTGAGTCGCATATTAAAAAAATTATATTAGGGGGTCATTTCGGCTCAGGGTTCGATTTAAGCGGTATCGTATTGCAATTTGAGATTCAAATTTAACTAAAATGCAATCCAAGAAATGCATTAAATCACAATCATTGCGATGCATATTTCCCACACCCTTTGTTATGTCATGTACATTTAAAGTTAAAATTTAAAGATGTTTTTGCACGACATGCATTGTATGTTCACTCTCCCCAAGTGTTTATTTACAATGGAAGTACAGCAAGACGCCATTGCTGGGTGCAGTTTTCCCAGTAAACACATGATTTGTTCCTGCCCTGATGCTGTGATTGATTACTGAATCACCGTTATTCGTTAATCACGGAGTTTGCTCATAGAAGTTTGACGTGCGTGTTGTAGTGGTTATAAAATGAACACTCACTGTTACGATCCTTTTACTTTTAATGCATCAAAACAGACAGCACAGATTCTGACCCCACTTCTTCGCTCAGACCGTACTTTGCTTACTGTACGCGTTTGTTTCTCTCTCACTTAAAAAATTTCTTAACTCTTAAAAAAAAAATTGTAAATTTTCAAGATTTAAAAGTTACATTAGCTAGTTTTTTACTTGCTATACAAAAATGTCTAATTGCTATTCAAAACTGACTTTGTATAGCAGTTACTGCTATGCAACTTTCTTTTTCTAAATCGACCCCTGTTTTGGCATCATTGCCGAATGCTGTCAAGCTAATTCTACCTAAGAAATGGCTTAAATGATTTTGATTCAATTTTATATTCTACTGTTTTTGATTACCTGAACACAATTGAGCTAAGTCACGTTTGAATCAAATTTGATTAGTTAGTCGTTTTTGTAATATAGCTATAGAATATGGCAACAGCCATTAAGTTGGTGACTTTTTTACAAAATATTGGCGACATTTGACCGAAAAATAGACTATTAAGATTACGAAACCCAAAACAAGTATTTGGCGCAAAATGGAAGAATGTTGCCAAATTTGACTATATCTAGCAAAAAATATGGCCTCTCAGAATGTGAAGAAATTTTTATATATTCTTAATAGGATACGAAATGCATGGTTAAACCAATCAGAGTCAAGCTAAAAAAGTGTTTGGATCAATGTCCTTTCGTTGTAAATTTTAAATTAATGTAAAAATGTGCATACATACATAGTTATTGATTGTTTTTTGTAAATAATACTATTATAAATAACATGATTTATAATAATAATACAGAGAGACTGATAAAGTGAAAATATTATATCGAGTTGAACACAAAGTTAACTTTTACCGAGCTCAGCTTGGTCACCCCTGCTAGTTAATATCTAATTAAACATCCATATTTGTTGCGTTATCCATATAATCTTACATTATCCTGCTCTAAAGTCGATGATTTAAAATAAATATTCCTCAGTTTTGCTTTACTAAGTATTTTTTGATGAGACTGTTTATTACAATCGTTTTTAGATTTTTTTTTTTTATATATCTAATTTTTTTAGCATCCAGTTCTCAGAGTTAAATAAACAAACAGAGGTAGTCAATTTTTTTCATAGGAGATCTTATTGTGGGCTTCTTTTTTAAAAGGCTAAAATTATCTTATAATTTATCATATATTAAAAATCTGATGCACAGCTTTATTGTTTCAGATGGCTGAAAATTTGGAACAAAATTGACCAATTAACATCAAGATTTTTTTTTAATAGTAAAAAAAAAAAAGGAAGTTAAAAAATTACAATGCAAATTCACCTTGTGTGCTAATTAATTTGATAAAAATACATGTTAAATGCATCAAATAAATGCATATATACTGCTTAACCCTTTCCGGCGCACTACCCTTTAAAGTTGGAATTAAAAAAAAAAAAAAATTTAGGCAATCTATTTAGGCCTAGAGGAGTCTACAGGTATAATTTTGTAAAGATTGCGCAAACCATTTTAATTATACAGCTGTTGCCAAAGTGGTAACTCCCCATAAGCACAGCATTGATAAGCGCAGTGAGAAGAGCATTGCTGTGAAGCACGCATTAGTGTAAAATATTTTACCTATTATTTAAAAACAGTAGAGTTCGATCTCTGTGGTTCTGCCATCTAGAACTCATAAAAAAGGTTTAAAGTAACCATTAGAGTAGTTTTTGAAATATTCACGGAGTTTTTGTGTCTCTAAACAGGGGGACCTTTAGGTGTTGCCGACCCGGCAACACTGTGCCGGAAAGGGTTAAAAAGGGGGGGGGGGGGTAATAGAATTCTCATTGGTTATTTTTCTAATTCTAATTCTTCATCCAAAAAATGAATTGAGCAAACCTAAAATACACTTTTTTTTGTAAAAATTAAAAAGGGCTAACTTATAGGACATAGGGTAATTTATAGGACAACTGCAAATAAGTGGGATTGTAGAATTAGATCTGTTAATTTTGTTAAACTTTACGATCAAGGTTCCAGTTAGTCATATTTCTGATTAATAGGACATTTAAAAGAAAAGAAAAAGATTTTAAAGGAAAAAAAAAATAAGAGATAGCAGGAAAACTTCGAAACAATAAGGACATTATTATTATCGAGACTGATAAAACTAACTGCATTGCTATTTTAAACAGCCAAGATTACATTGACAAAGTAAAAGTTTGTATTCAGCTCAATAGCATGATTGGTAAATTTACCAATCAGTTTGATTGTGTTTAAAAATAATAGTATACCTATGTATCCATCGTTATATGGAGTTCTATTACCTGTGGTTTATGCTGCCGAGCTGTCTAAATGACAGACCAGATGTTATGACCAATAAGGTTATCTGAGCGAAAAATCCCAGCTGGCTATCGCCCAGTTAGCTTAACAGGTAAAGCATTGGCCTTGTAAACCAAATATCGGGGTTTGATTCCCAGCCTGGGCAATTTTTCATTCAGTTGGAAATATTAAATTTGTATGATAAATTTGCCAATCAGTTTGATTGTATTAAAAATAATAGTACTGTCATTATGATTACTTTTATTGCCCTTTTTTAAAATCATGACCTTTTCTTAGGGAATGAATATTATTGAAGAGGTATCACCTACTGCATTTACCTCATATTTAAAGAAATATGGTAATACTATCTGTGGACGTCATCCAATTGGTGTATTATTAAATGTAAGTATAATAGTATATATATTTGTAGCAAATTTTATTCAAACTGAATTTGTCATCTACTCGCCCACCATCAAAGGATGAACTACTTCTTAAATTTTAATAGAAAGATGATTTATTAAATTTGTGGAAAATCATTTTTGGAACTAAATTATCAGTAGAAATGAATAACCCCTGTGGCAGAATTCTGTAACAAGTCTCATTAAGAGCAAAATTTTTCTGCAGCGTGATATTTTTTTTAACATAGAAATTTAATGATAAATTTATACATAACACAAACAGAAAAAATCTACTGAAGAACTTTTATATAAAAAAATGTAATATATATCTTGTTTATATGTAAATGTTTGTAAACTGCTTTAAAAAAAGGCCAAAAGTCTAAATTTAATAAATCAGCATTTGAAGAATCATTTAGCATATTTATTGTAATTCATAAAAAAAAAAAAAAAAAAAAAAAAAAAAACTTAGCTGGCCTGACTGGCATTGCCTGAGCTGTCAAATAAAAACTCAATATTCCATACAAAAAATGAAAAAAAGGAAAAAAAATGATGTAAAAATTTTTAATAGATCTTATTGACTGAAAAGAGAAAAAAATATATATATTGGGCTAGATGATTAAATCCAGATTCTTTTTTCAAATGTGAAAAAATTGCTGCAAAAAATAAATAAATAAATAAATAAATAAAATAAAATAAAATAAAATAAAAATAAAAATAAAAATATTGGATTAAAAGATTAAAACAGGATTTCTTTAACATATGTTGAAAAATCTTTAGAAAATGAAACTTCAGATTATGATGTTCCATTTGTATTTATGTAACTAAACAAAATAATGTGAAATGTAGAAGAATTATGCATGTCTTTTAAAGTTTGTAAATAAAATGGATATTTATATACTTAAAAAATTACTAATGTGAAAACATAGCCATAAATTACAAAAACCCAGAAAATTAAAAAATTGAAGAAACTAGATTTTACTACTGTAGACATTTTAACTGGAAATCTAAGATTTGTGCATTGAGTAACAGGTTAAATTGCTGCAATTTCTGGCAATGCACCACTGATTTGAGAACTATAATTCAATTATTTTATTTTGGGGCGAAGAGAAATAGTGACTGTACACCTATTCATAATTAAACTTCTGAAAAATATTTCTATCAGCTACGATTAGTGGCTCAAGTAAAAAATTTTCTGCAAAAATCCGTCCCCTTTCTGCGACAATATCGTTGTGTTGCTGCCATGGCCTGAATAACTTTCATTATTTTTTATTAATAAAGTTTTGATTCAATGATCGATGATAGTTAGAATTATTATTTAATGGAAAAGGAATTAAGTAACATACATAAGGCTTTCTTTTTATGTTTTTATTCATAAATTGCAGGGCTTGAAATTCATTTTCCGAAGAGGGGAGTCTCCCTACCAACATTTGTAAATGGAGGAGAGTTGAACTGTTTGGGAGGGAAAAAAAAAAAAAAATTAAATCTCGTTATTTTACATGCAATAGCATGTAAAATAACAAGATTTAATATATATATATATTTTTTTTTGATTGATTGATTTTAATATATTTGATTTAATATATATTTTTTAAACATTTGCATCATTACAGACATGACAAAATAGCAGAGATAAAAAATTTAAATCAACAACTAAGAAGAATAATATTGCAAAATATTTTATTTCACTAAAGACACACAAAAAAGGGGGAAGAGAAGAAGAAAAAAAAGAAAATCAAGACTCGCTTCACACGTCTATTTTTCATTCCACACCAAATATCAATGGCGGATCTAAGGAGGGGGCGATTGCCCCCCCGGACTAATAAAAGTTTCTCAAAAAGGCTAACATACTCGCAGGAAATAAGTTGAAACCTAACTCGGGTCCGGTGCAGCGCGGCCCGCCCTGGGCTGCGCCTTTTTTAATTTATGAGATCGAGGTGTAGGCTGGGTCAGGTCACCACCCTTGGCGACCAGTTTGGTCTCCTTAAATGCATTTTAAGCATGAAATCATATTGCTTTTATTCATAATTTATTGTAATTGCTCATTTTTTTTTTCCAAATTAGAAGATTTTGCTAAAGAATTAAGGACAGGTGTCATATGCGCACCACATTGGCACAATTGCAACAAAATGGCAATTATATGCCTCATATGATAACCCAGCTATTGTTATTTATTCTTTAATAAACTTTTAATTTACTTTTATTTTTTGTTTTTAAATGTTATAAATTGTTTTGTTCAATAGTTATTAGCTAAACTTTTTTTATTTATTATTTCCTTTTTAAAATAATGGAAACTAGTTAAAAAATATATGTGTAACTGTTATTAAAAACAATGTTTTTTCTGAATTGGCGGCAGAAAAAAAACATGCCAATGTGACATCTGTGCCGATAAATCTAGAACCCGGTATTTTTATGCTAACCTGGCTCGCCAAATTTTGTACCCATGGCATTTATTTGTATTTCATTAATTTCATTTAAAATATAATAATATAATCCTTTCTTTCATTTCATTTATAATACATAGCTTTAGCTTGAAACTGGAGCATTTAAAATTCATGATTTTTAATTACTTTTTTTAAGCCTAAAAAATAGAAAAGAAAAAGAAAATTGAATATTGATATTTTGAAGGCAAGAAAAGAACAAAATTTAAATAAACCCAATTTACCTTGGCCTGAATTGATTTAGGCGTTGCCATTAAACAGTTAACAAATAACAGGGATGAGATTCTTCCGCGGATCCGCAGTTTTCAGCTTTTTTGTTATTTTTAAATTCTAAATTTTCTGATTTACCAAAAAAATACAGGACGCGTAATTTCGTCAAAAAATCGCAAAAAAACAGCAAATTTCCTTAAAAGATCGCCAAAAAACAAGTAATTTCCGGCCAATTTTGTCAAAAGATTCGCGAAAGAATGGTTAATTTCGTCTCAAAATACCGAAAAAACGGCAGATTTTGTCATAAATCGCGATAAAACGACAATTTTCGTCCAAAAATCGCGATAAAACGGCGAATTTCGCCAAATGTTTTGCGAAAAATCACAACTTTTGTCAAAAAATCTGGATAAATCGGTAGATATCGTCAAACGATCGCAATAAACCGGTTTATTTCGTCAAACGATCGCGAAAAAACGTAGATTTCGTCAAACGATCGCGAAAAAATGACAGATTTCGTCAAAATATTCGCAAAAAATGGCAAATTTAAAAAAAAAAAAAACTTTAAATTTTGCCAAAAGATTCCAACAAATGACAGATTTCATGAAAAGAGAGTGTTAAAACTAAAAATTTCATCAAAGGAACTCTGAAAAAAACTAACCCAAAAATTTTCAAAATAACCGGTTTTTGCATTTTAGTCTTCTTTTCCAAATGAACAAGTTCAAGTTTTGCATCTAAAAATGACCTTTCAGTGAGGACCCACTTTTGTAAAAAAGAGACCCAGAATTTAGTTCTGGGTCCTGGAGATCCAGGATTTTTAAAGTCCAGCGACATCACTAGATGTCTTTAATGTGTAATATCCAAGAAAAAAGCAGGAGAAAGAAATTTACCTTGTGCAAGAGCAAAGCTAAAAAACAAAGAAAATTTCTATTTTCTTTTCCCTAATACTTAACCAAAAGTGTCTTACTGTTAGAAAATTTCAATAAAAAAATATTCTTGCAAATAACAGGGTTTTATTAATGTACTGTATCTTTATAAACTAAATTTTCATTAGAGTAAGTATAAATAATTTCTGCAATTCACATTAATAATTTTCTTTTAATTTAATTTACCAAAAGCTAAATTGTACGTTATATATTAATACAATTATATTTGTTGCGATTGACATTCCTGTCATTGCTCAAAAGTCGTTCGCGCAGTGTTCAGCTTTTTTACTTTTTGGTCAATCTCATCCCTGAAATAACCACGATTTTTGTGCCACATACGTTAGCGTAATATATAGATACTCATGTATAAACACATTTTTGTTGTAATTTTTTCTATTTCTTGCTTTTTAACATGCGATCCTTAATTGTTATTTTAAAGTCTTCTCTTTGTTTTTAATAGTCATATGTAAATACATTTTTAAATTGAATGTAAATATTATTTGTGCTGTTCTACAATTTGGCAACAATATAAGAAAAAATTACCTTTTCAAAATAGAAATAAATCTGTTGAATAAATGAAAATTTGCTAAAAAAAATTGAAAAAAAAAGTGCCCTCTAAATAAAAATAATGAAAAAAAAAATAGTTGCTCCCACAAGTTTGTCAAATATATCCCTGCAAAAATTGGTTAAATTGTTATGCACCCAGTGGCAAATCCCCTGCAACATAATAGAATTCTTGTTTTTTTCCCCTCTGTGATTTTGCCAAAAAATAACAAAGCGCATTTTGTCAAAAAGGTGTAAAAAAATAAATAAAAATAAGAATTTATTCAAAGGATCGTGGAAAAAAAATGGGAATTTTGTCAAAGAATTGTGTAAAAATGCTAACTTCCTCAAAAACCTGCAGAAAAACATGAACGTTGTCAAGGGATTGTGAAATAACTCATTCGTCAAATGATTGAAGGAAAAATGTAAATTTCATCAGAAATTCCCCTCCCCCCCTAAACAAACTAATTTTATCAAAGAATTCTAGAAACTAACTCCACATTTTTCACTTGTGAAGCCATAGAAGATGCTAATTTGGAAACATTAAGTGGCAATTACTCAGGGCTGAAAATTTGGAAAGCACATTTAAAAAAAGTGAAATATTCCAAATTTCAAGAAAGAACAAATCAGTTCTGAAGCTCCCGAAGATTTTTGAAACCAGCTTTATTACTTATGTATATTTTGCTTATCCTCCTTATTTTAGAAATCCTACAAGAAGTTAGAAGATGAAAAGTTATAAAGCAAAATTAATGAGAATCCTTCCTTCATGCTAAACATGTTTATATAAAATGATAAAAAATTCAAAGTTTAGTGCATTATTTATTCATTAAAATTACACGTGAAATTGGCAGGCAGATTATGAAATTTTAAAAGCTTGTCGCAGACAGCTACAAAACTTTCTGCCACTGAAGTTATGCATAGATTTGTACCTATAAACTTTAATGAACTGTTTTTATTGACTTCAATGTAATGGTTTTTAAAATAATTTTTAGATTAAAAATTTGTGTTTCAGCATTTTTATCACATATTTTTCTTTAAAACAATTTTCATATTTCTTTATGCAATTGTTTTCTTATTATTAACAGAGAAAGACACTTTCAACTACACAAAATTTGTTATGTCAATATTCATAGTATTAAGCAGGGCTTGAATTTCAAGGCAGGATGGCGGGATTCGCGCCCAAAATTTTGAAATCCCGCCCAAAAGAATAACGTGGACGGGAGGCTCCCGCCCAAAAAATTTTACATTTTCAAACTGTGATCAACTCCCACGGCCGTTTTGCGAAGTTTGTGATATTTTTGTACGACAGATCGACACATTTTGCTAGTTTTTTAGTGTGAAAAATCATTGAAAATTACGATTTTTTTCGCGACCGATCGACACATTTTGCTAGTTTTTTAGTGTGAAAAATCATTGAAAATTACGATTTTTTTCGCGACCGATCGACAAATTTTTTTTCCCTAGAATCGATTTACGAGTTTCGTTCTATTTTCCGCAGCATAAAAAAGGTAATTCTATTCAGGATTATCAATAAATAAACAAATAAATAAAAAATTAAAATAAAAAAAAATTAAACTTAATGCATTTAATTAAAAAAATTATGAAACAGTGATCCCACGGAGGTGCTATAGCGTGTAAATTATGCAAAAAATCGGAGATGGCACATAAAAAAAACAGCTATTATGCGTCCCACAGGACTTGTGATTTCGTACAGGTTTGCGAAAAAACGGCAACTATTGTTAAAAAATCGTGAAAAAACACCTAATTTCCTGCAAATTTTGTCAAAAGATTCACGAAAGAACTATAGTTTTCGTCAAAAAAATTGATGAAAAACGTCAAATTTCGTTCAAAAATCACGAAAAACAAAAAATTTCGACAAAAGATTCACTATAAGCGACAAATTTCTCCAAAAGATCGCGAAAAATGTCGGTAGTTAGACGGTAGTTTTCGTCAAAAAAGTCGATAAAAAATGTCAAATTTCGTCCGAAAACGCAAAAAACAACAAATTTTGACAAGATTCACTATAAACGACAAATTTCTCCAAAAAATCGTGAAAAATGGCAACTTTCATCAAAAAATCCTGATAAAACGACAGATTTCATCAAAAGATCGCGAAAAAATGGCAAATTTCCTCAGAAAATTAGCGAAAAAACGGCAATTTTTGTCAAAAAATCCCGAAAAAACGGCAGATTTTCCTGAAATGATCATAAAAAAAAGATAGTCTTTCTTTATAAGATAGCTAAAATATGCAAATTCCGACAAAGGGAACCTCTCACCCTGGCCTCCCCCAAAAAATATTGCCGGGAGTGCATTTTTCTGTTAAATAAATTAATTTTCTTGTTTCATATTTTTTTTTTCTTTGCTGCTTTAAAATCAGTTTCTGGCAGCTCCAAATCTTTCTGAGTTAATGCAATTCCTGAAAGTAGCCATTCATTAAACAAAAAAGCACCCCTTTACTTAACAAAAGTATTCGTTCTTTAAGAAAAAATATTTTTCAATAAATTTGACTTGCCCCATTTTAAAAGAAATGCGAACAATAGTGATACTTCTTATCTTCTACACTCAATAAGCATTATTTTATAATTAAATTTGTATCTTGTACATTTAATATGCAGAAAAATAATATTGGTTTCAATTATAACAATTATAAATATAAATTTATCAAATTAGAAGTTTTAATTATTTTTGAAACAATATTTGGCATTAATTATTGTTAAAACAATAATTAGACCTGCAACAAAAATAATTAGCACCGGGAAAAGATTTACCAATGGTAAAAACTAGACAATATAAAGGTTTTTTTTTTTTTTAAACACATTTTGCATAATTATTCTGAATTGTTGATAAAAATTGCTTCAGTTATATTTTGCCATGTCTGTGTTCTGGCAATTCTTTAAATAGAACATAAAATAATAGTGTGTTTAAACATTTATTTTCTCCCTCCCAAGCAGCTAAACTCCCCTCCATTTGTAAATGTTGGTAGGGAGACTCCCCTCCTTCGAAAAATTGAATTTCAAGCCCTGATTAAGGTAATTGCATTTGTAGTGGGCTGCTAACTTTTAAAGTTTAAAAACAAGCCTAAGTCTGCTTTTCTGAAAAACCACTTAAAGAAATTTTCACTAAATCCTTAAATGTTAACATTTTAGAAACTGTTGAATAATATTTTGCTGGTAAATTTATTTTCTAGAGTCTTCAAAAAGTTTTTTTTGGCAAATTCTGAAAAATTTCATTAAGAGAAATAACTTTTAAAGTTTAAAAACAAGCCTAAGCCTGCTTTTCTGAAAAACTACTTAAAGAAATCTTCACTAAAATCCTTAAATGTAATTTTTTAGAAATTGTTGAATAATATTTTGCTGGTAAATTTATTTTCTAGAGTCTTCAAAAAGTTTTTTTTTGGCAAATTCTGAAAGATTTCATTAAGAGAAGTTTTTATTTAAAATATTGTTTCTTTAATATTATACTTTAAACTACTGATATTACTCTATTACATTCTAAATAATATGTGGGATAAGCCGAAAACTTAAAAGTTCATCCATCAGGAATTTTCTATGCCATCTATAGGAGCATAGAGGAAGATAACTTTTAAATTATCTATTTATTTATTTAATTTTTTTTTTCATTTTTTCCGAAGAATATATTTTGAAACTTTGAATGTGTTTTCTGAAGTTAAAGACTAGGTTAAAAAAATATATCTTTTGAAATGTACTAACAATTTAATAATAGATTGGTAAACTTTCTTAAGTGGCACGTTATTGGTACATTTACCTTTGTTACTTGGTTATTTTTTTTTTTTTTTTTTTTTTTTTTTTTTTAAGACAAAGTGATTCATAAAATTTTTTGGAATTAATCAGGGCTCGAAATGTACCATAGCAAACTGGAATTATGTTCTGGTTCATGAAATTATGGTAGATATAATTACGATTCATGAATTTTTTAAAACACAAAATGCAGTTTTATATATATAGTTTATTATGATGCACAACAGAATAATGAAAAATAAATAAATATCATAATTAAGATTGACATCTTTTTTATTCTGATTAAACTGGATAACAAAGAAACAATGAAATATTAATATGTATGAGATAAAAAAAAAGTTTTGGTATTGGCACATCCAATTACAGTTTAAATTGTTTTTGTGTAATTAGATATAAATATTCTATTATTCAAAAAACTTTTTAGCAAACAATAAATTTGCAATATCATTTTGGTTTGTACATTTTTCCATTTCAAGCCTTGTAATTAATGTTACCTTTTTTTTTTATCATACTTAAAAATTATATAATATTCTTCCTCTTTTTAATCATTCCTAAGCACAATAGTACTTTTTTAAACCTTTTCTACTCAACTAATTCTTTTGCTTCAATAGTGCTGTTTTTAGTGACCCTGCCCTTTTTCTTTCTTGAATTAATGTTGACATAAGTTTAATTTTTCATTGGAAGCCGAAGTTGTATTCCAACAAAAATTGCACAAAGGGTTATAAAACTGTTTAAAGTGTTGTGTACTGCTGGTCCTCTGTGCATGACAATTAATTACTTTGGGGATTAAATTTATAATTTACCTTTGTGGTGGTATTTGTAAAATTCAAATTTATCTAGAAAGTAGTGGTGAAATAAATGATTTAGATTATTATCTCTCTCACATCTCCCCCCCCCCCCCCTTCAGTATAGAAAAGACATACAAGAAACATCCTTCACTTAGACTAAAAAATGCAAATTTGTGTTATGTATACTTATATTCATCTAATTGCATTTTTCCCTTACTTTGTAGGCAGTATCATCACTTAAACAGTCTGGTAATGGAATCAAACCATCTCTAAAATTTCTGAAGTATGCTCAGTCTAGCAAGTGCCTTAACAACTATGACTCATCTGTCAGTTATGCTGCAGCTTCACTTGTCATTGCTTGATGAATCTGAAAATGTAGATGACAATAAAAGTTTTTACGACAGCAATTTTCATTTTGATAGCTGTTTTCGGCAAATGCCTTGGCAATATATAATCAAGAGATTGGTACTACTCAATGGGCATGCATAAGATTTGATTGAAATTTAATTTTATTATGATATGAACATGCAAAATAAAAGTTTTCTTGAAAAGAAAAAAAAAATCTTAATTGTATAAAAGATTTCTCAGTATATTGTGAATTCTCATAAGAATATGCCACAGTAAATATTAATTTATGAATTGAAACACAATAGATAAACCTTTCAGTTTCAAAATAAAGATTTATACATTGCCTTGAAAGAAGAAAAAATTGTAAGTATTGTATATATCAATAAACGTATTTGCTAAAACCTAAGCTAGTTACGTGGCATCATATGTAAAAATCCATAAAGTAAGATTACATGTTTTGTAAATGTAATGGAATTGTTAAGTATGGTTGTCAGATTTTAAACTTAAACTATAGAAATTCTACTTAAAGGTTTAAATTTATTTATTTATTTTTTTAAATAGCTGATGCCTAAAACATTAGGCAATACCAATATATGCGCATGCATTTTAAAATCAAAATGTTCTTTATTTGGAAACTTAAAATTATATATTTTTAAGAATCTTGGCTGGGGAGAACATCTTTTGTTACTTTTGTAAAAACTGATGTTGTAGAAGTAATTTTAATACTATTACTGAAAGCATGATAAACTCATGGCAATGTACTGAGAATCTATCATAATTGTAAATTTCTAGTTCACATTTGAAACAAAAAGGAATTTTCTATAAAAAAATAAAATAATTTTTCGAGACATTGATTCTGAATTCAGAAATTTCATTAATTATTGCAATAATGATTGCTTTTTATAAAATAATGTTTTGAAATATAGTTAAATGCACCTTAATGTCATATAGAGACAATCAAAGTGGGAGTTTACTAATAAAGTTTTATTATCTTTAAAATTAAAGAAAAAGAAAAACTGTAGCAAAATGAAACAAAATAAATTTGCTTTTTTATTTTATGTTAACTATTTTTACTTTTTTGCTTTGAAACATTTCAAAAAAAATTTGGCTTTTAAGTTTAGTGTGTTTTTGTTTTATTTGTGAACAGTAAAGGAAAAATAAATCTGTCCTGGTTGTAGTACCATTTACTTGAATAAAACTTGGCTATGTGATATGTTTTTCTATACTTTTAATACAAATGAATATGCCTTCAAAACTATAGAATTTTTGTTTTACATTGATAATTTTGTTATTTACATTCCTGTGGTATTTTCAACTTTAACTGTAGTCCTTCATTTGTTATGTGACATATTAGAAAGGATTGCAGCTGTTAAATATTTGTTGATAACTTTGGTTTTGTCCCCCAAAACTATTTAAAAATATTGTATTAAGTGGAATTAAATTTTATGTTTCTTTCAATGAGTTATTTGTTTATTGGTGTGTTTAGCATTTGTATTGAATTTAAATTAAATTATAGAGCAAATAACTGCAAAAATTAAATTGCTTATTTCAGAAACCTCCGTAACTAGTCAAAATTTTGAAATAAAGTTGTTAGTTTTTTGATGTTGATTGACTGGATTTTCACAACTTGCTACCAACTTTTTTTTTCCTTACCAAGTTAAATAAACATATTGCTACCAGAATATTATTGAATGAATGAAATTGTTACCACATAGAAAGAAGTTAACATTTTATTTAAAATAGATGCATAAAAGTTAACACTTTTATAAGCCTTCATTATTAACTTAAGAATGTACTTAAATCCAAATTGCTTATTTTTTGATCCATTTTTAATTGAATTTTTGCTCTCAAATGCATCTAATTGATGGATACTATATAATGTGCCATATTGGTCAATTTTTTGACAAAGGCAGAAAATGTAACAATGTGGGCATTTTAAAACAAGTTTTTCAAAGCAATAGTGCTGGAAATTAATAAACAAACAGCAATAGTGCTGGAAATTAATAAACAAACAAACAAAAAACAACAGCCCCCCCCCCCCACCCCACCCAAAAAAATGTACTGAGAAAATAATTGTTAAAAAATAAAATTATAATTAATTGAACAAAAAATAAATTACACAGATTACTTAAGTTTCTTCAAAAATCATGTCAGCAAATTTCACTTTTTTACTTTCCTATCATACATAATAAAGCATAAATCTTGTAATTGTTTTAAAAATCGATACATTTATTTTGACATATTTAAATATTCTGAAAAACATATTTTTAGAAAAAAAATATTTAAAAAAACAATGTCCATCTGACTGTAAATGCTCTATCTCTGGAAAAATTGAGATACTTGAAATTTGGTGTGTACTTAATATATAATAATGGAAAGAAGGCTATTGAAAATCAGCAACCATGATTATCTGGAGCTATTTTTTTTAATTCTTAAAATATACGTTCTAACAAAAGGTAATTTTTTTTTTTCAAAAATTTTTTCAAGGCATGAGTATAAAAGACAATAAAAATACATAAATTTTACATAAAGAAGGAAGTCAATTGGATAATTAGTTGCTGAGATATTTTGTAATAATACTTTCTACACACTTCAATTTTTCATGACCGTATATTTCATTCTAATTTCAATTCAAAGATATGTTTTAATTGGAAATGCGATGCTATATCTGATGCAATAAATTGTTAGTTTATATAATTATCATTTTTGGAATTATAAAGATGTTTCTTTTATGCAATTCAGTACTGCTTAGTTATCCCATTAAGAGGGGGGGGGGGGAAGTATCCAAGTTTGTTGCAAACTTGGCGATATATTGCCAAATCTAGCAACAAAAATTACTTACCAAAAGGGATGCCAAATTCCCGTGGAATTCCATACTAATCCAATAGGGTCCTGTTAAAAATATTGAAATACACATTGAAATTTTGAACTTTGAACCATTGAAATTTGGAATTGCAGTGCATTTTATAAATAGTTTGCACATGTTTTACTTTCATATTTTGCCTATTAATTTTTTTTTTATTTTTTTTTAATGTATTTTTCATTTTCTACAGTGTGAAAAATATTTCATTAACTTTTCTTCTGTGTATGTAGCAAATTTAAAGTTCAAAATTTGAAAACTTTCCTTTAACATTTGAACTAATTTTAAAATTATCATGTAACCAGAACCTTGTTAATTTTTATCCTCAAGTCAACCTTAATGTCATAAAAATTTTAAAATAGGTGGAAATGCACTAGCTAAATGTATTTTATTTCACAAATCTCATAACTGATGATTATTATTTTTGTATTCCCTTGTTTGAATTTTAGTGAATAAATCACTTTACCATTTGCTGGAGAGAAGCGTTATTAGTTTCAAAATCTTCTGTTGATTTTGTCGTTATAGTGTTTCTTATCTTTCTCATAAGTTTAAATTCTCCACTTACAGGATTTCTAAAATAAGCAATTATTTTTTTTTTTATCTAGATTAAAAACTTATGATTAGAATTCATTTATTTGTAAAATTTGATATTGTTCCGTATTATTTATTAAACATCGAATGCAGATCCACCTTTTCATCTCTTATATTATCTACTGGTTCATGATTTTTTCATATTTTAACTTATTTTTGTATTTTTTACCCTCTTCCTTTTATTTATTTTACTTATATATATATATTTTTCCCTTTATATTTTTTATGCAT
Source organism: Maratus speculifer (assembly GCA_964019185.1). NCBI lineage: Eukaryota > Metazoa > Arthropoda > Arachnida > Araneae > Salticidae > Maratus > Maratus speculifer. Next base: position 220,437,696 of record OZ025301.1, read on the forward strand.
TTATTGCCAAAAACTATTAGTTCACATTTAGAAGTAATCATTTGTGTTTCAGGTTTAGTCAAATGGAATGTTATTTTAGCGACATCCATAAGCAGGGTCTGACAAACCCCAGGCAACTAAAAACTTCTCGGCAAATAACTTTTTTACCTGCGTATTATTATTTCTTTTTCTTAAAATCCTAAAATTTTTATTTTAATATTATTTTAAAAAAATTTCTCAGATTGATTTTTTCATTGAATAGTTAATTTATTTACTGCAAAATGACACAAATCACTTAAAAATATGCAGATATGATTATGAGTAGCCAGTGTTTCCTTTTGCAGTGAATGCATTTGTGTCAGAGAAATGATTCTTCAAGCTGGCTCCTAATAATTTTTTCTTGGTGCCTAAGATTGTCAGACTCTGCCCATAAGGCATTTGAGCATGCTTTTAAAATGTGAAACATATAACATAAAAATGAAATAAACCTGATATATCCAAGAAAATATTTTCTACAGTTGTCTTGAAGTTCAATGCTAAAAGTCTATAAAGGGAAGCTATAGCTATTGCAAAATTTTCATTGTTCATCAATCTTATAAACAGGTTTTAGTGGTATTTTTCTATAATTATTTAAGTTTTGGCATCTTAAAGAAAAGAAAAAAATCCTTAAGATATATGGTGTTATACTCCTGTATATTCTTCACTATACCCCTACTTATTACAAAATAAATTAAATATGCAAAATAATATGAAGAAATTTAATACTTTGGAGAAAATACCCTATGTGAACATTTTATTTTCCCACTTAATTCACCTTTCATATCTTAAAACAAGTTATTTATTATTTTCTTAAGATTTACTTTTTTGTTTTACCTTGCAGACTTATTTAATTTTTTTTACAAAGATTTGAAATTATGCTAAGTAGATAATTTTGAATAGTGGATTTGCATATCTGGTATTGTGATTTCATGCATTTAATGGAATTTTTTATATTAATTGATGGTGAATGATTCTTTATTCACCTATAATGCTGTATATCTGTGTGATTTTAGAATTCTATTAAGTGAAAATAATGAATGAAGGACTTAATTTCATGTATTATAAACGAAGTAATACATGGAATATAAATATTTTGATTTATTATTTATTTGCCAGACTTGTGTCAGTGCTTTTTTAAGCAGCATAAACTAGACTTACAAGTAGGTTTTACTTTACAATAGCAATTGCTTTATTCAAATTTTAAACTATGTGACAATTTTTGCTTCTATCATTTTCAAGAAAAATTTGAATTGCCTTGGTAGAATAATTTGTTGTTTTTAATGAACCCTTTTCCTGTAATAGATTTTGTCACACAATTGAAACACTTCCTAAAAAGAAAAATTATCTCCCTTTTTCAAATATCAATTTAATATTAATCTGTAAATTTTTCGTATCAAAGTTGCAACCAAATTAGACTTAAAAGTGAGGAAAAATTATATGCCAAGAGTAAAAAAAAAAGAAAAACACTGAATATGATTTCATAATAATTAGTATATGATTACTAATAACAAAAAAAGAATTTTAACCATTATAAATTCTAGTAATAATAATAAAATCATTAAATACCAAAAGCACTCATGAATACTTAAGAATTATTTTGCTTATGCGATTATTAGACTATGACGACATCTTATGTATTTTCACTTTTTTCATCTACGTCTGAATATTAACAGATTTCTGCTTATAAAATACCAAAACATTACATTTTTATTGAACTATACAAAATACATATTTTTTCTTTGCATATGTTTCAAAATAAAAATGAATTTAATATTGCCCTGAGTTTTTTTCGAATTAGGCATGTGAGAGCCGTGCTAAACATAAAGAAAAAACCTACTTAATTTGCATTATAGTCTAGTAGTCTTGCAAAAAATATAAAATTTGTGACTCTTAAATTTTGTCACCATTTTACATCTTTAAGTATGTATATGTAATATTTGAAATTCAATAGTCTCCGATGTCTAACTTTCATTGTGTTTTACTTTGTTAAGGCTGTTCAGCGTCAAAATTCATTTTGACTGCATGTAAAAAAAAAAGGCAATCGCACACCAAAGGTGAAATATTGCTTCAAAATGTGAAATCTTGCATCGCAGTGTGAAGTTTTAACATACAAAATTTTAGCTAGTCTTTACAAATAAGACTTTTTTCAGGAAAAGATTTTTGCTTTCAAATGTTATCTATAATTTTTAATTGTCCTTTTTTTCTCCTTTCTTAAAGACAATTTTATTTCTTTAAATATTTATAATAAATTTTATGTCAAATATTTTTTCTTTTGAGAAAATTTCAGAAATGTCTGAAAGGAAGTCTAATTTAGTTTTTTTTTTTTTTTTTTTACTAAAAGACTACACGTTTTTAATTTAGAAAACGTATTATTAGGTAGTTAAATATATTTTTAATATTGAAAACTATTTTAGTAAAAAATATTAAGGCTACTTTAAGGTGCTGAATTTTATATGTTAGTAATTTTTCCTTATAAAAAGATGAAAACATAATGAATTTATGTAAGTAGTTAATAAATGTGTTTATCTAGCTGTTGGTGTACTGATTCTGCTTTGTGGTTTAATTTATTGATGTAAGCAAATCTTATAAAAATATATGGTTACATACTATTGTGTAAACATATTTTATATACTTAATCTATTTTGACTGCTATTTTCCACTTTTTTTTTTTAATTAGCTTACTATTAATGTTTCTCAAGCAATTTAAATTTTTGATTTATATTTGATTAATTTAAACTTGTTTGATTATGTATCTGACAGCACAGTCATTGAATTTTATTAATGTAATGATATCTGAACTTAGATCTGTGTTCTATATTCCTAGTATTGCTGCAATTTAGAGCTAGTAAGTGACTATTTTTTTTGCTTTGTTTTTATATTTAATTTATTAAGTACATATGGATATTTTTCGATAAAAGTTATGTTGAATTCTAAAACTTAAATACAAATTTTTTTGTTCCTCTTTATTGAACATACAGAAACATTAAATAGAATATTTCAGTAGTAATATTAAAAACATTGGATACTTATCAAGCTTTTAAATTAGCACTGGAAGAACTCTGTCAATACGGTCAGTTCATCTGGAAAACTTGTAAAAAATCAAGAAATTTAGAATTACTGAAAAAAATCTAGGACATATTCATTGAAACCTGATAATTTCAATGCATTGTTAAGTTAGAATGATGGGACTGTAGTGTTTCAAGAACTTTATCATAAAACACTAAAATAAATTTCATAAGCTGTGCCAAATGGTTATTTTCAGATTTTTTTTTTGTAAAACCTGTTCAAAATTTCCATTTTGTTTTATGATGGGAAAATACCTGAGAGAGACAATAATCATGGTTATGAAAAATAATCTCTGTTCGAAAAGTCTACACGGTTAAATGATTTGGAAAATCTAGGTAAAGTAAAGTTTGATTGCTAGATGCATTGTCTGCACATTCTAGGTAAAAATAAAATATGGGGCTTACTAAAATAAAAATATATACATTGAAAAGAAAAAATAAATGCTAAATATATTAAAAATAATTTTTATAAATTATAAAAATGAAGTTGATTAAAGATCCAAGTATTCATTAGAATTATCAGGGATATGTTTAAAATTTTTTTTTATCCCCAAACAGGACCCTTCACAAATTTTATCTCCAAACAGGACCCTTCACAAATTTTATCTCCAAACAGGACCCTTCACAAATTTTTTCCCCAAACAGGACCCTTCACAAAACATTTTATCCCAAAACAAGATCTTCTCAAAATTATTTCTCTTAAATATACCTTTCACAGAATTTTTTCACCTTCAAATTGAACCTTTCATAAATTTAATCATCTAATAATAAAATCTGGCTTGTAAATAAACAATTGAACTCGCCAAAGAGCATATTACTTGGCTTTTTATATATGAAAAATAGAACCTGAAGACATCGATAATTTAAAATTCACAAAATTCTGACTAGAATTTTCACAAATATAAGGAAAAAAAAAAAAAATTCACTATTTCACAAAAACAGGACCATGTAAGAAAAGTCTGGACAGACCCTTGATTATGAAAAAATTATATAAAGTATGCATGAAAAATTTATGCTATTGGTTTAATTTTTTTTTCATAACATAAAGTGATATTAAGTGTTTTAATATAATTGTTATCCACACATATAGACACTAGCTACTGTATTAGCAATCAAACTATGAAATTGCTAATATACAGGAAAATGACAACTAACAGATAGTCAGTAAATAAATGATTAATATAAAAATAATCTCCCTTTTATTCCAATGATATTCACAGAAAGTGACCGTTGAATACAAAATAATGAAACTAACAAATGTAAATTTTGACAGTTTAAATCCCCCCCCCCCCCTTACACACACATACGGGTAATTCTCAAAATAGGTGACAATTTCAAAAGTGAAATCTTAAAAAAATTACTGCTAGCAAAATTTCTGAAAAAAAAAAAAAAAAAAAAAAAAAAAAAAATAGGTGTTGCTAATATAGTATTAGGTATATTTTACATGTAGTCAGCAGAGCTAAATATTTAAAAATTAACTTTAAAAAAATAATTAGTATTTTTTGAGCCATGCTAATGACAAAACAAATTGCATGGAATAAATATATTAAGCAATTTTTATTTTTTTCCCGTTTAAATATTTTTTTCTATATTTATTAGCCTTCCTTTTCAGCAAATGGTTTCCATTTTTACATATATACATATAAGGAGAATAAAAACATTATCCCGGAGCAAACTTTGTTTACATGAGCAACATTCTGACTCTAACAATGTAAGAAGCTGTCTTAGTGATTTTCTGACAGATTTAATGCATATTTTAAGGATAATAAATGTAATACCTAAATTTATATGTAAAATTAAACTTTGTAAAAGATACAATATAAGCAATGGTTATATTTATGCACATAGGAGTCTTTAGCATGGACAGAAAAACCATGCTAATGACACTGATATTTGTCCATGCTAATGACAAATTTTAATTTAAATAAGATTATGAGCCATAATATAATCACAATGCAATAATCCTTTCTGGGGCTTTTTAAAACATAAAAGTCCTATGCAAATAAGTAAAATAAAAATTTTAATTATAAAATAAACATGAAAATTATTATCCATTCTAATGACATACAATTGATGTACGCCCCTAATATTCAACTTGTATTCTTAAAATACAATAAATGCTTCTATTTTCAGGCTGGGATAAAATGGCTACTTGTTGCCATGAAGAAACTTTATATTTTCAAGCTATTGTCATATGTGAAAATGAAATTTCGATTATTAACCAGCTGTTATAGTATGACCTTGTTTTGAAAATAGAATATGGAGGACAAACTTTAATTCTTTTTTTATATACTATAATTTTATTTCTAAAAAGAAATTTATTGGATAAATCCTCTCCTTGATGAATTTAAAGAAAGACTAACATTTGTTTTATTTTATAAACATGATATTAACTCTTTAAAAAGCTAGTATATATAAGGCACAGCTGCTGTGGACATCCATGCTAATGACATTTTGAACATTTATTCTGTTATTTTAAGGTGTTTTTAACTAAAAAGTGAGTAATTCTTGAGTGCAAATAATGAATAATATTAAGACAAACATATCTAAATATAAAAACATGACAAAAAACCTCTCAATTTTTTTTTTTTTTTTTTTTTTTTTTTTTGTATGCTGAAAGACATAAATTGTCCCCTATTTTGAGAATCACCCATACACACACCTTATAAAATATTGAGCATCACCTAAATATGTATTTTGTTCATTTCATATGTTTAGTATAATATGCTTTAGTATAATAATTCATTGTTCTAACAAAGAAAATATATAACTCCAATTATAAAAAAATGATATGCCAGCTATGATCTTGAAAACTTTCTAAATAAAATAACCACATTTTTAAATTATTTGTTTTTCATCCATTTTTATTCTTGGATTACATTAACAATACCCATAACTAAATACCAAGATCCTCTACGTTCACAAAATGCATGTCCTCATTAACAATATGATTACATAGCCATTGTTTAATTAATACTAACAATAGTACATATCAGCTTTTTATAGTTATACAAAGATTTGATTTCAGGATTTATCTATTAACATATAGAGAAGACAGAAGATTTTCTCTTCATTACAAATATCTGCAGCATTACTTTTACTTACAGTTGAACATTATTATTATTATTTAAATATTAGTGTTTTTAAATTGATCAAAATTTTAAAACTGTAATTCCATTTTTTTTTCCCTTGTCTTCTAAATCTTTACATATTTTTTTTTTTTTTTTTTTTTTTTTTTATAATTTTAACAATTGTAAATAGTAAAAGTAATTTTCGGAGATGATTTTTCTGTTTGAATTCTTTTCTTTGAACATAGTACAAATAATAAAAGTTGTGAATTTAATCCCCTCCCCACCCCCCTTCTACACACACACAAAAGGAAAAAATTATTGATGCACGGGGAAGATTACCATTTTCATTTATTTATTCAGGCATATGATGCACATTTTTTGAGTAAGAGAATTAGTCAAATTTTGCAAGTGCATATTATATGCTGGATATAAAAGTGAAATCTTAAAAATGAAGCATAAGAGTTAAGATCATTAATAAGCGAGAGAAGATGTAATTGCTTGAATGAATAAACATTTCAAGCAAATAGGCTTGGCAGTAGTGTAAATCCTCACTTCGCACTTTCTTTATGTTTGTGTTAAATATTAAAATTTTTAATATTTTTTTGTTTTCATCCTATGTACACACACATATATATATATATATTATGAAGGCTTCTTTCCAAAAAATATGTGTTTTTGTCTGGTAACTGATTTGTTAATATTTAAAAATTAAATGATAATTATTTATATGCTTCATATGAATGGATATCCATAATTATGTACTTTGAAAAAATAGATTGCTTATGTTAATTCAAATTAAAGATGTGGTGAATACTCGGCTGCATTTAAGTATTCAATCCTATTGTCAAATATTCAGTTAGTTGAATGTCTACGGCTGAATATTTTTTAGATATTTAACTCAATAATTTCAGGATTTTTTAAAAAAATACTTTTTTCATTGTCTAAATTTCTTTTGCAATGATTTTCATTGCTTAAATGAAGAAAATGTATAGTTATTTAAGTACTAAGAAATTTAATAATACTTTTCTGTTTTATTTAAGGCTAATTTTTTTTTAGAAAGTCGTATGAAAGCTAGAGTTTTAAGCAATTTTAGAAACACAAATATTGGAAAAAGAATTGATTATAGCATAATGACGGAATGCTGTTAAATTCTAATGCCCTTGTATATTAATATCTGCAAATTATATCAGTCTGTAAAAATGGCTTTATGAATGTAGCTCATCATGAATGAGTTTAACATATGAACATCTCAATAAAATTGATCAAAGACGATTTCAGTTGATTATGAGGAAAAGAAAGCATTATGAGGAGTTAATTAATTTTGAATGCAAAAAAAGTGTCACTGTGTAGTAGAGGTGGAGAATATTATTTGAATATCAATGAAAATAATTAATATTTTGAATTTCAGAATAGACTTGTATCTGTAATGCAGTTTGTAGAGAATAAAATTTCTTGGTAAGTTATTGTAGATAAAGATGGATTTTATACTATATTTATATAAATGCATAAAAAAAAAAATGTGCTTTGGACAGAATATGAATCTCTAGTAATTTCACAAGTTTTTGAGGTAAACATCTTCAGTGAAATGGGATCTGATTAAAATAAGACTGTTATTTATAGTTTATATTGGCTGATAGGTACTTCAAAAACTTACTTTTACTTAATAATTATTAAATAATTTGTGAATTTGTTTGTAATTGCTCATTTAAGCTGGAACTTTCAGTAAGTCATAATTAAAACAAATAATTAAGATAGTTGCCAAATTTCTGTTGTCTGTAATATGCAGATAATCATGCAAGCTGAAAAAATTCCTAATTCAATTTTTCTTGCTGTGTGCTGCAAAGACACCTGACTAAATAAGAAGCAGTGTAGCTCTGCCAAGACAACTAACTAGAATTAAAAGTCAATAAATTTGATGGTAACATGTCTCATTTGCAATAAATTAAAGAAAATTTAGTAAAATTTCAAAATTTAAGCTTCAATATTTTCAATTAGGTGTCCTGTCATTCCTGAGCTAAATTTTCATAATTCTACATTCAATATTTTCTGTATAATTTTATCCACAGATGAACAAACACTTCATACTATTATATAGATTCAATCTGCTAGTTTCTTAAAAATTTTCTTATTCTATGATTGCACCTGGTTTTTTATTTTAAATTTAATATGCAACTGGTAAAACATTGAATTTAGTAAATTGTTTAATGAAGTTTCTGCAAAATGTATGATTTTCAGAGATTGCTTAAATAATGAATTTGAAGTAAAATTAAGAAAATAACTAACATTTTGTAAATTTTGGATTTGCAATATTTGCAACCCTTCCTCCCCCCTCCCTTCCTTCCAGGAATTACAAAAATGCATCCTGGAGAAAAATGTCTGAATTCAATACTGAAAGTTGTCCATCTACACTAGAATTTATTATTTAAAATTGAAATGTAACAGCTAATAAACAGTACTTTGATGTTAGCTGGGCAAAAATCTCATCAATGGCAGGTGTTTTTTTACTTTTGTAGATTATTGTAAATCATATTTTGGTAGTGATGGAATAAAATGTTTGTGGTATTTTTATTTTTTCCCTTTTAAATGAAATGGTTGCATGTTTTAAAAATAAATAATTGAAGGTTTTATGAAGAAATAAATGTAATGGAAACAATTTTTGATGATTTATCACCTACCTGGCTAACATAAAGTTACCAAAAAATGTTTTTAGTAAAATTTGGTATGCTAGTCTTATAAAATAAGTTGCTTAAATTTAGATTTTTTTTAAAATGTTTATTAATGTAATGATATGCATTGCAACTTGTTCATAAAAATTATAATTTTTTTTTTTTCATTCTTAAATAATTTATGTAATGTGTATATCCATTATTCAAGAATAGAAAAAACTGATAAGTTTTTCTTTGTTGATGTATCTTTCCATATTGAATACTTTATCAGTTATTCAATAGTAATATGTTTTGCTTGTGATTGTTGTATGTATGTATTGAGCATAGGAAGATTTGGGATGTCAGTGATAGAAATTTCTAGAATAGCTAAATGACTTATATATACATAATCATTACTCATTTATATAACTGTGATATATCACCTTCTATAGTGCATTGTTTAAAAAAAATGTAGAGCGTCAGTAATCCTAATGTTAATAAATTTCAGAAATAAAATATTATACCCAAAAGAAAATGGGTACTAATAAAGTGACATTAGGAATTAGTCAGGACTTGTAAAATTAAAAAGTAAAAAATGTACAAATCTTTCTAAACTGGTTATAATTTTTCTTTTCAGTTTCATGGCTTCTTAAGAGCATTCTCTGTTCTTAATTAAAAAACTAAGTATCGTAGAGATCTTCACTGAACAAATAAATAATATAAAAAAAATAAGACTCTTTTGTGAAAGGTCCATAAGTGAATTAATTTTTCCTCTAAGCAGGCCTTACCTTTTTTCCCCCCTTCATGTTATTCAAATGAAACAGTTCTAAAGATTCATAATACATTGAGAATTGAAACATATAAGGTAGCTGCTGCAGTAGAATTTAAAGGATAAGAAGCGATTCCATGCCAATCTTTGAATGTGCATGCATCATCATAACAATAAAAAGATTGGAAAACTGTTGTGTGTCTTCATCTCAGTTTTGTACTCTGGAATTATGTATGTGCCAATATTTCTGAAATTAATAAAGGAATATTTTTCTGCGGTATTAATATGATTAAATTAAATTCTTATCTTATGCAACTTTGTTTTGTTGTTGACAAAACCCTTCTAAATTAAAAATATATGAAATAAAATATGTATTTATTTTAAACACTTTCTAACATAGTTGAAAAGTATTTATGAATTTGGTTTTCTGCCTGAGCTCTAACTCATACAAATATAATGAGATTGTCATTTAATTGATAATTGAATGTTATTGAGATTAACTTTGGCATGTTGAGTGTTGAAAATGAATGAAATATATGTAGAAAACTCTTATCTGAAGTTGAAACATCATATTCATCTTAATAAAATAAACAGCATGAATACTTAATTCACAATAAGTTTATTATTGCAGTGTATCCAAAAAGTTTATAGACAGCTGTTTTTTTTTTTTTTTTTTTTTTTTTTTTTTCCTACTAAGAATGTATTTATTAAAAATACAAAACATTGCTCAATGGTTCACAAAACAAGAACTTTAATATGAACTTGTACAGTTAAAATAACATAAAATATCAACGTTTCGCGCCGTCTTCAGGAAAATATGATAATGAAAGGACTAAAAGTTTGCTTTCTGATCAAGAGATAATATTTCTAATAAAATAAAATCAAAATAAATTAAAAGTTTAAAAATGTTGCCACTTACACATGAGTAAAAATTAAAATAATTCAAAGAGATATAAAATTTAAGATTTTATGATGTTATGCCATATTTTTGGTATATTGTAAGATAAATTTCCATTACAAGATTTATTTTCTCTTGCAATGATTTCAACAGATTCTCCTATTTTACCTTCAACTGGGTTATTGCACGGAACTATGATTTTAACCTCTTCAAAGTTAATACGGCAACCCTTGTTCGCCAAGTAGAAGCGAGAAAGAGCAGTATTCTGTTTATACTAATATCCCTGCGATGATCTTAAATTCTAACTAAAATATTGCGTGTTGTCATACCGATGTAGACTTTTTTAACATTATTTGATAATGTGATGGGTATTTCATATATACCAGATTTTTGATCAAATGGAATTTTGTCGATCTTATCAGTAACAAAGTCAATAAAATATGGAGGTGGAATGGCGTCAAGTTTTATGTTATATTTTTGTGTGATCTTTTTTATTTTTTCGAATATATAAGGGGTACCACGAAATTTTCTGTAAAAGCTTATCCTGCCGTTGGCCAGATGTGGGAGGAGTATTGTATTGTTGAACTATTTTATTTACAAATTTTGCAGGAAAACCATGGTCAAAAGCTATTTTCTGTATTAATTCAATTTCTTTATTTAATTTGTCATCTGAACAAATCATAAATGCTCTTTTAATAAATGACCTGAATGCAGATATTTTATATTCAAAAGGCATGTTGGCTGAAAATGGAATAACTGTATTTTCTTTTATTGGTTTTCTATAGGCTGAAAATTTTAATCTTGAATTGCATCTATTAATTTGAACATCTAAAAATTGAAAAGAGTCTTTTTTTTTTTTTTACTTTGTAATTCAAAAAGAGGAGTAACATTTTCAAAACAATTCATAATTATAAATAATTGCAAGACAATAATTATACTATACGCAAGTAACATTACTCAATCATAGACTTTGCCATAAAATTTTTTTAATCTAATTGTCTCAAAAGTTTATAGGTAATTCCTTTTTTTTTTTTTTTTTTTTTTTTTGTTCTTTAATGTTTAAATTTTTAAGCCATTTGTTCTAATCAAGTCAAAAACTTAATTAGACATACACTGTTTCAAAAAGTTCTGACAGTAAAGAAAATCAACTTTGAGGTTTTAGCTTTAGATCTTGAATCATTTCAAATTAATATCTTTTAGCATACACATCTCTAGCTATTTCAAATTAATATCTTTTAGCATACACATCTCTAGCTAATTTTCTCCAGACCTTCTGTATTGGGCTCATGTCAAGACTGAGGGCTGGCCAGTCCATAAGATTTGATTTTGTCTGAATCGCTGCAATGTAGAGTTGGAAATCAGATTGAAGTGATGGTCTTGCTGGCACATGCATTTTAACCCAACTAGCAGCTTTCCAGATGGAAGTAATTGTACTCTAAATTTTTTCTGGTAATCTTTGGAATATTGATAATCTTTCAAAAAAGTGATATGTCTTGCTTCATTATAAGAAAATGCTGGCTGGTCACACCATGAGTGAACCCCCTCCTTGTTCTCAATTAAAAAAATGTTTGTGGTTCCCTGCGAATATTGTGCCAGTAATATGCCTAACCTAATTTAAATTTTTTTTCATCACTGAGAAGAACACTCAGCCATTCATCTCACCTATTAGTGTGATTTCAGTTCCACTGAATACAAGTGTATTTCATTTTGTAAACTTTGGTGAACGATGCATTTTGAAAAAATCATGAAATAAATTTGCCAGCAGTCAATGGACTGTGGATATTGATACTGGAACTTTTAATTCTATAGAAACTGGCTGCACATACAGGTTCAGGGTTAAAATGAATATCAATTTCTCTGTCTTATCTTGATTGCTTTCTTTGGTTGTATAGAACAGGATTTTGCTTCTGATTGTCACCTTTTGATAGAATTCGGCAAATACCAATCCTGCTGCATTCAGTTTTTCTTGAAGTGTCCATTACTTTCCATCCACTAGCCTTTAACCCTTTCTGGCATGGGCGAATTCTTTTAATAAAATGAGAAATTATCAACTGTCACCAGAATTTACGAACGACTTTTTTGAGATATTATGGATCCTTTAATTTAAGCTTTCGTTGTAGAAGCAAAATTTTATTAAAATATTATTGGTGCTGTTTACAAGTTTGGGAATTAAAATTAGGTATCCCAGACTGGGCACAGTGTGTCGGAAAGGATTAAATGGTAGATTACCAAACTTTCCATTTTGGAAAACTGCACATTTCTAGGCATCTTTGCAATAAGTTGGAAATGAAAAAACAGTTTTGATTTTTTCTCATGAAATATAACAGTACTTAAATCAGATTTTAACCCAGGTTGTCGATGTATGTTTGGGACAGTATTTTTTGTTTTTAATTTTTTATGTTAAATGAAAGAGTGATAAAAGTTGTTTAAATATTTTATAACTTTTATTTCATCATTATATATTTTCATTATGGTTTATATCTCTTTTATTCATTTAGCTAGTTCTTAAATCCAAAAAAAGTCTGACTATAAACTTTTGGGATGCACTGAAAATGAGTTCAAGTATATAGAAGTTTTAAAAACATTTAAAACTATTTAAGATGTTCAAAACATTGATGTCAGAAAACGTTAAAATTCCTAGCGCTTTCTGCTATATATTAATTGTTGTAGCTTCAAAGACATATGCTGGTCAAAAGTCGTCATATGTTGGTTTCATCCTCTGACCTTTAACCAATGTATGTCTTTGGAGTTACAATCGTTCCTATGATGACAATTTTCATCATATTCAACAGTGAAGTTTTGTTACATTATCATGAATATCTTGAAAAGTGTTTCATAATGTATGTTTGATGCATAATTTTTCTTTTATTCAACAATAATATATAAACCATTTTCAATGTCTGATTTTTAAAATGTTCATAATGGTTTCGTAGGTTCTTATTTGCCTTGCTTACCTATTTAATTTCCAAGGAAAATAGACTACATTTTACATTTATGCACAAAATTGTAAATAGCTAATTATATTAAAATCCAAAAATTGATAATTTCTCACTTAATCTGGATTACAAGCGTTCTACTGTGATTTGCTCCCCCTTCCCCCTTTTCATAACTGCAGACAGTATGCTTTATTTATAGTTTATTTCAAAATTGTGTTTTGTTCCAGGATCAAGCTATTGTATTTAATTTCATATTTTTTCTTATTTGTCTGGATCTAATGTATGTGTTAGACTGGAAAATATACAAATGCTGAATAAAACACTTTGTAATATTTTTTATGCAATTTGTTTCATTGACTATGATTGTGTTTTTATATAAAAATGTACTAATATTTTAACTATTATCAATGAGCTAGCTAGGTATCAGTGTTTCTGTACAGTAAATACTCTTTCTTTAATAACTTCTTATTTCGCCTGATTGCCTGTTTTTATTTATTTTTCTTTTCCTCTATCTGTAATTTTAATTTTACTTTTTTATTCATGCCAACCTAGTTTTTATACATAAAGATAGAATTTTGCTATCATTAACTGATTTTTAGCTCACTTCAATGACTATGGTATGTTAGAATTACAAACATTATGTTTACAGGTCCATGAAGACAATGCAACATTTTAATATTAGAAAAACTTAATTATAATCTAATACACAAATTTTAAGTCATTTTACTGTTAGCTTGCCTCAGTTGATAACTCACCAATTATTATCTGTAACTTGTAAAATTGTATGAATTAAAACAACAATAGATTTAATTATGCACCAGTAATCACTTGCCAAAATATCCCCAATGATTAAAACTGCATGCATGAAATATTTGAAGGGCAAAAAAACTAAAACTAAATAGAAAATAAAAAATTAAGACTGTATTTAAAAAAATAAAGAGTCGAAAATCGCTGAATTCGACGAATAAAAACATTTAAAATACCAATTGACTGCTTTTGTATATATTTTTTTTTATATAACTAAAGCCTAAGTCATGTGACTGTCACCAACAGTTCCGGGCTACCTGCTTCACTTTTTAAATGCTATGCGGCTAATTTTGTTCTTTAATGTTAGCATGGCGCAGGTGATGTCTCCAAATATTGTAGAGATTAGTATTATTGTATGCAAAGCTTTTGGCTGACATTCATTAGTTTGCCGGGATGACTGCTTCGCTTTTCGTATGCCAAGTAGCTTATTTTAATCAATTTTTTTTTTTTTTTTTCAGACAAAACTACATAAAAGTTACACTTTTATAGAGATTGAAAAAATGTCTGAGAAATGAGTTGTGTGGTGTATTTAACTGTAACCGCAACTTAAGTAAAAATGTAAATAGAATGTTTTATGTAAGCGGCAATTGTGTTCTATGCCGATTGTGTGTATCTGTGATCGTCTGCTGTAAATAATGTGTCCGTATTAAATAAGTTCTTTTAGTAAGATGAAAGTATTATTCTTCCAAAGTACGTATCACTTGCTAATGATATTAAATTGATATTTAATTCACATATTAAAATAATATGTGATATCTGGCGACGATGTATGGGATGAAAAAGTATCGGATCCATGTACATTAGATGCTGAAGACTGCCAAGGTAAAAAATTCTTTTTGTATTTATCTTTAAAGAAGATTAAAAATGGAGCAGTTGGTTCAAAGTTTAATTGAACAAAATAAAATTTTATTAGAGAAATTGACCACTTTTGCCGATCCGAAAACGCAAGAAGCTAAAGTTTCAGTTCAATTTGAAAAATTTGATGAAACAGATGAAGCTTTTGATTCTTTTTTAGAACGCTTCGAAGCTTTCATGGATATTCAAAATGTTCCGGATGGCAAACGTGGGAAAGTTTTTATTTCTAGTTTGTCAGCAAAATTATATAATTTGTTGAAAAACCTGCTAGCTCCTGACAATCCTTCCGATAAAGATTACCTTATTCTAAAAAATACATTAAAAGCTCATCTCACTCCGACGCCGCTTATAATTCCTAGTAGGCATGTGTTTCTAAATCGTAAGCAACGGGAGGGAGAAAGTGTCAGTGCTTTTATGGCTGAACTTCGCTCCTTGGCAATTCCTTGTCAATATAAACAAGAAATGTTGAACACGATGTTACGGGATGTTTTCGTAAGCGGGCTAAGGGACAGAGCAATATTAGATAGACTTTTTGAGGAAGATGATATAGATATTGAGAATACCTTGAAAATTGCTTTAGCTATGGAGAAAGCTATGAAAGGGGCAAATGAGATAATGGGTAAATCTTTAGAAATTAAAGAATTTAGCGTAAGGAAAAATAATGAGCAGTCAAAATTTGTTTCGCAAAAGAAAAACTTTGGAAGACAAAATCTTTCGGGAAAGAAAGTAAAAACGAGCTGTACACGGTGTACAGCAACGGGTCACGATAAATATTCCTGCAGATTTAAATTAGCTAAGTGTCATTTTTGTCAAAAAATCGGGCACATTCGAAAAGCTTGTTTTGCAGCGAAAAAAGGGTTAAAAGGGAACACGGTAAAACAAAAGCAGGTAGATACCCAGTATTCTAGTGAAAATGTTATCCCAATGTATTCTTTTGATTTGAACTCGCTGAAAGAGGAGGAGCAAAGAAAACCTCCAATTATGTTAACAGTAAATATTGAAAATAAACCTGTGAGTATGGAACTTGATACTGGAGGGGCCGTCTCGGTAATGAGCATAAAAAAATTTCGTGAGATTTCGAAAAAAAGAATTCAACCCACAAAAGTAGTTTTTAAAACATACAAAGGTGAAATAATTGTACCTTTGGGTTTTGTTACTGTTGATGTTGAATACAAAAATCAAAAATTTAAATTAAATTTGTATATTGTTAAGGAAAATTTGGATACAATTTTTGGCCGTGAATGGCTATATAGTATAAATTTGGACTGGAATTCTATAAAAGCAGTAAGAACATCTTATGACTATAATTTGAGTAAATTGTTAGAAGAGTATAAAGAGCTTTTTGACGATAAGTTAGGGGAAATTAATAATTATGAAGTAAAGTTGGAACTTAAATCTGACGCAGTGCCAAAATTTTGTAGAGCTAGACCTGTACCCTTTTCTTTAAAAGATAGGATTGAACAAGAAATTGATAGGCTTGAAAAGGAAGGCATCATAGAGAGAGTAGAGACCTCTGATTGGGCAACACCAGTTGTCCCGGTTGTAAAAAGAGATGGGTCTATACGCTTATGTGCAGATTATTCTGTTACCGTAAACCAAAATATTATGGTACAACAACATCCTTTACCAAAATTAGAGGAAATTTTTTCAAGCTTAAATGGGGGTAAACATTTTTCAAAAATCGATTTTAAACATGCATATTTACAAATGAAAGTACATCCGGATAGTCAAAAGATCTTAACGATAAATACACATAAGGGATTGTATGTATGTAAAAGACTTATGTATGGTTTAAATTCTGCTCCAGCAATTTGGCAAAGATATATTGATGGGCTTTTCCAGGGGATGGAAGGAATCAAAGTTTTTATGGATGATGTTAGAGTGACTGGATCAGATGATAAGTCACACTTAGAGGCCTTAAGAAAATTTTTTCAGAAATGTAAAGATCATGGGCTAAAATTAAATTTAGATAAGAGTAAATTTTTTCAAAAAGAAATTCAATTTTTAGGGCACAAAATCGATGCAAACGGTATACATAAGACTGATGAGAAAATTTCTGCGATTTCAAAAGCTCCTAGACCCACTAACGTACAGGAAGTACAAAGTTTTTTAGGGCTTGTTAACTTTTATGGAAAATTTTGTCCTAATTTGGCTACAATAGCGAATCCTTTGTATAAATTAATACAGAAAGGTGTAAAATGGGTTTGGTCAAAGGATTGTCAGGAAGCTTTTGAAAAAATTAAAAATGAAATTTGTTCTCCGCGTGTCATAATGCATTATGATCCATCACTGCCATTGATATTGGCAACTGACGCATCTCCTGTAGGAGTAGGGGCGGTTCTTTCCCACTCTTTACCTGATGGAACGGAAAGACCAATAGCTTTCGCCTCCAGAACCCTCACAAAAACTGAGCAAAAATACGCTCAGATTGATAAAGAAGCACTAGCAATTGTGTGGGGTGTCAAGAAATTTTATCTTTACCTAAAAGGGAGACGATTCACATTATTAACTGACCACCAACCTTTAGTAGCCATCTTCGGATCGAAGAAAGGTCTTCCAGTTCTGGCAGCGACAAGATTGTTTCATTATTCTTTAGTATTACAATCTTTCCAGTTTGACATTAAGTATCGTAATACAAAACAACATGGTAACGCTGACTTTCTGTCTAGGCTGCCGTCCACTTCTGAACAGCTAGACGTTAAAGATGAAATTGATCTATTTCAGTTAGCACAAATCGAAACTCTTCCTGTCACAGCCAGAGACTTAGCCAAAGAAACTCTGTTGGATGCAGACCTCGCCCCATTGCTTAATATTTTACAGAATGGAGGAATTTTAAGAGGGAGAGAAGCAGAATATAGTCTACAAGATGGTTGTGTCATGTTAGGCCAGCGTGTGTGCGTTCCCAAAAAGTATCAGGCTCAGGTGCTTGAAGAGTTACATCATGGTCATCTGGGTGCTGTTAAGATGAAAGCTGTCGCTAGATCGTATGTTTATTGGAAGAACATCGATAAGGATATAGAAAATTGCTCAAAGAATTGTGTAGACTGTGCTCGATATAAAACCGACCCACAGAGAGTAAAGGTGCATTGCTGGGAGTATCCTAGTACACCGTGGCAACGTATTCACATAGATTTTGCTGGGCCTATCTTTGAATATATGTTCCTGATTATAGTAGATGCTCATTCCAAGTGGTTGGAAGCTTATCCAATGAAATCCACCACAGCAACCAAAACCATCGAATGCTTAAGAGATTGTTTCGCTCGATTTGGATTGCCACTCATGCTGGTAAGTGACAACGGTCCACAATTTACATCATTGGAATTTGAGATGTTTATGCGTAATAACGGTATCAAACACAAGACCACTGCGCCATTTAAACCATCTAGCAATGGGCAGGCCGAAAGATACGTCTTTACAGTCAAACAATCTCTAAGAGCAATGCAAAATTATAGTGGCACAATACAACAAATATTAAGTACGTTCCTTATGCAATACAGAAAAGCTCCGAACCTCACGACACTTCATAGTCCAGCCATGCTTATGTTGAAGAGAGAGATTCGGACGAGAATCGATCTGCTGCGTCCTGATCTTAAACGCAGAGTGGAAGAAAAAGTTCGTAAAGGAACTTATGAATTCTCGGATAGAGGATTCCAAATTGGCGACAATGTCGCTGTACGAAATTACCGGCAAGGCGACAAGAGATGGAGGTTTGGAAAAGTCGTTAGAAAAGATGGACAGCTACATTACACTGTCGATGTAAATGGCCAATTGTGGCGTAGACATGTAGATCAAATACGGGATGGAGGTGACATAGAGGAAAAAGAAAGCGAGCTCCGACGATCCTTTTCAAAACCTGCCATTCCTGTGCAAAATGCTGATGTTCCGACAACTAGTGCTGTGTTACCACAATCACCTACTAGTGTGGAGGCGGAGACGACTGATGCAACGCCAGTCTCAGTTACTACATCAGAGCATGCTCCACTCAATGTCCACGATTCAACTCCAACACCACAACCAGTTCGCCGATCTACTAGAATCCGGAGACCTCCTCAGCGATTGGACTTGTAGTAGAAGTTTAGGAAGGGAGGAGATGTGGTGTATTTAACTGTAACCGCAACTTAAGTAAAAATGTAAATAGAATGTTTTATGTAAGCGGCAATTGTGTTCTATGCCGATTGTGTGTATCTGTGATCGTCTGCTGTAAATAATGTGTCCGTATTAAATAAGTTCTTTTAGTAAGATGAAAGTATTATTCTTCCAAAGTACGTATCACTTGCTAATGATATTAAATTGATATTTAATTCACATATTAAAATAATATGTGATAAGTTGCATTGAAGTATATGTATTTTTGATATTACTTCAATGAAAATTAACAACCATCGAAGTAAACATAAAAGATTAATTCTTCAATGAGTGAAAAAAATACTAATTTATACATAGTCTATGTGAGGTCACATAGCAAATTTGCCTACCATGAATTTCGCCATGCAAAAATAATACGAGCGTGTAACTTTTGTATTATTCTGTTCTGTGAAGTGCTACACAACTTAACTTTCAAAAAGTTTTCTTGATGAAGTGAAATGTAGTTGCCATCTCCTTGTAAGACAAATAGTGCTCGGTATCAGTTGATCGTATGTAAAAATAAATTGCCCATACAGATTACTGCATATGCGACAAGCTATTTTTGATTTTTTCTTATGACATTGAAATAATAAATAGTTAATTTTTTAATCAGGTTATCTGTGAGGCGGCCTTTCTGTCCAACAGATTTTTTGTCACTGCATTTCACACCACTTTGCTTCAACTTTCTGAAACGAGTGTCCATTCGATTTTAAATATGGCCAACACATTTAATTTTTATTATTGGGATATTTTCCCCATATGGGCACAACTCAATTATTGCCTGAAAAGTTTTGGAATCACCATCATCTGGAAGTCCCACATACTTCATATTGTTATGTTTTTCTGATCGTTTAAAATTTTGTATTATGCTACTGCTTTCCATTTTTCCAGCCGAGCCAGAATGATTATTCAAACACTCTTTTTCATAATTAGTTTTCCACTCGGAATATTTTGCGGTACTTTCTTGTGACTTCCAAAATTCACATGATTTGCAATATGAAGATAATACTTCTGCATCAATACTTTTCCAGTCTTGTCTCCAATAACTGTGCATACCCCTACCCTTGAATTATGTTCTCTTGATTTCCAAGTACCGTTCCCACTAACAATAATGTTATAGGAATTGGTAAGTTCAATTTCTTCTTAGTTGTACACTTCATCAAATTTTGTGCAATTGCATTTGTGGACGTTGACAATATTTTAATAATTGAATTGTACGATCTATTAATTAAAATTTATATTACTTGAGAGAGGTGTTACAAAAATTAAAAAGAAATAACATTGACATGTTTCAGATCAGTCTAATAAGATCCCATGGTTCGTACGAGTACCGTTATTTTCCAGGTGAAATACCAGCATTTCTTTATAGAAAAATAAATATCGTTCAAAAGAGTGAAATTTTGTTTAATTAATCGAGGATTTTCTATAAGAAAATATTGGTACCAAAGAATTTCCTGCTTATAAAATTCCAGGACCCGTACGAACCATGGATCCATAATCATAATAAAACTAAAATTCAAATCGTCAATACAAATGACACGCAACAATAAAATAAATAATAATAATAAAAAAGTGCTATATTGTAAAAAAATAAATTAAAATATGCCATGGTCATGATCATGAAACGATTTGAATTTTATTTTTATTATGATTATAGATCTTATTAGACGGATACGAAACGTGTCAATGTTATTTCTTTTTAATTTTTGTAACACCTCACTCAAGTAATATAAATTTTTATTAAAAAGTTTGGTAATTACGTATTAACGCCACCGCAGTAGAAGTTGCGTTAATGATCCAATCTTGTTGTTCGCACGCACACGCAGTTATCTTTTGGATTCCTTGTTGCCTTGTTGTTTACTGATTTTTGATGACATTTTTTAGTAATTCTTCAGTGTTTTGGTGCTTTTTTAGTGCTTCTTTTGCACAGTTTTTGACGTCATTTTTTAGTTCGCATGCAAAGAACAAGATTATTCTTTGTTGGCGCATTAGCGCAACTTCTGCTGCGGTGGCGTTAATATGTAAGTACCAAAAGTTTCTATAAAAGGTGAAAATCTTAAAATCTATTGATTTAAAAAATCTAATGGATTTAATAAATTGTTTATCATGAATTGTACGAGTTTTTGGAAGATCCATAGCTCTACACAAAGTATTCATGGCTGCATAACCTTTTTCAATGGTTCTCGTAGCATACACAAGCCTGCGATTAATTTCAGCAGTATTTTTTCAGTCCAGTCATTGAAGAATTTCTAAATGTACACAGTTCATTACAGTTTTAACATTTTGTTGAAATTTGGGAAGAAAGTCCATACACAACTGTTTCTTTCAATTTCACTTCAACTCCACATTTTTTGCAGTTTAAAAAAGTTTCAATAAAATAAGACATTGAATTAAAATCAATAATTGATTATTCTTTGAAAACATTTTTGATCTTATTATTTATTTCTTCATAACAAGTACCAAATTTCCAAAAGCACTATGACTGAACCTTGCTTCTGCAGCAGAGTTTTTAGATGAAGTAAATCAGTTTCCAGTAAATTTACGTTTTCGGCTTCTTTTTCCCAAAGCCCTTTTGGGATGCAAATCTCCCTCTGTATTATTCATATGAATGTAATACAAAAAAAAAAAAATTATTATCGTAAAATAAATATTGAACATGAAATCAAAATTGCTTTGGAAAAAAAAAAAAAAAAAAAAAAAAAAAAAAAAAAAAAAAAACCAGTTGAGAATAGTGAGCAATGTGCTAATTTATCACGTGGATCGTAGTAAACACTAAACAAACCTTTGCAGATTGAAGTAGAATATATTAAAATGCAGTCTTCACGTAATTAAAAGTATAAAACCTTGGGTATATCATTTAAGAGTTAGAATATAGGCAAAAAGGAAATGAAACTGAAATTACTCACCAGCAGCTGATTCAAACTAGTTGGATTTGCAAATCCCAAAACTTTCTTCTATCCCATACATACATTTTAATATTAAAAAAAAATAGTTACTCATTTTAATGCTTTAATAATTTTAATTTAATACCTTACCAACTTTGATTTTCATCTTAAATTTCTGCTTCAATCAATTAATCAGAGTAAAAACGAATTTCCATCTCTGCACGAGCCGATGGACAATAGAATGATAAGCAGATTTTTTTTTCAAATTCAGGGAGGACCAACTTGTCTTACCAAAAAATAATCATATACAAAATGTTTAGTTCAATTCTAGAACTAACTTCATACACTTTTATGTGGTACAATATTGAAAATGGCATAAAATTCGGTATTGCAGCGCCCCCTTCCGGCGGATTTTTTTTCAGATTCAGGGCGATCCAACTAGCCATAGCCATGCACATACACAAAAAATTTCGTTCAATTCGATGCATAACTTCATGTACTTTTGGTCGGTACAATATTGAAAATGGCACAAAAATCGCGATTGCAGCGCCCCCATCCGACGGATTTTTTTCAAATTCAGGGAGACCAACTAGCCATAGTCATACAGATACAAAAAAAATTGGTTCAATTCGATACATAACTTCATATACTTTTGATCGGTACAAAATTTAAAATGGCACAAAAATCGCGATTGCAGCGCCTTCTTCTGGCACAATATTTCAAAACTGAAGGAGGACTTGCTTGCCACAGCCAAAAACATTCACAAAAAATTTGGTTCAATTCTATGCATAATTTCATACACTTTTTGATGGTAGAATGGCGACATACAGACAGACACACGGACAGACAGACATTTTGTAAAAACATGTTTTTTGGAATCTCTAACCCCTAAAACGTGTAAATCTGTCGAAAAAAATTTCTATTACAATACTTTCTTCTATTGAAGATAGAAGAAAGTAAAAAGGTAAATAAACAATCTCGCCCTTTAAACGCTATACGAAACATGAAAAGGGCTTAAATTGATTTGGTCATAACTTCACTTCTTTTGATTTTTTTTTAAAATATTTTTAAATAATTATATTTAATAATTATAAGCTATTAATAAAATCGGTCTTGGGACACGTTAAAGGTTACCTGAACCCTTAAAGTAACAAGTACCTATTTAGAAAAATACTTTAAAATTATGTTTTACTTTAAATACTGACAAGGGAACCTTTTTTGGTGTTGCTCGCACCTAGCATATACAGGGTGAGTCAAATATCGAAACAATAGGCTATCTTCTTAGATATTGCCCCTAGACCCATACTTCCAATTGCAAAATTTCATAAAAAAGGGTGAATTTTTTGATTAGATACGTTGTAACTCCATGGGGGATCCATTTTAAAAAATACGAAAATTAAATTTTTATACGGCCCTCAGAGGATGAAACTTCCAATTAGAAAATTTTTCCTTATCCATTCCTGAATTAAACAAAAAAAAAAAAAAAAAAAAAATCTCCATATCTACAAATCCCCGAAAGATATTAAAATCCAAAATTTTCGAAAATTCGTGACTTACACCACTTAAGCATACCTCTGAGCGCAGCGATATCAGTTCATTTGAAGTACAATTTAGGGATCGACCATCAATTTAAGCATTGCTAAATGTCGATCCAAGACAATACTTTAACTTTTAGATATAAAATAAAAGCGCATAGGTTTTTGCTTTAAACTTCCTTGAAATATGCTAGATGTCTGCAATATCTCGACCTTGGCGCCAACCTCGTAACTGGCAGGACCGATTAGCCGGACCGTCTTATTAAACACTTATTAAAAGTGTTATTAAATTAAGTGATATTAATTAAACTCTCATTAAAAGTGTCTTATAAACTTATTGCCGCAGGCAATAAGTTTAGTAAAATTAGTAATAGCCATAATGACACTTCTATTAACGGAATCATCATAGCAAACACGGTAGCGTTTGGTATAATATGTTTAAGAAATAGAAAATGCGAACGTCTTTTTTAATTTCTGGCGAACCAGTTGACGTACGACAGTGATTTTGTTTTCAAAAGATAGAACTCGACGAGACGAATAAAATGATAGCATTCAAAAAATTATCGCAGTTTACTGTAGTTTTTTATTTAACTTTTAACGAAAAAATGAAGACTAAAAATTCAACAAGCAATAGCTAACGTTATTATAGATGGATTCACTTCGTTTTTGGTTTATTTTTATCGTCTTGATAAAACTAAGAACAATTTTTTTTCATCTTTGTATGTTTGACGGTTTCTGAGAAAATCGAATTTATGTCTTAAACCTCCAGTTGAATATTGTCTTTTGCTGAGTAGCGTCTATACCCCGCCCCAAACTTTGGCTCTTATCACAAATGCACCCAAGAAATTCCCCATGCTGCCGAAAATGGGGATTAATAGTTTACCTTCGTTAATAACAACAATTTTGCTAATTTTAGAAATTTATTTATTGAAATATATTTAATTTATTTATTTAAATATATTTAAATTTATTTATTTAAATGGATTTATTTATTTATTTAAATGGGGGCGTAGCGCTCATACACGCGTTAGTGATTCCTGTACAGCGAGTTTCGTGGATCCAGTGATGTTTTTTTTTTGTTTTAATGGGCGCGCAGCGCTCATACACGCGTTGTTTGTCGGTTTGTTTGTTTTTACGTCTGTTTGTTGTCGGTTTATTTGTTTGTCAGTTTGTTTGTCTGTTTGTTTTTACGTCTGTTTGTTTGTTTGTCTTTTAGTTTGTCAGTTTTTTTATTTGTTTGTTTGCCTGTTTGTCGGTTTGTTTGTTTGTCTGTATGTTTGTCGGTTTGTTTGTTTATTAGTGATTGCGGCGTTGACGAGTTTCGTACATTTTAGTGATTCCTGCACAGCGAATTTTTATTTAAATTTATTTATTTAAATGGATTTATTTATTTATTTAAATGGGGGCGTAGCGCTCATACACGCGTTAGTGATTCCGGTGTTGATGAGTTTCATACATTTTAGAGATTCCTGTACAGCGAGTTTCGTGGATCCAGTGATGTTTTTTTGGTTTTAATTGGCGCGCAGCGCTCATTCACACGTTAGTGATTGCGGCGTTGGCGAATTTCGTGCATTTCCTGCACAGCAAGTTTCGGGGATCCAGCGATGTTTGTCTGTCTGTCTGTTGGTTTGTTTGTCTGTCTGTCTGTCTGTTTGTTGATTTGTTTATTTGTCTGTCTGTTCGTCTGTCTGTTTGTTCGTTTGTCTGTTTGTTTGTTTGTTTGTTTTTGTATGTCTGTTCGTTTATCGGTTTGTTTTTTCGTCTGTCTGTTTGTTTTTGTTTGTCGGTTTGTTTGTTTGTTCGTTTGTCGGTTTGTTTGTTTGTCGGTTTAGTTGTTTGTCGGTTTGTTTGATTTTACGTCTGTTTGTTTGTTTGTCGGTTTATTTGTTTGTCAGTTTGTTTGTTTGTTTTTATGTCTATCTGTTTGTTTGTTTGTCTTTTAGTTTGTCAGTTTTTTTTGTCTGTTTGTTTGTTTGCCTGTTTGTCGGTTTGTTTGTTTGTTTGCCTGTTTGTCGGTTTGTTTGTTTATTTGTTTGCTTGTTTTTCTGTCTGTTTGTTTGTATGTTTGTTTGTCGGTTTGTTTGTTTGTCTCTCTGCCTGTTTGTTTGTTTATTTGTAGTATCGTCAAAAAATGGAAATCAAGAAACCATATCGTCAAGAAACCATATCTTCCGTTTAAAAAAGGGAAATTATTGGCAGCATGGGGAATTTCTTGGGTGCATTTGTGATAAGAGCTAAAGTGTGGGGCGGGGTATAGACGCTAGTCTTTTGCTGTTGCGATTGTAGTTTTTTTTATTCATTGCAACCAAATTTAATATAAAAAATTGTCATGTATGTATCATAATTAATTCAAATTAAACAAATCACGTGAAAAACATGGTTATTTGATTTTATTGCGAAGCTTTTAGTTGCAGTTCTTTAAATAATAAAGGGTACTTACGAATTAACGCCATTTGTTAACGCCAATTGTTCGCACGTGCACAAAAATAATGGCATCAAAAAATAAGCAAAGAATGCACTAAAAGGCACTAAAAAATATTAAAAAAGCCCTAAAACACTAAAAAATGGCGTCAAAAATCAGCAAAAAACAAGGCAACAAGGAATCCAAAAGATAACTGCGGTGGCGTTAATACGTAAGTACCTAATAAAGTTGTGTTATTTTTTTTTATTATTATTTTTTGTTCGAATCCATGGTTAATTTTTCAAATAACATGCATTTTATATGATCATGGGATGATTTTCTCGAGTGTCCTAACATTTTGAATTTTAGTAGTAGAAAAAATGTTAAAAAACAAGTACATCGGAAAAAAGTATCTGGGAAAACCAAAATTTTTCTTCAGCGACTGAATGTAAGATTTTTTAATTATGATCATATAACGTCCTAATTTACATATCGAAAAGATATAGAGTAAAACAAAAACTTCACATTCTGTCCATATCTTCAATTGCATTCAATTGATTTTAAATAGGGATGTGATGCAAATACGCATAGGGGTACCTAATTGGCACGAAAGTTTTGTTATTTTGTCTGATATGATAACCAGGCTAATGTTTATTAAATATATATATATCTTTACCTTCATTTAATTTTGTTAAATTTTATGGTACTACTTGGTTATCCCGTCGACCAAAAAACCATCGCCAAACTATAATATTATATGTCAATAATGGATGATCGTGAATGTCGCATCCAATGACATTAAATACGATGCACGTGTTTAAAACGCCATTAAGGGATTTTTATTTTGACTTTTTATTTGTATTTTTTTATTAAGATTCTACAAATTATTTTTTGTGTTATTTAAACTGAAAATTATGTCGATATGTATAATTTCGCTATGAGTTTGGCAATTTGTATAGTTTGGCGAAATTGGTCGACGGGATAACTAAGTAGTACCTTAATATCTATACATGTAATTGAAGTTTGAAAACTAAGCTTTTGCGAAATTGGCGTCAGAAGAATATCGCACAATATCGTGCATATATGGCATTTGTGCCAAGAAAGCATCAAATGAAAAAACACATGGTGATGCAAAAAACTTTTGTGATGGTGTGAAGTGAATGTAACATTTACGATCAGCAATTATTGGCATTTAAAAGTATT
Source organism: Maratus speculifer (assembly GCA_964019185.1). Classification (NCBI taxonomy): domain Eukaryota; kingdom Metazoa; phylum Arthropoda; class Arachnida; order Araneae; family Salticidae; genus Maratus; species Maratus speculifer. Next base: position 220,464,909 of record OZ025301.1, read on the forward strand.
TTTGCTTGAGATAGTGTCAAAAATGCATTGCAAAGATATACTTTCCCTCTCCCTTCCATTTCCAAATGTAATAAATTTAAAATTATGGAAAAAAATCCGAGTTTACTTAAAACCGTGCATACAAATTATAGTAATTATCCTAATTTTTCTAATAGAAATTCTCAATTTTCCGTTATTAACAAACGCTACTTTAAAATCGCAAATTTAATCGGCTAAATCGCCAAGTTGCATAATGATCATCGCCACTGAATATATAAATAATGCCATATTTGCAAACTTATCGGTCAAAAACAGTGGAACCTTGGTTTACGACCCCCTCTGTTTTTGACAAGTTCGGTTTATGACCAACTTCAGTGATCAAAATTTTACTCTTTAGGCGTAGGATAACTCGATTCGCGACCAAAGCTGTCGAATAGTTTAGTTGGCAACCCTCACATAACTCTTGTTATAAGTCAAGTTTGGAGTACAGTGCGCGTTTCAGAGTGCTTTGTGACCTTCAGTACAGTTAAAAATTTAACTTATTGTTTTAATTTTAATCAGTTTTGCGAAAATTTTAGCCTTTATTATGACTTCTAAGAATGAAAAAGGCGTTTAGTGATAGTAGTAGTAAGAAGTTTAAGCGAATTACTGATCAGTTATGAAAAGAAGTAGTGACAAAACTTAAGAACGATGATAGTATAATCAAAATAGCTAAACAATACGGTGTAAATGAACCGTCGATTACACCGATTATAAAGAACTAGCCGGATGTGGCAACCCCAAAACTATTTTCTATCTCATGCATTTAATGCGTCAAAATTCATTATTACAGTGCCAAAATCAAATGACAATCATATGCTCACTTTGAGGATTCTAAAGACATGAAATTCCGAACATTAGTTTTTGAAATAGGACTGTTGCAAATATCGGGAAAAATACAGCATAAATGCGACATTTGTTGAGAGATTTACCCAAAACACGCAATGAGCAATAATATAAATCAAAGTGTGCCTAAATCTCAAGTTTGATGAAAATTTGTGCATTAATTCCTACGACAGAGATATTGTGGAAATCGGAACAATTCAGCATAGCAGCGCCATGTGTTTGGTTATTGAAACCAAAACGTAAACAAAGCCAATTCATATAAAGATTAACTGAATTTGAAGTTTGATAAAAATCCATGCTTTAATTCTCGAGATAGAACTATTGCGAAAATAATGAAAAATGCAACACGGTTAAGCCATCTGTTGGACGATTTAAATCAAAATGTAAACAGCATCAATTTATATCAGGGATTACCTGAATATAATTTTTTTTAATCCCATGCATTAGTTCTTGAGATAGAGCGCCCCAAAAATGTATATCACATACAGAAAATCAGATACAAGAATGGATTATGATCGTGAACTGAGGTTCCACTGTATATTATATAAAAAAAATGTATTACAGTTGGATATTTCAATGTCAATTTTACAAATAATACTATAGAAATGAATTTTCAGTATATTTTCATCCTTGGTTTGACGTAGATCTATTAAGGCTGTATTTCGAGCGACCTTCTCCTAGGAAGATAATTTAACCTATAGTTTCCCTGAAAATGCCCTAGAATATTAATTAATAATTGGAATAAGCTATCCCAATAGATATCAGGAAGGAGAAATAAAAATATTTTACTTAATTTTTTTTTAATTTAAATGGGAAAATTTGTTTTTATGTGCATTGACTATAAAATTATGTTTAGCGACCTTTGGGTGCCATGATCACAAAAATCTCGCTAATGGTGGAAATATTTCATATTTATAATATCTGATTTTTAAAACAAGTAGATAAGAATGCCACGAATCCTATGCGACAAGAATAAAAATTTCTATTCGTATTATTTTTCTATAAAATATGTATTATCTAAAATTAATTGAATCTGTCAATTTCTGTACGAACAAATTAAAATTATTTCGTTTTTTCACGTTTTTTGTCCATTGATTAAATAGTTCAATATTGAGCGAAATAAGAAAAAGTACTGTGAATATTTAAAAGCAACTGAGGTTTTCTTATATTCAATATATAATTATCAAAAAATTTAAATGACTAGTATTAAAAAATGCTCTGACGAGCACCAAAAAAGGTTAATATGTTTTAAAGTATGAAAAAGTGTTTGACAAGAGCTTCTAATTGACAATGAGAAAGGGCAAGGGGTCCCTTCTTGGCTGCAATTCACTGTCAATGCCAAATTTGAAAAAAAAAATCATATTTGCGCTTTTTTCATATAAAAGAAATCAGTCACTGTTACGATAAAATTGTGTAGTGTAAAGGCATAATTAGAAAAGACACAGCGTGATTAAACATGAATGTAAAGCAAAATAGGGCCAGAAACTATAGTTCCCGCAGCCAGTGTTGATTTCAGACACTTTTCTCCGGGAGGGTCTTCTGTGGCTTCGGGGGGGGGGGACATAATAGAGTTCTAAGGGGATTATACTTTTTTACCATTAAAAACACAAAATCTCGCATTTTATTGGGGGGGGGGAGCATTTGATACCTTCGGTAGGGAATGCCCCCCCGGCCCACCTCTTGCATTCAACACTGCCTGCAGCGTATCACATTCACGCAGTCCCACTATAAACTGTTTTGCACAGAAAACTGATTTGTAGTGCAGTTGCAGTGCCGAGTCAAAAATTCAGTTAACATGTACAGTACGATTGAAAGTTTTACTAGAAAGTAAAGATAAAAAGTTTTACGCAAATTTCTTTTATATGGAAAAAGCGCAAATATGATTTTTTCAAATTTGGCATTGACAGTGAATTGCAGCCAAGAAGGGACCCCTTGCCCTTTTTCATTCTCAATTAGAAGCTCTTGTCAAACACTTTTTCATACTAAACATATTAACTTTTTTTGGTGCTCGTCAGAGCATTTTTTAATACTAATTGGAAATATATTTTAATAAATCACATAGAAATATTTTCAACAATCTACTTTTTTACTATTCAGCTTCAAAATTTATGATGGTTTTAAACCTGTTTTTACTTTTTTCTATCTTTACAAGAACTAAGTATTAGATTCATGAAAATTTTGAATGCCGGTTTTCGACGGATTCACACGTTTTAGGGCTCAGAGATACCGAAAAACATGTTTTTACAAAATGTCTGTGAGTCACTGCACAAGGAAAAAATTTGAAATCGACGTGATAAAAAATGAGGTTTAAATCAATTGATGCATTTAAACAGTAATTAAAGAAGGTGAGAATGGCAAAATTTAAACAAAATATGAAATCGAAACTATGCAGGACAGAGTTAATCACCTAGAAATTTTTAAAAGTATTTAAACGCTAGGAGCCCATCTTTGCTTAAAACTAAATGCACTTTTCATCATCAAATGTTTCTGTTTTAGTATTTCTCATTTTTAAACTGACATAAGTCAATAACCATCGGTTACGGTAACAGTCCCGCGAGTTCAATAGGGGAGAGTGGGGATGAATAGGACAAAAGAAATTTATATATGTTCCCCAAACTTAAGTAATTTGATAATTTATCTGGCTGATGGCAGTAGTGAGGTCATTCAATAGACATAGTTTCAAAGCAATATCCATAACAGAAGATTAGTATTGTACAAAGTGTATTTTTCAAGAACCAAAGATGGTTTTTCTGTTTAATCTTTTTAGTATTTAATTGATAGCTAACCTTCTCAAAACCTTTTAATTTTTTTATGTTAAAATGATATAATCCCTCGGTATACTTATGATGGTAATGAACAATATTGACGATGCTTACTAAGCCTAATCGCTGTTTTATATAACCATGTGGCTATGAGGATGAATGGGACAGTGTTTATGGGGATGTATGGGACAGTCCCATTCACCCCCAGGGTTATTCCATAATAAATAAAATTACATTTTGTCGTTATCTAGAAACCAGATGTTAAGAGGAGAAAACGAGGCCATTGTCGTGTCCTAACCGATACACCAGAAAAACATTTTTTGGAAAAGGAAATGGTAAAAAACACAGAAACCAAGAAAAATGAATTGCCTGTCTTCAAGAAATATTTTATTAAAGGTATGGACAGTAGAGATGAATCTGACAATTTGTCATTTCATGATGAAGATTAAAGTGATTTGAACATGATTTCGAGTGATATGGATCACCAAGTTTGCAACTTGGATAATATAATAGAAGACAACTTTTTTCTAACAAAAATTTGTGGAAAAAAATATTTATCATTACATTGCTAGGGTTTTAAAGAACAATAATGATAACCTTCAGGTACAATTCTTGGGGGGGGGGGGGGAAGGATAATAATTTCTTATTTTACTATACCGTTCCACCAGAAATTTATTTTGTTAATCTGGAGGATATTGTTCTGAAACTACCTAAGGTCTAGACCTCTGGGAAATGCCAGAACCATCTGTCGTTTGAAATTAGCTTCCGTCAATATGTAGTAAAATAAAATGTATCACTCAGTTTTCAAATAAAATATATTTAGAATACTTTTTTACCTGTTCCATTCATCCCCAAAGTTCGTCCCTCCCATGGGGATGAATGGGATAATATGCATGCATGTTTAAAAAAATTATTAAAAATTTAAAAAACAATTCTTTATTGAAATTAGTATGTCAATAAATTGCTAAATGCTGAAATATTCTTTAAGCAATGTTTTTAAAATTAACAAAAGTATACAGCTTAAGTTATTAATAAAAATGTAAAAATTGTCCCATTCATCCCCACTCTCCTCTAGTTTTTTAACATCTCAAAGAAAAAGAAAAAGCCAACGAGCCGAAAGAAGTTTACAGCTCAGAAAATTTACTTTTAAAAATATGATTTGTTTACAAAAAATTGCATATTTTTTATATTGCTTTTTATTTTATTGAATTTATATTGCTTTTTTAAATACTTTTATTTAAAAAAAATATTATTTAAAATGCTGAATCAAAATTAGACATTTTCATTTAATCAAAAGAAAAAAAAATTCAACGTGACAAATAATATTTTGAGTTATAACAATTTTAATTTACTCTAATTTTTTTGAAAAAAAATTATTAAAAAGTCTTATGACGTGATAATGCTTACAAATTATATGGTTAACCATCATAAAACATTCAAAATTCTAAATCTATAAATAAATAAATAAATAAAATAAATGTTTCCTGGACACATTGTAGCAACATTGTTTCTTCAATTACACGCATTTCAATTTGTGTCTGATCCCTTGAAATCTCGCGATTTATTAAAATTGTCATAACTCTCTGAGTTTTGAAGATATCAAGATGATTTTTTTTGTTCAGTTCAGGAATGGATAAGAAAACATTTTCTAACTGAACGTTTTATCCTCTGGGGGCCGTATAAAAATTTAATTTTCGTAATTTATAAAATAGACCCCTCATGGAGTTGTAACTTATCTTATCAAAAATTTCACCTTTTTTTAGGAATTTTTGCAATTGGAAGTATGGGTCTAGGGGCAGTATTTAAGGAGATAGCCTATTGTTTCGATATTTATGACTTACCCTGTATAGACTTGGTGATTGTAAATCTCTACATTAGGAAGTTTGAGTATCGAAAAAATTTTCTGTTAAAATTATAATTTTTGATTTTGTAGTAGTATAACTTTTTAAAATTTCTATTTTTGAGGCCACTTATCGGGCTATTAATATTGTTTTTATTTAAGAAAAGCATTTAAAAATATAAACAAATTAATAATGAATAGAAAATATTGAAAAAGCTTTAAAAATTATTTCAAAAACGTACGAATTTGGTTTAAAAAAAATTACGACATTAAATTCGTATTTCTGGCGGGGGGAAATGTTGGCACATTTTCAAAAGTAGAGTTTTCTGGTAACCCTAGCCGAATGCCATATCCCCAAACCAAGGCAAGAGGAAAATTCGTTGTGCTCTATTTGCCAACTTAACTTACTTTTGGCGTGAAATAAACAAATAAAAATTCCAATAAAAAGCTTAAAATATAATATATATATATATATATATATATATAATATGATTTTAACAGAGAATTTTTATCGGTTTTCGAATTTTTATATATAGGGCTGCACAGGCACGTAGCCAGGGAGGGGGCTAAAGGGGCTGAAGCCCCTCCCGAAAGTTTAAAAATAATTTTCAGAGTTATCGCTAATGATAAGGAAATTTACAATATTTTTCTTGTTTCTATCTTCCATTACAGTAAAACTACACACAATTTTAGTTATAAAAATATAAAGCTATTAAGTTACAGTTACAGTAAATCTCCCATTATATCGCTCATTCAGATATGTTGTTCTTTATTCGTATCCACCACTAAAAATATAAATGTTTCTTAAAGCACATATTTAGCTATTTTTATGCACAGTAAAATTTGATAAATGTAATTCCATATTATAATTTGACAAAGAAAAATACCGTAATTTTGCGCGTATGCACCGCGGTTCAATTGAGTCTTTTTCAAATCGAAATTTTATCATAAAAAAAGTCAAATAAATGATAAGCAAAAGTAAGTATTATTTTATTTAAAAGAAATTCTGGGAGAAAACAGACTTATCTGAGGTACGGCAGGTATGCGCGAATCTACGGTAAGTGGAATACGCGCATGGCATATAAGTTATTTTAGGCGTAAAATATAAAACATTTACTTGCACGTTATGATATTTCTTAATTTTCTCTATTATCACATCACGAATGCAATGGAAACTTAAGAGTTATCCACTGTTAAAATGTTTTGTAAAGAAAGAAGCCAAAAGCTTTTATAGCCATTTATAATGTGAAAATTAATGATTTTAAAAAATATGCATCTTTGATAATGATGTTAAGAGTGTAAAAGGCTTTTTATTAAAAAAAATCTAGTAGTAGGAAATTCTCAAAAGGAATGGTACGGAGAAAAGCGAAATGGTATTGAGAAACCAAACGCGTCCAAGTTGATGTCCCCCGTGCTCTTCATTGAAGAACATTGTTTTAAATAGTTTGCATATAAATGTTTAATTAAAAAAATAATAATAACACAGTGTAGTCTGGCTAAAAAAGCTTCTTTGTCATTTGAAGAATTATCAATTTTAGGGTTGCTAATGTTGTGCCCTTATATAGGGTTTCCGTACACAGACGTATGACGGTGCAGATAATATTTTTGGTCATGATACTGAAGTCCAGTTTAGAATTTGTCAGAAATATGCAAAAATTAGAAACGCCCAATACGCAAGCCACAGGTTAAACCTTGTATTGTTCAACAGCATGCTTATTCCGGCCATCCGAAGTGTCTTGGAACTGTTAAATGAAATGACAAGTGTTTTATGAATTCTTTTCCCCAAAAAGCAATTTCATCACCATAGGTCCCAGAAAAAAAAAAAAAAATGATTATTTTTGCGACACAAGATTTGTCGAAAGGTATGAAAACATATTAACTTTTGTTGAGTTGTTTAAACATATTTGCATTAGCTTAGAAAATGCTTATGGAAAACATGTAATTTATCTTCAACGGCTAGAGCTTTCTTGGCATTCATCGAGTGATTTTCTCGTAAGCGTGAATCTTTGCGAGAAGCTTTTCACAAGCAGTCTAACAAAGCCGTTATCAGTTCTTTTTCCAGAAAAATGATATGATATTGACTACAACTCATACTAAAGATGTCCTTATTAATTACAGAAGCATAAAGAAAACATGATCGAAATCTTTTGTTAGCTATTTAATTCTGCATCAAAACTTGGAAAGACGTCATTAAAACTGCAATAAAAAAACCAAGATTATTATTTAGGAAGGCAACACTTGCAAATCCTCGAATGCCATATGCTGAAGATTATTACAGAATTATCTTTTTTAATCCCCAAGTAGAAATTCATATTAAAAATTCGAATGAAGAAACTATAACAGATTTCCAAGCATTTCTTCCAGAATTTGCTTGTTGAAAAAAGCAAGCAAATTAGATAATCTCCCTCAAAATTTGACGATAAAGTGTAAATGTTTCAAGCGAAAGCTTAATATGAGTTATGATATAAGATGATTACTAATGTTATCACATACAAAGAGGTCATAAAACTTTGGTGTACTGTATTGCAACATATTATAACGCGATTAAATACTTTCTGACCACAGTCGACGAAATATTGATTAGTTTTACATGATTTCCATTTATAGGAATACCACCGTAAACCCTGATAACATAGTCTCACGACTTAAAAGAAGTCACGAGGATTGCTCTATTATACCAGGATTTATAATTTTTGTAATCAGACATTATGAAATATAAATACAATTGTTATGATTACATATATTTATAGCAACTAATTTTTTCGTTCAGAAAAAAAGTGTTATTAATTTCATCTATGGAATAACTATTTTAAGCCCAGCGCTGGTAATACGAGACCCTCGCATGCTGTTATTCATCCTATGTTTTAATCTATACAAATTGTTTGTTGCATTTCAATATTTTTAGCATTTTTTTCTAATAGGATACATGAGACTTATTCCAAACATTGTTAGTATGTGATTTATAATTTTGTTGCAATCCCCCCCCCCCTCTGAAAACATTCTCGGTTTCCAAGTTAGTTTTGAAACTGGAAGTGCTTCTGAAAACCAAAAATTTTAACACAAATCGAAACAATGCGAAAGAAATTTTGACATGGACATCAAATATCCTATTCAGTTTCCTTAGTTTATCTTAGATTTTTTTTCTTCCTTTTTTTTTACATTTTAAACACGCGAAATTATTGCTATCGGGTCAGCAAAAAAATTCAAGATTTGTGCCCCTCCCGAAGGGAAATCCTGGCTACGGGCCTGGGGCTGCAAAATGCACCAGTTCTCAATGCTAAGTGCGAGCAACACATAAAGATATTCCCTTGTGAGTGCCATAGTTCCATCTGAAACGATAACGGATTTTTAAGGTACACTGTAAAAAATTTTAGAAAAGTTTAGTATTCTAACAAGAACACTTCGGATACCATAGAATATCTGACAAGGAAGGTCTCCATTGGGGGCATACTCAGAATTTTTTGAAAAAAAATACGAATTAAACTACTCATGTAGGTAATAAAGGATCAGTGAAAATTAGCGGCGGAATTACATTATTAGATATGTAAAAAAATAAAATAGTTTGGAATAATTGGCGTGAAAAGCTGAAAGCGACGCGGGATTTGGCAAGCAGTGCTTTTCCTCGCCAAAAGCAGACGATTTTAACGAATCTGAAAATTGATTTTAATTGACTTCACTGTTAAAAATCTGCAGCATTTACTGCAACGTCACTCCACTAATTTTATAGAATATCTCTCTTCTGACCAATGAGAATACTCCATAGCACGGCGAATTGACCGTGTCATACACTGTTAAAGATCTGCTGCATTTTGTTGCAACGCACTCCACCGCTTGTATATAATATCTCTATTTCAACCAATGAGAAAGCTCCATTTCACGGCCAAGTAACCGTTTTCTATACAAGCAAGGGCGTGCGTTGCAACGAAATGCAGCAGATTTAACAGTGTATTTTTCAATTTGGAACAATTTTAATCAATTTAAATTGTGTTTTAAATGATAAAATATATTAATTTCATTTTGTTATAAGTACATATAAACGTATATGACAAAATTACACTTAAAGTAAAGTAAAAATGCAAAACTAAAATTACTTAAACTAAATTTATTTAAATAAATTGAACATAGAAAGTTTTTTCTTTAAAAAGTATTCGAAGCGTAAAAGCGTATTTTTCAAAATTTCGTTTTTTTGCCAACCGGAGATAAATCGCCAAATAAACGAAATTTTTATTATTTTTTTACGGACGTTATAAGGAGGTTCCGCCGAAATTTTTTTTATAAACATATATAACTATATGAGAAGAACATTCTGTAATTTTTTCAGATTTTTCTGAGTATGCCCGTATGGAGACCTTCCTTGTGAGAGCTATTTCCACTTTCTGAAAGAAGCAGAATCCTTGCAATATGTTTGTACTTTGTTTCAGCAGTGGAATAAAACCAAAACATATTTCTGCTCAAATCAGAAATCTTTCCGTTTGTATCGTGCAGCAGAACCCTCATTACTCTCAGGAACGTTTCCAAACATTTGTTACAGTGTATGATATGCATCTTTTACAGAGATTATTTGAATATATTTCACCAGTTTTGCTTAAAATAATAATCAGCCAATATATAATTTCAAAATATTGTCATAATTTATGGTAGTATATTTTACAGAAATAAATCCAATATTTGCAATTAATTTTTCGCTACAAAAAGCATATATTTCTGTAGTACTGACATTACATTGACATTTTTTAAACCTTAATCCAATATTTCTGAAATATTTACATTTCATTGAAAATATTTTTATGATAAATCCAATATTGGAATTTTATTGAAAATGTTTTAACGTTAATCCAATATTTCTGGAATATTGACATTTTATTGAAAATATTTGACTTAAATCCAATATTTTCAATTATTGTGTGTTTTTTCAATGTTTTATTGAAAAAAAAAATGTTAAATTTTTATACAATGTTAATATTTCCGCAATGCTGAAATTTCATTGAAAATATTTTTAACGTCAATATTTCTGAAATATTGACATTTTATTGAAAATATTTTTAACGTAAATGTAATATTGGCATTTCATTGAAAATATTTTTAACGGTAATCTTATATTTCTGCAATAGTGACATTTCATTGAAAATATTTTTAATCCAATAATTCTGCAATACTGATATCTAACATTTTTGCAATATTGATGTTTCATTGAAAATATTTTTAACAAAAATCCAATATTTCTGCATTGGTTGCATTTAATTGTAAATATTTCGCATTTAAAATCAATACTTGACCAATATCGGCGTAACGTTGGAAATGCTGGATGATCTAAATGTCATGTAGATTGTAATAATAATAATAATAATAATAATAATAATAATAATAATTTTACGTAAAAACATACAGTGGTGTGGACACTTTTAAGTAGCTTTCATTCCAAAAAGTAAAAAATTATCTTTTGCAGCCGTCCGGAGGAAAGCACTTTGGGAAATTTTGCTATATTTTCGTCGATCGTGACCCCTAGATCCCAAAACCACACTCCGTTGAAATGTTGACTTACATATATATATACTATATATATATCCATATAGAACCATTAGATATACTACAATTCAACATCAAAATATGGAATAACTCATCAAATAACAAACTCTGAATTTTTTCGTTCTGTAACTCTTGAATTTATGAGCCGATTTGGATGAAATTGTTTATGTGCATCGTTGAAGTACTAATATCTCGACCGAGTTCGTCGGCCAGCTTCAACCAGCATCTTGTTTCAAAATGGAGGCCATTTGAATTTGTGGACACTTATGGAAATTTTTATGTTTTCTATCTTTTTTTTTAAAATGACCTATGTTGTTAACTTACATTGTGTGACTGTTTAAAATGTCTTTTGCTGTTTCTAACATTCTGTTTAAAATGATATATAAGAGTTTGCATTTTGCGAAACGGAACTTTTTCTATAAGTATACAAAGTTAAAAAACATACAAATTTCAAAAGAATCATGTGGCCGCCAGTTTGAAACAAGATGGTGGATGAAGCTGGTCAACAAACTCGGTCAAGACATTAGTGCGCCTATGCACATAAAAAGTTTCATTCAAATTTGTCCATAAATTCGAGAGTTACAGCATGACAAAATTCAGATATATACATCGATATATGTATGGATATATCTCTATCTATTTCTATAGTATATATATATATATATATATATATGTAAGTCAACATTTCAACGGAGGGTGGTTTTGGGATCTAGGGGCCATGATCGACGAAAATATAGCAAAATTTACCGATGGGCTTTATCCGGACGGCTGCAATAGGTAGTTTTTAGGTGCGTTCGTAATTATGTAAATACGTAGCACCTATAGTTGTCGTTCAGTCCGCCCGTCTGTCTGTCCGCATATAACAATGCAAAAATTATCCAACCGAATCGTTTGAAATTTAAAATACATGATTATTGCATAATTTTGTCGAGTCATTTCAAATTTTATGAAAATCTGATGTATACATCAATTACAGGGACAATCAAAAGGATTCCGTTACATTACGGTCAATAGGGAAAAAAGTTTCAAATGCATTTTAATCGTTTGAAATTTAAAATATATAATTATTACATAGTTTTGTCGAGTCATTTCAAATTTTATGAAAATCGGATGCATAGATCAATTACAAGGACAATCAAAAGTATTCCTTTGCATTACGGTCAATGGGAAAAAAAGTTTCAAATACATTTTAATCGTTTGAATTTTAAAATATATAATTAATACGTAATTTTGTCATTTCAAATTTTATGAAAATGGGATGCATAGATCAATTACACAGGGACAATAAAAAGTATTCATTATATTACGGTCAGTTGAGAAAAAAGTTTCAAATGCATTTTAATGGTGTTACCCTCATTCGAACATAATAAAATTGACATGAACCTATGAAGTATATATATACTAAAATATACATTCTGTACAATCTGTGATCCAAAGAATATTTATTATTAAATTGCAGGGCCACACAAAAGTATTCCACTACATAATGCTATACGGAGAAACATTTGGGGCGTGATTTAATTATATTAAACTATTTCACATTTATGAACGTTGCTGAGGTGTAATAAAAGTTACTTCCTGTATATTTACAGGAACACAAAAAAGATTTCGACCATTATACTGTGTCCGAAGTACTGTCTACTATAATAGCAAGATCTAAATATTTTTAAAACTTCGTTATCGTACGAACGCACCTCATTTGCTACGCTTCACGTGCAATTTCCAACTTGTTTTTACTTTTTGTAATGAAAGCTACCTAAAAGTGTCCACAATTTTGGCCAATCTGCATATCTGGTATAAATTATGAAGATGAAAGAGTAACTGTTCTGCGATAAGAGACAAATAAAAATTAATAGTTAGATGATAATTTCAAAATATGGCCAGCTTCATGAAATATATGCAATCATGTATTTAACTATATTTAAGGCTTGAAATTGGGTTACCAAACTGTTATTTTTTTTCGTTTTGGTTTGTTTATTCAAAATCTAGCTTTCAAAGCAATGGTTGTTATGAAAACCATTTCTTGCTATTTTCTTTATGTTTGGTTTTCTCACCATTAAATTTATATAAGTCAAGAACCATTAAAAGTAAATGATAAAAACCTGCAACATGTATTTTCATGTTTTATTTTAATTTTGATTCAGCAAATTAAAAAATATATATATTTACTTTTGGAAATATAATTAAAAAAAAGTTAATCATTTTTAAAATTTTTTACTTTAAATATTTTAAATTTTTATTATTTTCATTTAAATTAATATTTGTGCTATGACTTAAAAAAATTTAAAATTAACGAATTACTCCGACCATTTAGAAAATGATATTTTCAAAGTCTAAAATTTATACTTATGAATAAATTCTGTGATTGGAAAAAAATAATAATAAACGTAATTTTTATGATGATCAAAATGTGGCTTACATAATAACAGAGTCATGTATTACGTAGCCATGAATAAAACGTTAATATTCATAAACAAATTTTAAATGAAATATCAGTTTTATAATATTTGGTACTAAAAATTTTTAAACTTGTAAATGTTGCACATTTTCAATTTTTACACCATTGAATAGAGAAAAAAATATACTTTTAAATGCAATTTCTTTGAAAGCTACATCTCAAAAAATTTTAAAGTTATTAATTTTTTTGTAGTTATATATATATATATATCTTTGTCATCGTGAAAACAGAAGTATTTCATTTCTGGACATTAAACATGGATCAATCAGAAAACGAATAAAATCCGGACATCACAAGCATTCAGATATGCCTCAGTTATCTTTATTCTCGACCGACAGAAACAACCATTTGGAATACGTTAAAAATCAGTCTTCAATGTATTAAATTGGTGTTTAATTGTTTCAATCTAAAAAATCATAAATGAAAAATCACTAACCAAAATCTGTTAAAAGGTGTCATTTGACATATATGAAAATAGAATTAAGAAAACTGTAGCCTGTAAAAATATGAAAATTGGTAACTTTATAGTAAATATTGTAAACATGCTGAAACAGATAGTTTTTAAATCGAAGAATTATTTCAAATTCTATTTCATGTTGAAATTGCAAATATTTATCCGGATGTTAGAAGGCGTCATTTTTAGAGTGTAAAAAAAAAAAAAAAAAAAAAAAAAAAAAAAAACATTAATATTTTTTTATATCTACAATAAACAGAACATTATGTGTCTCAGATTTATAATATCAATTTTCAAATAGAGAATGGCAAAGAATACGAACTTACCTTTGTAAAACATATCCATTCTGTTACAAAATTTACACAGTTTCTTTTAGCAATAACGATGAAAAATTACTCAGATAAGAAGTAAAATGCTGTTGAGAAAAATGAACTCAGTATTGCCATATGTTGAGAATTCAAAGAACAATTGGGACAAAAATTGTCGTGTTGGAAGATAGAAGCTATAAATATAATAATCTTTTTCAGCTCAGTGTATAAGTAACTTTGATTTTTAAGCATGTTGCAGATATACAACACTGTGAAATAAAGGCTTAATTACATTTTACATCAGGATTTACAAGCAGTATATATATATATATATATATATACTTTAAAACAATTTTTTGATTATTAAAAAAATAACTTTAACAATAGATTGCCAAAATTAAATCTTTATTTATGAAATTATAAATTTAAAACGATAATATATCTTAATATATGGTCAGAGTCTCCGGATTTTTGCGCATCCGTATTATCTTAGAGAAAACGCTGTTTTTTTTTTAATTCCTAGAATGCTCCAATTCAATAATGCAATATTTTCTGTATTAAAATACTGGTATCCAAAGAGCCGTAGTCTTTTCAACTCTGTATGGTTTTTAAAAAATGATAGCAAACAGCGCGCATTAATTGTTTATATCACACAGCACCGCATAATACTCTATTTTGCGTATAATTTGAAATTTTAATGTTCGGTAGCAAAAAATACTGTTGCATCTGCATGCAATTACTCCACATACTTCAATCTTTATTATACCCTTTTTTCTGCTGTAAAAAAATTAGAACATTGGAGGCAGTTGAACATTCGATTTGACACAATTTTTTCAAAATTATCTATTTGTTATTTATTGGCTTTAAAAAATCGTATATTTTACAAGTTACTGTTACTAAAGAAACATTTCTGTTTAATTCTTGAAGCATTATCGAAATAAATTTATATAAAAATAATATCCTGTTCTATACAATATTTTTTCTATTCTTTAAACTATAGAGAGATTGTAATGAAGTTAATTTATCTCATTTAATAGACGTATTACGGGTTCTATGTCACTGGTGATTTTTTAGCTACATAAAAACTAGAAAAAGAGTGATAGATAAATAGAGAATTCGATATTAACTAATTATATTTTATTTGCTTTAATAGCACGATAAAGTTTACTATAAAAAATACATAAATTTCTTTGTAATACAATAAACGCACGTTCAAACAACTCGGGACACAAACCATATGGTACTTTTTTGTTATAACAGTCCCTATAAATTTCATTATGACAAAATTAAAGTTATGATCTCGCCAAGATCATCCCGAAGTCTGTATATATATATATATATATATATGATATGAATACACACCAAATACTGTTATGTGCCACGTCATTATATATGTATCATTTACTTCTTTTGTGCCACTTATGTACATTTAAATAAATTCATATATGTCCTATATATCCATATGTACACACACACATGAAGTGTTCAGAAGTCAATCCGATGAACTCCATCAAGTAAAAACGCTTATTTCCAACATTTAAAGTTATTTGTCTATTAAAAAACTACTATTTTTTTCACCATATTTTGATTATACTCATTAATTATCTTATAATCAAAGGTAATTCATAAGCACAGTATAGATACATGGAAAAGTTTAAACATGTCTTTACATGAATTTCTATGAAAAAATGGCCTTAGTCGGATTCACTTCTGAATAATACATTTATATATAAGTACATGTTCTATACATATCATATAATATACGTCTTGTATAATTACAACTGGACCATATATCTCACGAAATATTATTTGCATCGAATATTATTATACAGTAACACATGTTTTAATTTTGACAATTCATCCTCGGGCTCTGCTATAACACAAAACTACCAAAAAAAAAAAAAAAAAAAAAAAAAAAAAAAAAAAAAAATGTACGCTGATTTGGTCATCTATTGCTCTATTCTAAAAATAATATATATATATTTATATATAAACCAGTGCTGCTTGTATAATTGAATTTATTGTAAATTTTTGATTTTCACTGCCTATATTTAAAAACTATATCATGTAAATGTATGAAAACGCATAGTTTTATAGCAAAATAAATGATAAACATGCTAAAAGAGACAGGTTTAAATCGAATAATTATTTTAAATGCTATTTAACGTTGAAAATGCAAACATTTACTCGAATGTTAGAATAAGTAATTTTAAACATGTAAAAAATAATTTCAAACATAAAAATAATAAATGATTTTTTTTCAGATTTGCAATTAGCAGAAACTTACACACTTCACATCCATATTGTCAATTTTTAAGTATTATATAATCACGTTAATATTTTTTTAACGCAAATAAAGCATAAAAATTCAGACCGTAAACACAAAATAGAAACACACATTGATATATTATTATTATTATATTTACAGGATTAGAGGATAATTAAAATACCAAGCCTCAATACAATCCTATGCCTACGATATGGGTCGGAAAGTAGAATTAGAATCCAAATAATAATAATAATAATAATAATAATAATAATAATAAATAATAAAATAGCATCATTCAGTCATTAATTCATTTTAGTTTCATTCTTTCAAACATATACGTGTTTTTTTTTTTTTTTTTTTTTTTTTTTTTTTTTTTTTTTTTTTTTAATTAAAATCTTTTAGCAAAATAATATTTAAAATATCATTGGTTGCATAACTTCTGTATTTTCATTTGTTAACGATTTCAGACTTAAAGATTACTTTGAAAACTTCCCTTTGTAAATACAAAATTTAAAAATTTAACTTTCAAACAGTTTTATTTTATTAGATGGTTTTTTTTTTTAAATTCAGCAGTTTAAATACCTTAAAATATTTGCTAATAATGTAAAAATAATATTATTAAATTTTGCCACATCATTTTAAAATTGGAGAAAACATGCGATTTTAACGAATGGTATCTTACAAGTAAACACATTTTATGAAAATGTAACTTATATAACTGATTTTTATCATTTGATTGCAGTTACTGAGCGACAGTCATTTATTTCAATAAAATCTTAAAATTTAAAGAAAAGCAACATGGGAAATAATATTTTTTCGTATCTTTTTTTCACCGAGGTAGCTTATTTTTTGATGAAATCCGTATTCTTTAAACAACAAATGTATACGTTTCGATAATAACTAAAATAATAATGACATAAATCCTTTTACACATGCCAAAATTATTTTAACTTTCTCGGACGCATATTTCATCTAAAGCATACTTTTAAGGACTCCTGCGAAATTGTTCAACTAAATTTTTAAATCCAGACTGACTATGCAAACAGAAAACACCATTTTATTCTGCAAACTCTCTTTACTTATTCGAAACTTTGCCGTTTTTCATATCGTCTGCGATTTCCGGGGTTGAGGACAGGTGATTTTTTTCCTCATCTATTCTTATATGCTTGTATGGTGTAATATTTTTACAACAGTTCTCTAATTAAAATATCCAATTTCAATATATATATATATCTATATATATATGCTTTTTTCGACTTGTTTCAAAATCGTTCAAGTTTTATAAAAAGCTCCAGTCTCTTTTTTTGTCAAATATGACAATAATTATACTGATATAGATGTTAAACAAATTAAGAAAGGTTTAAATTTTTAGAGTAGCTATTTTTTTAAAATACCATTTTAGAACAGAAAGCAACCCAACAGCTTTAAAATTCTTGTAAATTCTCGCTGAATTATCTTTACGTATTCTTGATCATCCTCCTATATTATCGCTGTCAAACTTATTTAAAAATCTCTGCAAATAAATGCGAACACAAGAAAAATGTTACAATAACTCGAATTCTAGTTAATGAATCGATTCCAGAAATCAAGCGATCATTTCTCGCAGTTCAAACGATTCGTAATAGTTATAACTCGTAAAATATAGTTTCGTCATTTATAAAACTACTGATTAGAAATTCTCGATCATTTCATCGATACGGTTTATTTATTAGACTTATTCGCATAACTCTAATATCTATATTTCTAGTTTAGGGATTCAGAAAAGGACTATTTATTCATTCTAGATGAAGGCGGTATATATATTTTTTTCAGTGTGAGAGGCGCATATGTAAATTTTGAGATGGTAAAAGTGATGTCGAGTTTAGATTGAGTCAAAGTGAAATAAATTTTGCTGTTTTTTATTTTGGAATACCAAGCATAAGAACCGTAATTGATAAGTTTGTCATTATAACAGTTCTTATTATGTTTAACTGCTTACGTTGCGATTAAAGTTTAAAGACTTAGCAATATAAGGTGCATTTTTTGTTGCAACTAATTTTGTAGGCTTATTATAAATCAACGAAACAGTTTCTTAAACATTTTCTTTCGTCGAAATTCGACGGATTCTACCTTGTCTATATAAAAGCTGTTCTCTCTATGTATGTCCCTTATACAAAATCTTTGATTTTTCTCCTATTTGCATGAACTTTTTTGTAACAAACGTTTACGAATATGGAAAAAATTCCTGTCAACTTAAAAAAAAATGTAATATAACAAATTACAATGGCTATTTGGAAAATGATATTGTCAAAGACTAAAATTTTAAAGACTTACAAATAATTTATATACATATACACTATATTGCCATTGATTATGGGACACTTGCGATTTTAGACATTTTACTAAATATCTAGAAAAATACATGAGGAATCATCTCGAAACTCTTAGTGTATAAATATAATAGTATACGTCATACATCTCCGTGAAGATTTTTTACCGAAACTCGATAGGGGACCGTTAACAAATTAAAAAAGAATGAATATCTTTTGAATAACCCTGTCAAAACTAATCTAGCAAAAGCGCTCAAACTCTAGATTATGATTGAATGCCTTATTGTAATACACTGTGTTCATTTTTATGCAAATAGCATGCATAATCGCAGAGTAATTAAGGTTTTTATAAAAATGGTCCCAAATTTTTCCAAGTTTTTTCCTTATAATTTTCAGAGTTCTTAATATAAAATAATATATTTTTTTAGAAAATATGACAAACAACATTGCACACAGTACCCTGTAATCAGAATTAAAAAATAATGAAAATTGTATACAAAATGAGTTGGTTTACTAAATAATTTTTTACTGCGCATGCGTCAACGATATCAAAATTTCATTTGCATATTATGTTAGCTAAATGTAAAGAGCAACTTTTGAGTAAGTCACAAAATCATAACTTGAAAATTCTGAAAATAATCGTCAATTGAATAAGTTGAAAATCCGTTATTCTCAAAATGAAGCAAAAACAAGAGGGGTTGTATCCATATATTCATTGATTAGTGTCAATATAGAATACACAATACGGGATGTTACGACTACTTTTGGATAAAATCCCTCATTTTTTTGCTTCATTTTGGAAACAACAGATTTTGTCCTTTATCTATAGACGATTACTTTCAGAATTTTCAAGCTATAATTTTGAGACTTTTACAAAAGTTGCTCTATACATTTAGCTAACATAAGATGCAAATGAAATTTTGATATCTTTGACGCATGCGCAGTAAAAAATTATTTAGTAAACCTACTCATTTTTCATACAATTTTTATTATTTTTGAATTCTGATTACAGGGTACTGTGTGCAATGTTGTTTGTCATATATTCTGAAAAGAATATTATTTTATATTAAGAACTCTGAAAATTATAAGGGAAAAATTTAGAAAAATTTGGGGCCATTTTTATAAAAACCTTAATTACTCTGCGAGTATGCATGCTATTTGCATAAAAATGAACACAGTGTATTACAATAAGGCATTCAATCATAATCTAGAGTTTGAGCGCTTTTGCTACATTAGTTTTGACAGGGTTATTCAAAAGATATTCATTCTTTTTTAATTTGTTGACGGTCCCCTATGGAGTTTCGGTAAAAAATCTTCACGGAGATGTATGACGTTATACTATTATATTTATACACTAAGAGTTTCGAGATGATTCCTCATGTATTTTTCTAGATGTTTAGTAAAATGTCTAAAATCGCAAGTGTCCCATAATCAATGGCAATATAGTGTATACACTATATTGCCATTGATTATTGGACACTTGCGATTTTAGACATTTTACTAAATATCTAAAAAAATACATGAGGAATCATCTCGAAACTCTTAGAGTATAAATATAATAGTATACGTCATACATCTCCGTGAAGATTTTTTACCGAAACTCCATAGGGGACCGTCAACACATAAAAAAAGAATGAATATTTTTTGAATAACCCTGTCAAAACTAATGTAGCAAAATTGCTCAAATTCTAGATTATGATTTAATGCTTTATTGTAATACACTGTGTTCATTTTTATGCAAATAGCATGCATACTCTCAGAGTAATTAAGGTTTTTATAAAGATGGTTCCAATTTTTTCCAAGTTTTTCACATAATTTTCAGAGTTCTTAATATAAAATAATATTTTTTTCAGAAAATATGACAAACAACATTGCACACAGTACCCTGTAATAAAAAATTAAAAAATAATAAAAATTGTATGAAAAATGAGTAGATTTACTAAATTATTTTTTACTGCGCATGCGTCAAAGATATCAAAATTTCATTTGCATACTATGTTAGCTTAATATATAGAGCAACTTTTGTAAAAGTCTCAAAATCATAGCTTGAAAATTCTGAAAGTAATCGTCTATGGAAAAAGGACAAAATCCGTTGTTTCCAAAATGAAGCAAAAAAATGAGGGATTTTATCCAAATGTAGTAGTACATCGCGTATTGTGTATTCTATATTGACACTAATCAATGAATATATGGATACAACCCCTCTTGTTTTTGCTTCATTCTGAGAATAACGGATTTTCGACTTACTCAATTGACGATTATTTTCAGAATTTTCAGGTTATGATTTTGTGACTTTCACTAAAGTTGCTCTATGCATTTAGCTAACATAATATGCAAATGAAATTTTGATATCGTTGATGCATGCGCAGTAAAAAATTATTTAGTAAACCAACTCATTTTGTATACAATTTTCGTTATTTTTTAATTCTGATTACGGGGTACTGTGTGCAATGCTGTTTGTCATATTTTCTGAAAAAAATATTATTTTATATTAAGAACTCTGAAAATTATAAGGAAAAAACTTGGAAAAATTTGGGACCATTTTTATAAAAACCTTAATTACTCTGGGAGTATGCATGATATTTGCATAAGAATGAACAAGGCGTATTACAATAAGGCATTCAATCATAATGTGAAGTTTGAACGCTTTTGCTACATTAGTTTTGACAGGGTTATTCAAAAGATATTCATTCTTTTTTAATTTGTTGACGGTCCCCTATGGAGTTTCGGGGAAAAATCTTCACGGAGATGTATGACTTATACTATTATATTTATATACTAAGAGTTTCGAGATGATTCCTCATGTATTTTTCTAGATATTTAACAAAATGTCTAAAAGAGCAAGTGTCCAATAATCAATGGCCATATAGTGTATATACACTGGTGTCCAAAAGTTAAGCATAATTGGTAATTAAGTAATTATTTTTAAGTAATGAAAGAAATATGAATCGGAATGTGCTGAAACTCCAGGTGTGTAAACCAAATAGTACGCGTCACATATTTTCGTGAAGATTTTTCCCCGAAATCGAACAGGGGACCGTCAACAAATTGAAAAAGAACGAAGATCTTTTGGATAACCCTGTCAAAACTAATGTAGCAAAAGCGTTCAAACTACACATTATGATTAATTTGCTTATTGTAATGTACTGTGTTAATTTTTACAAGGATAGCATGTATACTCGTAGAGAAATTAAAGTTTTTATAAAAACAGTCCTACATTTTTCCAAGTTTTTTGCTTATAATTTGCAGAGTTTTTATTATAAAATAATGTTCTTTTCTGAAAATATGACAAACATCATTGTACACAATACCCTGTCATCAGAATTTAAAAATAATAAAAATTGTATGAAAAATGAGTATGTTTAGTAAATAATTTTTCATTGCGCATGCGTCAACGATATCAAAATGTCATTTGCATATTGTGTTAGCTAAATGTATAGAGCAACTTCTGTAAAAGTTTCAAAAACATAGCTTGAAAATTCTGAAAATGGGAGCCTATAGAATCAACTCAAAATCCTTTATTCCCTAAATGAAGCAAAAAGATGAGGGGCTGTATCCATATTCCATTGTTTAGTGCCTACACAATATTGCACGTACAACTATATTTAGGTAAAACCCCTGATTTTTTTGCTTCCTTTAGGAATAACGGATTTTGAGTTGATTCTATAGGCTCCCATTTTCAGAATTTTCAAGCTATGTTTTTGAAACTTTTACAGAAGTTGTTCTATACATTTAGCTAACACAATATGCAAATGACATTTTGATATCGTTGACGCATGCGCAATGAAAAATTATTTACTAAACATACTCATTTTTCATACAATTTTTATTATTTTTAAATTCTGATGACAGGGTATTGCGTACAATGATGTTTGTCATATTTTCAGAAAATAACATTATTTTATAATAAGAACTCTGCAAATTATAAGCAAAAAACTTGGAAAAAATTAGGACTGTTTTTATAAAAACCTTAATTTCTCTACGAGTATACATGCTATCCTTGTAAAAATTAACACAGTACATTACAATAAGCCAATTAATCATAATGTGCAGTTTGAACGCTTTTGCTACATTAGTTTTGACAGGGTTATCCAAAAGATCTTCGTTCTTTTTCAATTTGTTGACGGTCCCCTGTTCGATTTCGGGGAAAACTCTTCGCGAAAATATGTGACGCGTACTATTTTGTTTACACACCTGGAGTTTCAGCACATTCCGATTCATATTTCTTTCATTACTTAAAAATAATTACTTAATTACCAATTATGCTTAACTTTTGGACACCAGTGTACATACAGATTCTTCTTTAGTTTTAGGTAAATCACAAATTTCCAACATTTTTAAACGTATTGCATTCAGTATCACTGAAATAAAATGTTTTGATTATTAAAATTACGCGAGACGCATGACGAGAAAGGGTTGCAATGCAAATGATGCCAATTGAGACCAGATCTGGCGAGTTATCATAGGCGCCGAGCTAACCGATAAGTACTGAATTTCGTTATGGAATGTTACCAGAAAACAAATGCTGGCTGTGACTGTACACATAGCTGTAAGAGCAAACGGGTCAATCTTCAGTAAACGGCCTACATGTGATAGAGATAAATCATAATTTTAATAAATATAATGTTTTTCTTTTTAAGGAATTACAAGCAAGAACGAAAAACCACGCGTTCAGCATAAATTATGAGAAACTTTCCAACACGTTCAGAATAAATATATTATTCATTGAAAAAACACCAGAATTTTTCTCTTCATCCGTGTATAAGATCTATAGATTGGTATTTATGCTGCATCTTATATTAAAAGTTAGATCAATTATGAGTACTAACTTGCACAGCGCAGTTTAAAAGTCTTATTCAACAATTTCCGTCAATGCGAAAATGTATTCTATGTCTTTTGTGTATCTCAGTATATGATCTATATCTACCATACTCAACCTTTTTTTTCTCGCGTGCCGCAACACTGATAATAATGTAACAAAGGAGTAATTAAAACTAGTCGTTGGGAGCCACCGTAATACTGACCCATCATGCATACTACAACATTTAAAAAAAAAAGTGTCAAACTAATTATAAAATGCATTGCCATTCCAAAAGAAAATTTTGAATTAAACTTTGAATTGAAATTTGAATGAAATAAAAGGTCATGAAAAATCAAAAAATGTGAAAAACAGGATTACAAATATCTCAGCAACTAATTATCCGATCAATTTCGTTCTTTATGTGAAATTTTTGTTTTTTATTTCTTCTTATAAGTCCTCTCCTTAAAATAAAAAAAATCAGAAAATTTTATATACCTTTCATTAGAATAAATTTTTTAAGAGTCCGAAAAGAATAGTTCCGGATCATCGAGGTTACTGATATTGCCAATAGGCTTCTTCCCTTTTTTACGTACTAAACACATACAAAATTTCAAATTTCTATCTCAATATGTTTAGGAGATAGAGCGTTCACAGACACACACACACAGACAGATGGACAGCAATTCCCCCCCCCCCCCCCTAAAAATATGTGTTTCGGAATCTTCAGTATCTGAAACGTTTAAATCCGCCAAATATTTTTTTTTTTTTTTTTCGATTTTCAAAACGATTGCAAGATTTACCCTATACTACGTATGATGCGAAAGTAATATATAACTAAAGTAGTATAACATAGCGACATAAAAATGTCGTTTAAGTAAGGATTAATATAATCAGGATTGAACATTTGTTACGAAAGATATGCTACCAAGAAATTTAATGGATGTATTTAAAAACAATATGTTTCGTAGTATTCCTATAATACAAATGGTGTGCAAATGTACTACGAGACTGTTCTTTGAAAACAGTACTATATATAAAACTTTTTGTTGCTAATTTTTCTGCCGTAAAAGTTTAATCCTAATAGCTATTATCAGCTATACAATGAATATGTAAAACAAACTTAATATTATGCCAATGCAGCTTTTTCTAGTTCTAAATAAACCAAAGAATTTTCTTTAATAAAGCAATCGTTTTCGCAATGCAAAAACTTTTTTATCTAAATATAGAAATGTAGTAATACAAAATTTTGTATAGTAATACAAAATTAAATGTTTTTTTTTTTTTTTTTTTTTTTTAACTAAGAAATGATGAATTATTAGAGAAGAGATAAAACTTCACGTAGAAAGAACTTTTGACTTGGGAAACTACATATAAGATATGATATTTCAAAATAATTTTAAATTAGTAATCATTATAGTAAATAATAGGACAGTAATTTTCTTTCCATAAAAAAGAACAGTTGAAATCTTAAATTTATGAACGGATGTATCAGTTCTCTTTCTTGAACGGATATATTATTAATGGCTATAATAATAGCTTTGTATTTTCATAAAAACATATAAAGTAAGTAATGAATCAAAGGGAAACAGACTATTTAAAGAAAAAGTTATTCAGAAAGAAATGTTTGATCGGATCCAAAATGATAAAGATATCAAAAAACACCCTATTTAGAAATATATTACGATATCTTAATCATTTATTATTCTACTACTATTACTATTACTATTACTACTGCTGTTAGAATATCTTACTCATTGCTTTTCTATTATCTAGATATATCATACTCAAGTGCCAGTCACTAAGTCTGCCCTAAGTGATAACGTTATACATGCACATTCCTAAATAAGTTTTTTGAAGGAAAATGCATTACATTTAATTGTAATAGTGTTTGTTTTACAAAAATAAATAAAAATTCCAAACTCTAACTTGCATAATTCTCGTATTATTTGGAAACTGCACTTTGATTACGACAATTTTAGATTTTCTAAATTTTTTGAAAGGAACATTTACTTGATTAAAATCTAAATTCAAAATACTCACTTAAAGCCTTTTTCGATTAGAAGAATAAAAAAAAAACAACAACAACAAACGCTATCGAAAAACTTTAATTATCGAAAAAATTCATATCATTCTATAGAGCTTGTTTTTACACGAAGTCTATTATTGTTTTTTAAATAAGAATCTCTATTTTTTCAAGATTGATTAAAGTTGATTTCAAAGCATTACTATAATAATTCTGTTTTTTTTTTGTTTTTTTTTATTAGTTTTTAAAACTAGTCTTTTCTACTCATAAAATCAAACGCATTTCATAAGTAAAAATTTGAGCATCACGCGATTTTAATATTTATTGCATTATGCTTTTACCACCATTTACAGTTGATTAATAAATCACACGATAACATTATTTTTCAGTCACATCTTATGAAATAAAAGCTGTACTGCATTTTCAACACTCTATCTGCAATTTACACAGAGATTTTGGGGTATGTTATGCATTTTTTTACAGTGAATTTTTAAAAATATTTGACCAGTATTGCTTTGAATTATATTAGACCAGTGTTCACTATACCTTTATTAAATAATGGCTCAACTGTCGGTATTTATATTTTACTGAAATCGTTCCAATAATAGCAATAAATATTTCGCCACAAAAAATCAAATATTTTTTCAATTTCTGTTTAAATAATATTCGAACAATATTGACTATATTTTTTTCTAAATATTGGTCTAGGTGTTTACATTTTACTGATATAGCCCTGTTATATTTTACTGAAATATCCCTAATTACTAGTCGTGCTGCTACATTCATAGCAGACGCTTTAATAGTCTTTTTTTTTTTTGTGCCTGAGAAAGGAAGATTAAGTTCTTTCGAAAGACCTTGCGCAATTTAATTTATTTTATGGTGTTTAAAATTTTTTTTTCACTTCGTATAAAAATTACGTCAAAAACAGCAAATATTTTTGCTATTTCTGTTTAAAACATTATCATCATATATATTATAAAGCAGAAGTTCTGAAACTTCCAAACGAGTGTTTTCAAAAACTACCCGATGGATCTTTTTGCAGATTATATCATTCGATAGGAAATATTTTTGCTGAGGTTTATGATACAAATATGCAGGGATAACTTTGATTTTTCGTACTAAATTTCGTATTTTTCGGTTATTTTTGACGGAAGGGTTGCAACAACTAACTTTTTGGCGATAATTATATTTCAAAAAAGAAATGAAATGCTTTCTCTAATGGAAAATAATATAAACATTTCGAAAAAAAATACTCTGTTAATTTATTGATTTAAAATAATTAATGATAAAAAGAAAAAAATCCGTTTAATGCAAACTAATATTATGAAAGGAAAATATTTATCTTTAACGAAAAAAAAAAAAAAAAAAAAAAAAAAAAAAAAGAATATAATAACTAATTGTAAGTAACTCAATGTGAAAGAAAGTTTTGAAGTGACACAATATTTGGCTATTTATTTCTTTCGAGCTAGATTAAAAGAAAACAACACATCAAAAATTTCATTAGGTAAAACATAAGTATTTTTTTTCTTTCTTTTTTTTTTTTAAATATTTTTAAATCTAATTTTCCCGTTATGTGTTTTACAGAAGAAACTCGTAGATTTTTTTTTTTTTTTTTTTTTTTTTAAAGGCTCTAATTGTTATTTGTATGCTGTTTGTTCCAATCTACTTTTGTCGCCAATCAATGCGATTCTAAACCAAAAAAAGCACAAGACGGAGAAAAGAACTATTCTCTCTCTCTCTTTTAATGAGTGAGAGCATTTTTAGGAAAACATTTTACATTTAACTTAAATACATATATAGCAGTTAATACCACAAAAATGAATAGTATTTAAATTTTAGGGTAAATGTTTTTCCACATACATAGATATTGTAAAATAATTTAACTGCAACTTTATTATTATTATTATTATTATTATTATTTTGGCACAGATATCTCATACGCACTACGTTGTTGCGATTTGTCTCTTACGCCAATACCATTTATACATCTAGGTAATTAACTGACGCCAAAGTGTCATTATTTTGCTTGATATGGCAACCCGGATGTTATTGTCTATTTATTAATAATTTGTCTATTTACTACAAGTACAATTTTTTCTTTTTTTTCCAATTATATAAATTATTTTAATCTAGGCACATTTGTCATACATGTACCACATTTGCGCGACTGCAATAAAATGGCGATTTTATGCCTCACTTGGTAACTTGGCTGTTGTTTAGAATTAATAAATTTTTATTTTATTTTTTTATTTTTTAAAGGACATAAATAGTTTTGTTTTATAATTATTAACTAAACTTTTGAAAATTTAATGTTATTTTCTATTTAAAATAACAGAAAATAATTGTAAACTCTATATGTAACTGGTATTTGAAAAAAAAAAAAAAAAAAAAAAAAAAAAAAAAAAAATTCTCCGAATCGGCATCAGAAGAAGAAGAAGAAAAAAAAAACTCGCCAATGTGGTGCGTATATGTCATGTATACATTTTTTTCACTATACTACAGTATTTAAACATGCTGTATAAATAACGACTAGCGGCCTTCGCCCGCTACGCTGGTCGGTTTATCTAAAGAAATCTTGAAGAAGTAGTTAGATAAGGTTCAGACATACATTAAAAAAAAAAAAAAGCAAGTCGATCATTCAAAAAACGTTGGGAAATATCAAATATTTACTGTAATTTTTTAAGAAAAACAAAGTTTCGAAAAAAAAAAATTAAATCGAAAAAAAAATTACACTGACATATTAATGCAAGGAAATTTTCCCAGAGAGAAAATTCGCCTTGAATACAATATTTCAAATTCTTTTAATTGCTTATAGGCGTTAATGCCAACATAGTGAAAAAAAATTCCATGCTGGGAATCGAACCCGGGCCATCAGTATGGCGCACTGACATTCTACCGACTAAACCACATGGAACGACAGCCAGCTTGAAACTTTCTCATACTTAAGTAGACTGGCGAAAACATAACGATAGCGCGTTTTAAAATCGCACAGTGACATCTATTGGATTTTATATGTACTAAAAAACGTTATGTACTAAAAAACGTGAGCAGCGCACCTAATAGTTTCTTTTGTTTCTTTTTGTTACTTTTTTGTCTGTTGTCCGATTTTGATGAAACAAAGCCTATACACTGCCCGGGAGTGTGCATTCTTCATTAGTGAAAACCGCATAAAAATCCATTCAGTAGTTACGAAGATAACCTCAAACAAACAGACAGACAGACAGACAAACAGACAGACAGACAAAAAATTCAAAAAATTTTTTTTTGTGTTTCATTGGTTTTCTTTTATCGCCCTGACTCCATTTTTGTCAATTATCTTCAATGTACAGACACACCGGGTCCTACTGTTTTATTATATGTATAGATTATTGTTTTTCCAAACATGTTTGGCACAGATTTTTATACACATTGAGGTATCTGACTATCGCCAAAACGGTGTTATTTCGCCTGATATGGTAACCCAGCAATAGTTGTTTCTGTATTAGTAAATTGTTTATTTACTTTCAATTTCTTTTTAGAAATTCTATAAATTGTTTTGTGCTATAGTAACTGTATTAATATTTTCGTTTTAAAATAACGAAAATAATTTTTAAAAATGCACATTTCTTTGCTATTCTCAAACGAGGATTTTGCCGCATTGGTATTAGAAGGAAATCTTGCAAATCCGGATTTGTGCCGGAGTTTTTTGTGAAATATGATATTTTCAAATGTAAATTGAGTGCTACTTGATTAACAAGTCGGCCAGTTTCACCAAACTATTCAAATTTACATAAATTCATTTTAAATAACGAAAGAACAATAAACATAAATAAAAAATACAAATTAAAAGTCGAATTAAAAAGCACTTATGACGTAAAAGAATACGTGTATCACGTGTAATTTCAATTGCTATCATACTTACGATCATCGATTATTGACATTTATTCCTATATTCTGCTATTAATTTTTTTCTCGATAGAATAATCAAGTAGTACCGTACATTGTACAAACTCCAGTTAATATTACAAAAATAGAGCTAAATAACTAAATTTAGGTGCAAATGCACGCACCCATGTTGTAAGAAAGAGGCACAAATGTCATATGTACCACGTTGGGGTGATACATTTCTGGCGTCCCTTTAACAGAAACTTCGTTTTCAAATGACAGATACATTTCTATTTTCTACTTTACTTTTCTATGTATAGAGCGTAACATTTTGTATCATTTTAAAATGCAAATGAAAGTAAATAAATAGTTCATTAATAAATTAAAAACAAAGTTGGATTACCATAAGAGGCATAAAATGTTCATTTTGTTTCAATCACGCCAACGTAAAGCGTATATGACATCTGTATCGAAAAATGAATTTCACACATTCAAAAAACATTCACCTTATTTTTCTAAGGAAAACTTTATTTAACTTTATTTATTCTGCTGCATTCCAAAAACAGAACACTGTAATAGATTTGTACGTTGCGAAATATAATATAATACTGATAGAGGATGTATTAAGGTTTCCACAGGTACCCATATTCTCAAGTTGAGAGGTTTAGAGTTCAAAAACTATCAAATGAAAATGAATCACTTGAAAATTGTTTAAATTCAATGGTCAGTCTCTGCGAACATAATGCTCGCTATTTTAGAAGTATAGCGAATAGACAATATTTAAATTGCTCTTTTCATAATTGCCTCATTTATCTATCAAACTCTACAATAAATGGTCAACTGAAATATTTTTTTCTTAAAAGCTCGAATTTTATCGAATGCATAAGCTGATACAACAACATAATATTCTATTATTATTTTAATATATTTTGGCGTCAACGGGCCTTGATTCCATTGTTGTTGTTTTTATTTTTGGCTCAGTTTTGTTTTTTCTAGCTCGCTGAGTTTTGAACTGATGAAGAATCTCGACGGTAGATTCGAAACAGCTGTTTGCTAACTTTTAATGCATTTATAATCGTTGGTTTTCTATCTTTAAATACAATGGCGTTTTGTATGATTTTCAGAAATGTGAAAGAGCATTCGAGGTGAAGTTGCTTTAAAAAACACAATCATATTCAATATTTTGTTTGATTCATGTTTTGTTTTGAAAAATAGACCAGCGCAGAGGGCTTAGCCTGCTAGTATATATTATAAAGCAGAAGTTTTGAAACTTCCAAACGGGTGTTTTCAAAAACTACCCGATGGATTTTTTTTGCCGATTGTATCATTCGATAGGAAATATTTTTCCGAAGGTTTATGATTCAAATTTACAGGGATAACTCTGATTTTTCGTAGTAAATTTCGTATTTTTCGGTTATTTTTGACAAAAGGGTTGCCAGTAGCTGTTTTTGGCGAAAATTATAATTGCTAAAAGAATTAAAATGGCTATATCTATTAGAAATATTACAAATATCTTGCAAATAATAGCAGAAAATAACTACTGATAATATTAATAATAATAAAGAAAGACCGCTTAAATGAGGCGTAATACTATAAAAATATATTTATCTTGAAAATGAAAAAAATATTTGTAATGCTTAAAAAATAAATTAACGCGAAATATAACAATTGGTTCAACTTTTGGCGACTTATCCCTGGTGTTAGAATAAAAACATGAATTTCAGAAATTGATTAAATGAATTTTGAATGATAGTTATTTCCCTTTTTATTATTTTCTTTCTCTTTTTTATCGAATTTCCGTATAATATAACTTACAGCAGAAAAAAGCAGATCTGATTGTAAAAGACACTGTAAGTTGTGAGTTACTTTTCGTTTCTATACCATTTTCATCTTGCTTTTGTCGCCAAAGAATGTGTTTTTAAGCCGAAAATGCACTACTGACTTAATGCCTGACTTAGGTTCTTAATGGTCAAAATAATGTTTTTTTTTTTTTTTTTTTTTTTTTTTTTTTTTTTTTTTTTTCAAAGTAAAGATAATTTTTAGAGTATATTTTAATATTCAATCGTAAATTATATAGATATGAGTATAACTCTTTTATTTCTTTTTTCAAATGTTTTCATTGTTAATTTAATTTTTATTCCGCCCTTTCGTCAATTTCACTTACAGGAAAAATTTCAGTTTTAAAATTTAAAAACTGAAGAAGGAAAGATTAAAAATCGATTAAAAATCTACCCCCAAATTCCAAGATTAAATGTCAATAATGGATGATCGTAAATGTCACATTCACTTGACATTAAGCATAATATAAATACTAATTATATCATCAAGTGATTTTTAATTCGACATTTTATTTCTACTTTTATATATGTCCTGCTAATTTGTTTTTCGTTATTTAAATGGAAATTTATGCTAATCTATATAATCTGGCTAATAGTTTGGCGATTTGTATAATTTGGCGAAATTGGTCGACGGCAGGGATGCAAAAATCTAGGCGCCAGAGGGTAGTCTCTCACCACTAAAATTTTAAAGTTTTTTTCGCTCAAAATTTAATAGCATTCTAGGGAATTTTAAACGAAATATTAGATGAAGAAAAACGAAATAAATTTTGTGGTGAGAAACTGCCTGCTGGCGCCTAGATTTTTGCACCCCTGGTATAACCAAGTAGTACAGAAGGAAAAATTTTGCCATTCAAAGTAAATTTATGCAATTATGCGTTATTACTATAGATAAATTCAACATTTTGAAATTAAAAACTCCCGCTGAATAAAATTTACAAGTCTTTTTTAATTGACCATTTCCTCTTCAATATTTCTTCAATCAAACTTTCGTTATTATCTTTCGCGCAGGCTAACAAAAATGTATTTTAAATATTTCATTAGATAAAACGTAAATAAAATTTTTCTATTTTTTAAAAGAATATTTTTAAAATCTAATTCTACCATTATGTGTCTTACAGGACAAAATAGCAGAATTACTTTTAAAAATGGTTTTATCTGTTAATTGTATGTTATTTGTTTATTTGGGTGTTTGAATTTACTTTTGTCAACAAACAATGCGATTTTATACCATGAAGGCATAAGTCGGCGCGATGTTCACAATTACTAAATTCTCTCCCTCTCTTTTAAATATGTAAGAGCATTTTTAGGATATTTTTTTTATGTTTAATTGTAAGTATATAAATAGAAGTTATAGCAAAAAAAAAAAAAAAAAAAAAAAAAATGAGTATAATGTTTAAATTTTAGCATAAATGTCTTCCTCATCCAAAATGTGAAATAATTTAATTGCCACTTTTTAAAGTATTGGAGCAGATGTCATATACGCACCACATTCGCACGATTGCAACAAAATGGCGATTTTATGCCCCACATGGTAAACCGACTATGGTTGTTTATTTATTAATAAACTATTTATTAACTTTCATTTTGTTTTTTAAAATAATATAAATAATTTTGTTCTGTAGCTATTAATTAAACTTTTTTATTTATTATTTTTTTTTCCAAACAATACAAAATAATTAAAAAATATTTATGAAATTGGTAATTAAAAACCAAGTTCTCCAGATTGGCGCCAGAAAAAAATTGCGCCAATGTGGTGCATACATGACATCTGTGTCAAAGTTTTTTCTTATACATAGGTAGGGAAAATGCAGTATAAATACCGATTAAAGTTTTTTTCCAAATGGAAATTTTGTCACGCATTTGGTCATACACTCATCGAGGTATCTCACTGGCGCCAAAATGGCATTATTTGCCTCATATGGTAACCCAGCTATAGTTGTTTATCTGATGATAAGTTGTTTATTTACTTTCATTTTTTTTTCTTTTTTTAAATGATATTTGTTGTTTTGTTCTACAGTTACTTTTTATTTATTGTTAATTGCTGTTTAAAATGATAGAAAATAATAAAATATACATAAATTTCTTTGGTATTCTAAAACGAGGATTTTGCCACATTGTAGTTGCAAGATAATCGTGCTAAACCTATTGCGTATATGATGTCTGTGTAGGAATCTTTTGTGAAATATGAAAAATGTAAATTGGCTACTACTTAATTATCACGTCAACCAATTTCGCCAAATTATACAAATTTACATAATTTTATCTTAAATAACTAAAGAGAAAATGCTTAAATACGAAAGAGCAAATAATTTTGTTTTCATTTTTCAGGAGGAATTTTTGCAATAATAAAGTAATTGTTGTAGTGAGAATTTTAATGTGTGTGTGTGTGTTTTTTTATCGTTGGCAACGTGCTGTAATGAAAAATGTTTATTTTTTTTTCTTGCCATTGTTTTGTAAGAATTGGTTTTGTCAAAGCCATGTTAAGATGGTATTCAAATTTTTGAACCCTTCCCAATTACCACCCCCTTGGGCCGATTTTGCTCATTTGCAATTCCAACTGAGATATTAACCATCTCAATGTACTTGACGAGTTTGAAGATAATTCTTGCATAATTGTGCCTTTTATCGTGCGGACAAAATTTAATATATATATAAACTTTTTAGGTGGGAGTATCTTTGGGTTCCTGGCTTCACACAATGAAAAGTTGTGTAACGATGGTAACGACTGTAATAATTAATATTTCTTCAGATAAGGGAAAATTTTAAATCCTGTTGCCATAATGGTCTCATTTCGCTTCCAAATGTGCACTGTTAGTAATAAACTAAAATAGTTACTTCTAAATAGCTGGTTTTTGCGCAACGTTTAAGATAATTTAATATCACAACGGTGTCTAAATCGTATTCAGCAATGAGCAAGGTGCTGCTGAAGATCCGAATTATTTAAAATATAAATTTAAATTCACCAGTTCGTTTCATCCACGGTTGATTTTGAAATATTGACCAGCGCAGCGGGCATAGCCTGCTAGTTAAATATTAAATATATAAAATATTATCAATTACAAATAAATATTAAAAGAGTTAAAATAATATTAAACCAGTAACCAGTATTGACTATTTTTTTACTTAATATCGACCAATTTCTCTTAAAATATTATTAAATGTTATATATATAACAATATTATCTGTTAAAAAAAATCCCTTTCGGCATGGCCTATAGGCGGAGGTAGATTTCAAAAAGTTTTCATCACAAAAAAAAAAAAAAAAAAAAAAAAAATTATTAGAGATAAACCCAGTTTAACTCGCTTTTAAATTTTTTTTAATTTCATTTTTCTGTAAGAACTGGTTTTATCAAAATCATCTTAAACGAAATTCTACTCAAATGCCCATTTTGGCAACATATTTTGAATTATATTCTTACTTTATTTAAAAATAATTGACCAATATGCTCATTATATAGTTCCTAAATAACAAAAAACTGTTAATTAAATTCGTTTGACAGCAAAATTGAATTTAAAAATGAGTCATAAAATAACCGATTTATTTTTTTAATACATCCACAATTCTTTAATCAAGATCGCTTTGACAAATATTGTGCGAAGTGCACACTTTGACAGATTTTTTTAAATATATATTTAGCCTTTATCAAAAATCTGACCAATACACAGTAATTACACAGTTCCTAAATAACAAATAACTGTCAATTGCATGCGTTTGAGAGGAAAATTGAATTTAAAAATGAGTCATAAAATAAACAATTTGTTATTTGAATACAGCCTCAATTCTTTTATCATGATCGCTTTGGGAAATTTTTTTGCGAAGTGCTTACTTTGACAGCTTTTAAAAAATATATATTCACCCTTTATCAAAAAATCGACGAATACGCACATTATATAGTTCCTAAGTAACAAAAAACTGTCATTTGAATGCGTTTCAGAGTAAAATTGGACTTAAAAATGAGTCATAAAATAACCAATTTGTTATTTGAATACCCACAGTTCATTAATCATGATCGCATTGGGAAATTTTGTGCAAAGTGCCCATTTTTGCAGCCTTTTTTTAAATATATTCTGCCTTTATCAAAAAACTGGCCACTCCGTCACATTATATAGTTCCTAAATAAGAGAACCTGTAAATTGGATGCGTTTGAGAACAAAAAAAGATTTAAAGGTAAAAACGCAATTTCTTAAATTTCCTCAAATTTCAATCACCATAACTTATTGAAATTCTGTTCAAAATACCCTTTTTGGCAGCCTTTTTAAAAATATATTCTGCCTTTATCAAAGAACTGGCCAATCCGTCACATTACATAGTTCCTAAATAAGAGGACCTGAAAATTGGAAGGGTTTGAGAACAAAAATGAATTTAAAAATGACTCAGAAAAAACGCAATATGTTATACTTCCCCAATTTTTCATTGACAACTTCGGGAAATTCTGTTCAAAATACCCTTTTTGGCAGCCTTTTTAAAAATATATTGTGCCTTTATTGAAATACTGGCCAATACGTCGCATTATACAGTTCCTAAATAGGAGGATCTGTCATTTGGATGCGTTTAAAATCAAAAATGAATTTTAAAATGAGTCAGAATATAAGCAGTTTGGATTTAAGGTTTTTTCTCCAACTCCTATTTTTGTTTAATTTATTTTTGCTATAAGAATTGGTTCTATGAAAAACTTGTTAATATAAAAGTTGTAGATATTATTGTGAAGATGTAAAATAAATTTAATTAGATTTGATTGCTTAAGAATTTAGTAAGTTATGGATTTTTTTCTTTTTCCTCCCCCCTTTTTCTTTTCGTTTTTAATTTTTTTCATCGATAAAAATTGGTCCCATCAAAAACTTGTAAATGCAAAAGTTTTAGATAATATTGAGTACATTTATGTAAAATTTAGTTGGATTTGATATCTTGAGAATTGACGAAGTTATGATTTTTTTTCTCCCAAAAACCATGTTTTTTTCGCCCCTTGAGCCCATTTTTAACTTTATCAAAAATCTGTCATGTATAAACTTTTTGCCCGTTTCTTAGAAGTAATATAAACTTTAAACTGATTCTATATCTATTTTAATTAAGAAGTTATCGCGTTTTTTCTGTTTTCACAAAAACCCTCCCTATTTCCACCCCCTTGGTCCGATTTTGCCCATTAACGAACTCAACCGAGATTTTAAGCTCCTTGATTTTATGTAGAAGTTTGAAAAAGATCTGAGCATAATTATGGAAGTTATCGTGTCTAGAAGAAAGTGATATACACCGATAGATAGATAGATAGATAGATAGATAGATAGATAGATAGATAGATAGATAGATATATAAACTTTTTTACTGATGGTAGTTTTGGGGTCTAGGAGTCATGATTCGTGTAGATCCGCAAAAATTTTTCAGAAATTCCAAGATGGGAGACAATGCAATAGGTAGTATTTCATACGAAATCTACCTAATAAGTGGTCTCCGGATTCTTACAGCTATAAAATTTTCGAAATTTTAATTTTTTTAGATGCCAAACTCGTTTTGATACATTTATAGTTAAATTTAAAGATTGAAATTTAGTTACAAAACTCTAGATAGTTGTATTGTTCGACTAAGGGATATTTCGGCTTGCCTTTTTAAGGGATCTCAAGACTCTTACAGCTTTAAAATTTTCGAAATTTTAATTATTTTAGATAATAAACCCCTCTAGATATATCTACAGTTAAACTTAAAGATTGAAATTGAGTTACCAAACTATAAATAGTTCAAGTGAGGGATATTTCGGCTTGCCTTTTTAAGGGATCTCAAGACTCTTACAACTTTAAAATTTCCAAAATAACTTTTTTAGGTGCTAAACTCTTCTTGATTCATTCACAATTAAATTTAAATGTTGAAATTGAGTTACCATGCTATAGATAGTTCAACTGAGGAATATTTCGGTTTGTCTTTTTAAGGGGTCAAGACTCTTACAGCTTTAAAATTTTCAAAAAATTAATTTTTCTTAGATGTTTGACTTCTCTTGATACATTCATAATTAAATTTAAAGATTGAAATTGAGTTACCAAACTGTAGATAGTTCAACTGAGGGATATTTCGGTTTGTCTTTTTAAGGGGTCAAGACTCTTACAGCTTTAAAATTTTCAAAAAATTAATTTTTTGCATGTTTGACTTCTCTTGATACATTCATAGTTAAATTTAAAGATTGAAATTGAGTTAACAAACTATAGAAAGTTCAACTGAAGGATATTTCGGTTTGTCTTTATAAGGGGTCAAGACTCTTACAGCTTTAAAATTTTCAAAAATTTAATTTTTTTAGATGTTTGACTTCTTTTGATACATTCATAGTTAAATTTAAAGATTGAAATTGAGTTAACAAACTATAGATGGTTCAACTGAAGGATATTTTGGTTTGTCTTTTTAAGGGTCTAGACTCTTACAGCTTTAAAATTTTCAAAAATTTATATTTTTTTAGATGTTTGACTTCTCTTGATACATTCATAGTTAAATTTAAAGATTGAAATTGAGTAACAAACTATAGATAGTTCAACTGAGGGATATTTAGCTTTGGGTTTATAAGCGGTCAAGACTCTTACAGCTTTAAAATTTTCAAAAATTGAATTTTTTTAGATGTTTGACTTCTCTTGATACATTCATAATTAAATTTAAAGATTGATATTGAATTACCAAACTATAGATAGTGATATTTTTCGACTGAGGGATATTTCAGCTTGTCTTTTTAAGTTATCTCAAGATTCTTACTGCTTTAAAATTTTCAAAATTTTAATTCTTTTAGATGCTAAACTACGTTGATACATTTATAATTAAATTTGAAGATTGAAATTGGGTTAACATTCTGTACATAGTTGTATTGTTCAACTGAGGGATATTTCGGCTTGTCTCTTAACCCTTTAATTCCTATGCTAAAACACGTTCTAGAAATTATGTAGTTCATTTCACACCAGAAAATTTCAATGGCTATTTTCGTTTTATTTAAATACAGAATGTTCTGTTATTGATTAAAGCAAATATTGTTGTTTTAAATTTCTGGTGGGAACTGAAATATACGAATTAAAATATCTCGGGCGGTCTCGGGCGGTTTGGGATCCAGAGGGTTAAAGGAGTCTCAGAACTCTTACACCTTTAAAATTTTCAAATTTTTAAATTTTTTAGATGTTTAACTTCTCTTGACGCATTCATAATTAAATGTAAAGATTGAAATTGGGTTAACATACTGTAGATAGTTGTATTGTTCGACTTAGGGATATTTAGGCTTGTCTTTTTAAGGGGTCTCAGCACTCTTACACCTTTAAAATTTTCGAAATTTTAATTTTTTTAGATGTTTAATTTCTTTTGATACATTCATAATTAAATTTAAAGATTGAAATTGGGTTACTAAACTATAGATATTTGTATTATTTGCACTGAAAAAAAAAAAACAGGTTTCTCAAAATTGAGTAAAAAGTACTCAGTTTTAAGTACTTTACACTCTCAAATACCGATCCAAATGTACTCAAAACTGAGAAACTCATACACATATTTTTAATCATTTTCTGAGATCAGGTTTGCACTTTTTTTCTACGTAGTAGAGTCGGGGCAGAACTGGACTTAAATATTCTCAGGATGTGTAGGGCAGTCACTATGTTTTCTAAAAATATTAATAGCTAAGCTTTCGTTAACAGAATCTTTGGAAGTATAAAAAAAGATGGTTTTTAATTCACTTCTCAATAACGTGAAACTTTCTGACTAATTCTTTTATTGTAAATGCATAAAATTGACAGGCATGACTATTGAAATAATTGGAATCGAATGGGTTTTCTATTTTTTGTAAATAAATTAATTATCAAAATGTAAGAGATTTTTGTCACGTGACTGCAGGTTTTTCCCTTTTCCCATGTAATTGCTTCCAAAAACTCAATTCACAACGCTGACTTTGACAGTATTTCTAAAAAATATAATGTATTTATTAAAAAAAGAAAGAAAAATGAAAACACCATTCGATTACATAGATTCTGAATAAGAAAAATCAGCAAAACTTATACATTTCGTAAAAAAATGAATTTATAAACGTGTCAGGGTCAGAGAACATTTCACAGAACTTTAATAAATGACAAAGAAATATTTTCGCAAATACATATTTTATAATCAGTGGCGCAATCAGAATTCGGCTCTGGGGGGGGGGGGGGGGTAGAGTTGCATGATATCTACTTGCCTGAATTTAGGAAAAGAAGTGACCGGAAAAAAGGTTATCGAAAAAAATGACATAAAACTACAAAAGCGGAGAAAAGTGACATGGAAAAAAATTTACTGGGAAAAAAGGGACAAGGAAAAAATGTTACTGGAAAAAAAAAAAAAAAAAAAATGACAAGGAATTGATTTTGGGGATTTATGAGTATGAAGGGGGATTCGGGAGGAAGGCTCTTAATTTAGGTAAATGGGTTTTTCATGCTAAATTAACTGTTTTGGTTCAATTTTTGGATATATGTTCATACTGAAAATATGTTTGCCTGATTAGTTTTTGGAAGGGATGATTAACCCCCTCCCCCTCCCCCTCCTCCCTATATAAGATGAATGGGTTTTTAAGCAGAATTATCCAATGTGTGTCAAATTTTGGATATAGGTTCTTTCTGTTAAGGCTTATGTATAGTATTGTGGTGTCGCGGCCTGAATTTATCTTTACTCAGGTTCTTTATTAGAACCATAAATCAATTAATAAAAAAAATATCTAAAACGACATTACAACTCCATGGAAGCCACGCTTCAATATTACATTTCGCTTTGCACGTCTAAGCCATCTTACATCAATGTACTTTCTTGTACATTACCAGCACATGTCTCTCTTCCAACTACCTTCCTTCTCTCTCAATGCTCAATAATCCCAGTGTCCCCCTCAGCTCATTGCCACTAGACAAGTGCAATCATTTTTCTAGGCATGTCCTTTGAGGTCAATAGCACCTATTCTTCTCAGCTTTTGAATGAAGATACTTTCACGGGAAGCGAAATATCTCACCACTCTGTGCGATGTGGCGAGAAAATGCTTGGCGGGACTTCACGATTAGCACCAATCAACAGACACAGGAGCAAACAGCAAACGGTAGTGTCTAAACAGCATCTCTAGGAATCACAAAACTGGTGCATGCGTATTTATCGTGCTCTCGCACTCGGCAAAGGCTATTTCTATTGTTTTTGTATAAAATTTATACAAAAACAAGGGTTTGAAAAAAAAAAAATAGTTTTTTGAATGTTTAAGTTACAAAAATATTTTTCAAAGTTTACTAATTAATATAATTAATAATTAATTATATAAATATATTACATAATTAATTAATATATAATATATTTATATAATAAAAAAATAATTATGTTATTTATATTTTTAAAAAAATGTCATTTTTGATTAAAACTACATGCATTTTGTTTTTCAAGGTGCAATTAATTACATAATGTAATTAGCATTATTATTAATAAATTATTACATATTCTTAATTTTATTATTTATTAATTTATTGTTATATAATAATATTAATATAATCATGTATGATTTATATTGAAAAATCTATTATAACTTTCTATAAATATTATTGGCTCTTTATATTGGCTTAGTATTAATTAATAATTATAAAGTATAGCAATATAATTAGTATACCTATTTTTCAAGAAGCTATGAACTTTGAATAATCATTATTGATAAAAAGTGAAAAAAAATGTTGGTTATGTGTATATATTTTGTAATTAATACTTCAAATTTAAAAACCAATTTAAAGAAAATCCCAAATGTTTAAGATTAATTTAGCATTCAGTATAAAAGCTTATTATTATTTATTTAAAATAGGCTAATTGTATAGCATGAATATAGTTATAATTAGGATATAATCAAAATATTTATTATTTTTATTAAGAAAAGGAATTAATTGTATAGTATAAATGAAATATGTATGAACATTTTATAATTGTTAATATTTAACAATATTTATTAAATCAATATAATAAATTGTTAATGATTAATATAATTAAAATATAATAAATGTAATATTACTAATATGAAACTAGAATTAAATATTTAGTGCAATTAAAATGATTTCAATGTTTATCAAAATCTAGCATTCTGCAAATCTAGATCATATTTTAAAATTGGTAGTAGAGACCATTTTTTTTTCCAAATATTTAAAAGAAGAATACAGTACATATCACTTTCGAAAAATAACATGTAATTCAATCTGAAATTAGATTTTAGCTGCGACTAAAATCTGTTGAATGAATCTTTATTTGCAAAATGTCCTGGAACTAATACTTGAATTACCAATTTTTCAATACTTGCATGGGTATTATTTTATTATCCTGTCGATCAATTTTGCCAAATTATACAAATCCCCTAACTATCTGAAAAGTTAAACAAACTGACATAATTTTTATTTTAAATAACAACAGCAACAACAACAACAAAAAAAAGACAAGTTAATAAACCATTAATAAAAATGTAAATAAAAAGTCAAATTAAAAATCACTTGATGATGTGAAACGCTTTTACCCTGTTTAATATCAAGTGAATGTGACATTTACGATCATACATTATTGGCATTTAATCTTATAATTTGTTGATAGTTTTTTTTTAATCGATAGGATAATGAAGTAGTAGTACCCTTGCATGTATACTTTATCAGACCTGTAACAAAAACTATTCACCAACAATTAAATTATTAAAAAATATACACTATTCTATAATAGAAATTCATTGAAATGAATAAAATAGTGTATGATACTTTGACATTATTTATTTAAACATTAAGCTAAAAGTACATAACAAAAAATGTGTAGTCAGATAAGCATGTGACAAGAATCTTGGCATTTATTTTTGCGTGCTTTTTATGATAGTTGCTGTTCAGATTCCGGAATATTTTTATTTAAAATAATGTCACCAGTTATTCATAGTAGTAAAAATATCAATGCAACTGTTAGAAATATTACAACTGATTTTCTACTATCAATGTTTCAATAGCATTAAAAGTATTTCATAAGAATGTATAGCATTAAAACTATTTCATAAGAAAGAGTCCAATATTATATATTTAATTAAAATTAGAAGAAAATAGGGGAAAGGGATATACTAACCCCTAGTTTCACATCCATCAAAACAACGATCTAATATAATTATTCATGTCTTTATTATTGCATATTCAATTTTTACAAGGATAGAATGGGGGAGAACATGATAAAATTACTTTAAAAAGGGGAAGAATCCTTAAAGTGACATTTAATATTCCAAAACAAAATATAAATATTTATACTTTAATTACTAAACATTAAAAACTCAAAAAACTCACAAAACTTATAAAAAAAAAAAAAAAAAAAAAAAAAAAAAGCTTAAAAATACATTTTTGAGGGGTGGAAAAATGATACTCTTTATATTTCTAATAATGTACTGTTATTTTTATTTAATGTATATTTAATAATATACTCATATTTTAATTATAATATCTTTACAATACAGTTCAGTTAGTCCCTCAACCAATAATGTGTTTAAATCTTTTTAAAATAATCAGACGATGAAATTAGTAAATTTTTAGACTTTTTAATCTTATTCAAATATGTAAATATGCAATGCGTCTTTTAATAATTAATATTATAAAAGTTCACAATGAATTTGAGAATCTAAAATTTAAGTAATCTCTAAATTTAATATTAATTAATAATAAAAAAAAAAAATATATATATATATCATAATGTGATTTTTTTTTATTGACCAACACACATAAATATTGAGTTATGTATAGTACATAAAATCCATAGCTCGTTAAATAATGTATTGTGAAAAAACAGTTTAATTTAATATTTTTAAATTTCATTACTTTAATAAAATAAATTCATTTACACGGAGTTGGAGTTCATTTTTATTATTCAAATTTGTTATTATTGCACATTTCCAATGCAAAATTTGTAATCAATTTTGTGAATTCTTTCTGTGCACGTATTTTTTCGCTACGATTCTTCTAAGTTTAAATATAAGAAGTCTGTGAAAATTACAGTTTTGTGAACTTGCGGTGTAAATACACAGAATCTTTCTCATATACTGCTCGAGATCGCTCTTCTTTACGCGATCAACATAAACAGGACTGCTACACTCTCCGTGAGCGAAAACACCCTCAAGTATTTATCTCACAAATCCAGAAGTCTCGCCAAGCATTTTCTCGCCACATCTTACAGAGTGGTGAGATATTTCGCTTCCCTACTTTCACCCCTGCATACCTTTTCACAATACGACTTCGCTATC
Organism: Maratus speculifer; assembly: GCA_964019185.1. Taxonomy (NCBI): domain Eukaryota; kingdom Metazoa; phylum Arthropoda; class Arachnida; order Araneae; family Salticidae; genus Maratus; species Maratus speculifer. The sequence continues at coordinate 220,508,454 of OZ025301.1, forward strand.
TTCTGCCACGATTAAAATTGTCAGTACGTCTTCACAGTATATAATGCCTGAAGAATTTTGGGAATTTAATGGTTAAGCATAGAGGGGAAATGGGGGATAACCTCTCTTAAATTAAATAAACGGTTTTTTACGCAAACTTATCCGATTTGCTTCATATTTTGAATGTAGACTCATTAATATAGGGCTATCCCTGATTAGTTATGGGGTTCTTTTGCTAATAAAAAGGGGGCGGCGTCGATTATTCTCCCCTTAAATTAGATAAATTGTTTTTTATGCACAATTATCCGATGTATTTCAAATTTTGGCTATTGGTTCTTTCTCATAAAGTTAATCCCTGAATAGTTTTAAGGGTTTGTTTATATATCCTCAATAGCTATTTGCATGTAAAACTGTGGTTTATGTTTCTGCATAGCATTTTTAAGTATTCTATAAATATCCTAACAAAGAAAATAAATATCCTGTTTTTCTTAAAATATTTTTTTCTTTTAATTAAAATTTGTTTTTTTTTAAGCATTCAAACTTGAAGATCTATCAAGAACTACAGGTTTTTAAACAATTAACTTTCTTATTACTAACATAAGCCAGTAATAAAAAAACTATTTTTATTACTACAATACAAATTAATGAATTCACTAGCTCATTTGTTCGTGGCATACAATATAGTTTGTACACTGTAAAAAAAATCTGTAACCTTAGTAATCTAAATTATCCGAAATCTCTTATGCTTACTAAAATTTTATGTGTACACTGTACAAGAAAATGATGTCAATCTACAAAACTTGTAAGCAAAACTAAAACCATCTGTAACTTTACAAAAGAATTTACTAAAATTTTGGTAACTTTACTAAAATTTTATCTATAATGCTTGTTATCGTTACTTAAAAAGTTCTTGGAATACGATTTCCCAAAAAAATTCTTAGTAACCTTAAAATTTGTTTGATTCAAAGTGCAAATCTGTATCTGTTACATGAATTTTTATTGTTGCCGTTACATAAAAAGTTCTTGGAATACAATTCTACTAGAAAAATTTTTGTAATTGCCCAAATTTTTTTTTACAGTGTACATTAAAATTTTCTAACATATATTTTTAAAATGTTTTATATTATATTTTGTAATGTGTAATATGGGACATTAATTAGTAAAAATCCAGTTTTAAATGATAAATATTTGGCGTAAATTAAAATGACAATTACAATAAATGATTTAGCATATTACTTTTTTCACAAATAAATAAATAAATAAATAAAATTAATAAATAAACCAGTTTTAAAGGCAAAATGAATAGAAATTTATCATTATAAGGAAAAAGGTAAAATGTGTTATAATGTTTTCTGACATAATTATTTTCAATCATTAAATTAAGAAATAAAGAAAAATTATTTTTATTTGTTATTTTCATTCAGTTGCATTCAACTCGCTTTTTTATGTTTCTAGATATTTTTGCGGAAAATCTTTACTGGAAAATCTCCTGATCTACAAATTTCCTAAGAGACTAGCCGCCCACGATATCTACCGGACACCCCCCTCCGTCGAAAGGGGAAAGCAAGCTTCTTTCCCCGAAAGGGTTACCTGAATGTACTGCTGCATCCCTCCCTATTTTAACTATATTCATTAGCTTATACGTCTTATCATAATGAACCTACATCCAAAATTTGAAGCAAATCGGATAATTCTGCATAAAAAGCTTTTATGTAATTTAAGGGAGGTTATCCACAGTCCCTCCCCCTCTATGCTTAGCCATTAAGCCCTTAAAACTTATTAGGGATCCACTTTATGAGAAAGAACCTATATCAAAAATTTTAAATACATCGGATAATTATGCATAAAAAACAATTTATCTAATTTAAGGGGGGAGGGAGAATAATCGTCCTTTTCCCTATTTATACTTAGCAAAAGAATCTCATAACGAATCATGGATAAGCTTTACCATAAAGGACCTACATCCAAAATTTGAAGCAAATTGGATAATTCTGCATAAAAAACTATTTATTTAATTTAAGGGGGTTTATCCTCTGTTTTTGCCTCTATAATTAGCCATTAAACCCTTAAAACTGTTCAGGGTTTCACCTTATCAGAAAGAACCTATATTAAAAATTTGAAATACATGGGATAATTCTGAATAAAAACAGATTTATCTAATTTTAGAGGGGGGATAACTGCTTGCCCCCTTTATAAAAAGCAAAATAACTCCTTAACTAATCAGAGATAAGTTTTATCATGAGGAACCAATATCCGAAATTCGGCTCAAATCGGATAATTCTGCGTAAAATGCCATTTATTTAATTTAAGAGGGATTATTCCCATCCCCCATCTCTTTATACTTTAAACCATTTAAGACTTTAAAGTCTTAAAGCTATTCAGGTATTCACCGTATCAGAAAGAGCCTATATTTAAATTTTGAAATACATCGGATAATTCTGCATAACAGATTTATCTAATTTGAGGGGGAGATAACTGCTTGCCTCCCTTTAAAATAAGCAAAAGAACGCCTTAACTAATCAGAGATAAGTTTTATCATAATGAACCAATGTCCAAAATTCGGCTCAAATCGGATAATTCTGAGTAAAAAGACATTTATTTAATTTAAGAGGGATTATCCCCCGTCTCCCCATCCCTTTATACTTAGCTATTAAAGTTTTAAAACTATTCAGGTATTCACCATATCAGAAAGAGCATATAGTTAAAATTTGAATTACATCGGATAATTCAGCATAAAAACAATTTATCTAATTTGAGGGGGAGGGGGGTTAATTGCCCAGCCTCCCCGTATAATAAGCAAAAGAACCCATAACTAATCAGAGATACGTCTTAACATAATGAACCCATCTCCAAAATTCCAAGCAAATCGGATAATTCTGCGTAAAAAACTATTAATTTAATTTGAGAGATTACCCCAACCTCCTTTTCTCTTAACCATTGAACTCCCAAAACTCTTCTTATATACTATATATAATCCTTATCAGAAAGAACCTAATCTAAAAAATGACACACGTTGGATAATTCTGCATAAAAACCCATTTATCTAATTTAGGACGGATGGTGTGTGTGTGTGTGAGGGGGGGCAATCACATGTCCAAAAATTTAACCAAAATAGTTAATTCAGCATGAAAAACCCGTTTACCTAAATTAAGAGCCTCTCCCCGATTCCCCTAAAATATTTAACCAATGAATCCCTAAAATCAATAATGAATCCCCAAAATCAACTCCTTGTCCCTTTTTTTCCCGGTAACTTTTTTTCCGCTTTTGTAGTTAATGTCACTTTTTTTCCGGTCACTTCTTTTCCGTTTACCCATTTGCCTATTTCGGGCGTTTTTTAAATAATAATATTAATTAAAAAAATTGTCTGAAAGTAGTATCTTTAAAGTAGTAGTAACTAGAAAGTAGTTAGAAATTTGGAGCCCCCTAAATCTTAGCGCCCGGGGCGACCGCGCTCCTCGCCCCCCCCCCTTTTTCACGGCGCTGTTAATATCTTTCCAGAAACATAAATATAAACGAATTATATATTTTCCAAACATACCTGAATTTTAAGAATGCTTGAAGGAATTCGAAAGATTTAAAAAAAAAGATCTCTTATATCCATTTTTTTTCATAATTTTCTTCTCTGAAGAGGATTTAATATCAGTCATAGTGAAACGCACAATAAAGGAAGCTAATACCTATGGTAGCACTACAGCAACTAACAACAGAATGTTTGTGGAATCAAGTCCACCCTTGAATGCGTTTTTGTGTTTTTCCTGGTATTTGAGAGTTCCAGTCCCGTTTCCAAAAAAAAAAAAAAAAAAAAAAAAAAAAGAGCAAGAAATAGATGTAACTAATTAAGAACCCTCTCCCCCCCTCAATGGTGCAGTATTGAAAAACCCGAGACGGTATTGACAGTGACAGGAAATGACCATTCCTTTTGCCTTCGGCTGATTCCAATCGTACAAATGAATGTTTCCAAAATAAGTGACCAGTTTTCGATATGATACTGTTACCATGTGCTTTCCCCATTTTTAAAAGAAAATATATTACTGCCGCTTAAACGAACCAAACATTTAAATAAAATTTGATTCAATAAAACGGCGGATTTCGAACAAAACAAAAAAAATTTCTAACTTTAGTTTTGTTTTAAATGATTTGGTTCATAAAAATGGAAATTTCTGTATTTTTGTCATGGCTCTGGGGGGGGGGGGTCCCCCTCACCCCCCCCCCCCTCGCTGCATCACTGTTATAATACATCTTCAAAAGTTAATCATGTTTTTACCCTCCTTTTTTTTTAAATCTAAATTACATTAAATTTACACCTCATACTTTATATTAAACATGTCCAGTTCGAAAAAAGTATTATAATCAGTAATGTAGTCGTAAAAAAAAGAGAGAGAGAGAGAGAATGCTTTCTGAGTAGAAGGTATATGCTCAAGAAAGCGAATATGCCATAGAGTATACACATTATTAGCTTTTTTGAAAAACAGAGAGTATACGGTGTTCCTTAGAAAAATCCAGATGTATACCCCGGTATACCCTCCACTACATCGATTGTGATTATTTACAGAGTCAAACGTGTAATCTTCTTCTGCTTTATCCACTCTATATGCAATACCTAGTTTTCTAATAAACAAAACTACACCATTTCAAAAAAATATATTTTCTAAAACACACCCAAAATATATATTAAAATATTTTGCTAAAAAGGACATCAAATGTTCATAAAATACATTAAAAGATCTTAATAATTTGATATGTTTCGATTGAATTTACTCAATCATCATCAGAAAAACAAAATATACAAATAAACACAAAGATGGAAAATGACAAGAAACTATTACAAATGAAATTAAAAAAATAAAAATAATAAATAAGAATCACGCGCGTTATATTTTAATTATGTATCACGTTGCTTTATTTTTATTTTCAAATTATGTAATAATTCAATCCAAATATTTGGGATTAGAAATGACAAGGAATCATTGCAGACCATTGAGCTTCTGATGTAAATTTCAATAGACTCTCTAATAAAAAGTTGCAAATAAAAATCTGACCTACAAATTAATCTACTTTCATTAAAAAAAATATCTATGTTTTCTATTTCCTTTAGCCTTGACAATGCTGTTTTACCTCTATTAAATTTTATGTCTCTAATGTGTTCTTTACATCTCACTTTGAATTTTCTCCGAGTCATGCCAATATAATAATTCTTATATCCACCTTCTTTAAGAAATGGAATGATATAACACCTGATAGGTCAAACTTATCAATTGGGTCAATTCTAGTGGTTAAAATTGATTTTAATTTTGGAGGGGGGGGGGGTCTAGCAATTAAATTTAAATCAAACTTTTTTAATTGTGTTTTAGCGGATTCGAAGAAATTTGGATAATAATTTATAACAACCTTTTTCATGTTATTTTCCCTGTTGGTTTTATTTTCAAAAACTACACTGTAAAAGTTTATTAACAAAATGAACAGTGCAGTTTTGAAAATAAAACCAACAGTGAAAATAACATGAAAAGTGTTGTTATAAATTATTATCCAAATTTCTTCGAATCCGCTAAAACACATTTAAAAAAGTTTGATTTAAATTTAATTGCTAGACCCCCTCCAAAATTAAAATCAATTTTAACCACTAGGATTGACCCAATTGATAAGTTTGACCTATCAGGTGTTAGATCATTCCATTTCTTAAAGAAGGTGGATACAAAAATTATTATATTGGCATGACTCAGGGAAAATTCAAAGTGAGATGTAAAGAATACATTGGAGACATAAAATTTAATAGAGGTAAAACCGCATTATCAAGGCTAAATAAAATAGAAAACATAGATATTTTGTTGAATGAAAGTAGATTAATTTATAGGTCAGATTTTTATTTGCAACTTTTTATTAGAGAGTCTATTGAAATTTACGTCAGAAGCTCAATGGTCTGCAATAATTCCTTGTCATTTCAAATCCCAAATATTTGGATTGAATTATTAGATAATTTGAAAATAAAAATAAAGCAACGTGATACACAATTAAAATATAACGAGCGTGATTCTTATTTATTTATTTTTTATTTTTTATTTTTTTTTATTTCATTTGTAATAGTTTGTCATTTTCCATCTTTGTGTTTAGTTGTATATTTTGTTTTTCTGATGATGATTGAGTAAATTCAATCGAAACATGTCAAATTATTAAGATCTTTTAATGTATTTTATGTTGTTGTTTTATTTTATGATGTTTAGAAATATATATTTTTGAAATGTTTTTAATGGACGTATAAGAGATCTGTTTTAAACTACACCATTTAACCATTGAACAACATATCTTCTAGTGTGATTGAGAAGTGGAAATAGTTAACCAAGTATTGGATTTTGAGCTTATTCCATCGTAGAGAGTAAAAATTTTCTCCTGTTTTCTTTCCTTTTCGTATCGTTGCTTTGTTACACATGCTTGTTGTTGACACAACAGTGACACTGCACTAGTTACAACCATACTGTGCAAGATTGGCGAGTAAGCGTTGCGATGCACTCTGAATCTGATTCTATGAGCACTGCACAAAGGGCGATGTATCAATCAGTAGGCCTCTTCCGTCTGTTCAGCACATGGCACGACGTCACTATATAAGTTACCATGGAAAAGTTGTCAGTTGCTTAAAATTTCTTGTAAACACATATAATTACTAGTAAATACTCATTTTTTTTAGCCTTCTTTCATCTGTTCAGCGACATGACACGACGAAGCTACATAAGTTACCATGAAAAAAGCTTTTGATTGCTTACAATTTATTGTAGACGCATATATAATTACTGGGAAATACTCATGTTTTTTTCTTAAGTAAGTAGTAATTATAAAATAGTATATTTCTTTTTTGAAGTGCACTTTCGAGGCCCCGTTGGGCCGGGGGGTCTTCGGCGATCGCCGACCAGCCGACCTGGCCAGTTCGGCCCGCCTCTCATCTTTTTACTTCATTTTGGAGCAACAGATTTTAATCTTATTCTATTGACGATAATTTTCATATTTTCAAGTTATGTTTTTGAAATTTTCAAAAAAGTTTCTCTATATATTTAGCAAACACATTATGTAAATTATATTTTGGTTGCATTCACGCGTGCGCAGTGAAACATTATTTAGCAAACCTGCTCATTTTTTCTACATTTTTTATTATTTTTTAACTCTGATTACAAATTGTTGTGTACTTTACTATTTTTCTGAAAAGAACATTTTTTATATATTAAGAACACAGCAAATTATAAGAAAAAAAGCTTGGAAAAATTTGGGACTGTTAATATAAAATCTTTAATGTTTCTACGAATATACATTACACATAAAAATAAACACAGCTTATTAAAGTAAGCTACTTAATCTAAATCTACAGTTTTTACGCTTTTGTTACATTAGTTTTGACAGGGTTATCCAAAACACATTCGTTCTTTTTCAATTTGTTGACAATTCCTTATGAAATTTCTGGCAAAACTCTTCGTAGAATTTAATGACATTTACTATTATGTTTACACACTTATAGTTTGCAAATAATTCCTCATGTATTGTTCAAAATATGTAAAAGTTGCAGTTGCTTAAAGTTGCAGTTGGCTGATCACCTCTGGCTATACAGCATATATATATTTAATAGCTTTAATCATTGACATTCTATTAAGAAATCTAATTTTAGTACCCGTATTTTTATTTACATTGTTAAGAAGTTAAACCAAAAGAGTAAAAAATCTTTCAATCCTTGATTCGGACCTGGGTCTTTGGTTCAGCGCAACAACCTCTACCAACTGAAGTCCCTTAGAACGACACACCTAACATTGCGCACCCCAGTCTGATAGATAATGTGCATGTGACGTCATGCGTCCGAAAAAGGATGTACTTCTCAACTTGCGGTTTGCAAAAATAATAATTCTTGGAGAGTTAGTAATTTATAACGTATTATTTCCTGCGTATAATACAATAAAAGGAAATTTATTATATCGACGTAAAAATTACATTTAGTTTAAAGTTTTCTAAAGCAATTTAATTCGAATTTTTGCCAACCACAAGTTGAGCTGTAACGAAAAAAGCCAGTTTGTTTACAAACATGAAAATTATCTATAATCTTGGTAAGACTGCAACCGAAGCTCTGCATTGAACCCATAACCCAGGTTCGATCTATGACCTGAGAACTTATCACGGTCATGGTTTTACGACTTGTTAGCAATGCGAATAAATATTCACGTAATTAATTTAGATTTCTCGGGCGTAAGTCACTGTTTAAAATTATTATGAAATAAAGTAGTGTTAAATCATTCTTAAAATTATTTTCAGTTTTTATGAATTTATGTTCTGGTTTGTACAACATTGTTAGAAATTTGCAACTAAATGTCTTCTTATCCAACATTTGTTAAAGAATATGTTTCATGATTGTAATTTTGATGTAAAATAATAAAACTTTTGTCCAAATTATTCATTCAAATTAATTTATTCCAAATTAGTTTTTATTATCGAAATTATTGTCTAAATTTTGTTAAAGTACGATTATGCAGCAGTTTTTTATAGAATGGTTGGTGAAAATGTATAATAGTAAATGTTAAAAATTTCCATCCGCATAAAATATAAGATTCTTACAATTTGATTATTTGCTGATTTAAAAGTCTTATCGCATCTTATAAAGTAAAAATATGTTGTCTATAACAGCCATACTTGAACTGCACATTACGTGTGCGGACCGAGACATATAATCATTAATCTATACTAGTGATGGGCGATTCTGGAAATTTTGAGAATCGATTAAAATCGATATCGTATAAAACAACATCGATCATAATAAGAATCGATTTCTCAGTTCTAGAATCGATACTAGAATCGATATTTCGATATTCAGGTTCACACAGAGAAGATCCAAATTACTAATTCCAAAACTTAGACAATCAGCAGAACCGTAATTACCGCCTCCCACCCCTCATCACATAGAGGCATAGAATTAAGCAATTGCAGATTTTAGAGTCTGATAATAAGAATTATAAATTTTAAAATTATTGTCACTTATGGTTGTCACTTACACAAAAACTTTGACAAATTTGAGAGACATAACTCAACTAATAACAACACTGAGTAACTTGGCATTAAACCGAGGATAAAAAGTGCCAAGAGCGTGTAACTAGGATGGGGAACAAGGAATATAGACAAAAAAACTTTTTTTTTTCTAATGCCAACCAAGTGTTACACGAGATAATTTGGAAGAACAAAAAATATGCCCCATTCCCAAGGGGGCAGGTAAACCCCACTCTTGACGGAAGGGCGACCATAGTCCAAATCTATCTTTTGTCGAAGTTTCAAAATGAGGATTTACAATAAAATAGAACGAGAATTGGACATTTTAAAAATTGCATGCATACTTTGAACGGCCCATTTAGTAAAGATTGGCGAGGAAGGAAGGGGGGGGGGACGAGGGATTAGAACGGACGAACTTGGAAAAAAAAAAAACATAATTAACTAATAACCCAAATAACTGAGCTCCTAAACAGAAATATAGTGTTTAACTTAGTGTTGAATTCATGGGGTGGCCTGCGGGGAACATGCACTCTTTGAAACTATAAAAAGTGCCAAGATTATGTAACTAGGTGAAGAGAGGGGTAGTAACAGAAAAAAACGAGGAGATAAAAGCTTTATAACGCTATGTTACATCAGATGGTGTGGAAGAAACAAAACAAAAAATATACCCCCACCCAGGGGGGGGGGGGGCAAGGTAAATCCCAAACGGACAGGAGGTTGAACCCGGCCCAAATGTATCTTTTGTTGAGGTTTCAAAATATGGATTTATAACAAAATAGAACGAGGATTAGACTTTTTTTAAAATCGCAATCATAATTTGAACGAACCTGTAAGTTAAGATTGGTGAGGAAGGGGGAAGGCGGTAGGACGGTCGAAATGAAAAAAAAAAAAAAAAAAAAATAGTGGCGCTCTCAGAGTTCCGATAGAAGTGAAACCTTGAACAATTACGCGTGTATTTTTTGAATCGTTAGGGTATATAATTTTGAATCGTCAGGAAATACTTTTAACTGAATAAAAAAAGGTTCTATAATATTAAAGAATATATTAATCTCTATAAAAAAAAAAAAAAAACCGCGCGATACCATATGTCCAGCTATTGTAGTTAACTCACTATAACTACTTTCTTACATTTTAAAACGCAATAAATACACCAACCAAAATTAGACCATACAATCGATACCTTAATCCTTATCCAAATAAATCATTTTGTATTAATACCTGTTATAATATCTGTAGATTACTTTTTGAATTATTCATATTGGACATTCCATTCAAAAGATATTACGAATTTAAAGATGACAATCTAAAGAAATAATAGCGCTGCTGAGTACTCGGTGGCCAATAAGCTTAGGGATTACGTGTGCAATCAAACGATTGCGGGTTCGAACCCCAATTTCGCTAATATGTATCAATGTTTTTTTTTTTTTTTTTTTTTTTTTTTCAAAGAAGTTTGAAAAATTAAAATTTTAACACATTATGGGTCCGTAACGTGACATGAAAATAAATGGAGAAAATTTCTTATGCTAGATTTGTAATGTATGAAGCATAAGCTTTCAATAGACATATTGTATCAAGAAATGAGAAAAAACCCCTCTGCCCCCCCCCCCCCAAAAAAAGGTCCTATAGGGGAAACCGGGAAACTGGAATAGCAAAAAGAAAGGCGAGAAATAGTTAGCTATACTAGAATTTTTCTCATCACTGTAACTCCTATAGAAGCAAAGTTATAGCCTTTTAAAGATTGAAATGAAGTGAAGAAATAAGCAAAATTAGGTGAGTGATCGACGGGGGGGTGGGGGTCCACAGCTCTAGGGGTGCTATGTAGCTTAAACTTTTAAGTTAAAAATAATAAAGAATTAAATGAGCAAAATTTTAAGGTGCATATTGGGAGAGGGTGCAAGCCTCCCCCCCCCCCTCAAAAATTTTTTTGTTTCGTTTGAAGAAACAAAAAAATATGCCCCCCGGTAGGCGCAGATAAACCCCAAACGGGCGGAAGGGCGACCCCTTATTTATCTTTTGTCAAGGATTTAAACTGTGGATCTCAAATAAAATAGACCGAGAATTGGACATTTTAAAAACTGTATGCATATTTCGAACGGCCCTGTAAGTTAAAACTGACACGGAAGGGGGGGATTAGCAGAGACGAGCGTGAAAAATAAAACATAATAAACTAATTCTTCAAATAACTGGACTTCTAAACAAAAATATAACGATTTAACCTAGTATCGAATTAATGGTGTGGCCCGCAGGGGATTACCCCCCCCCCCCCAGAAGTTATGAGATTTTATGCTTTTTAATGCACAAATTGCGATCCACCCTCTCTTACAGAGCTGTAAAACATGATGCCTTCTTCCGGACTCTCAGAAAAATACCTGCATTCAACACTGATTTAGCCTAGAAAAAGAAAAAAAATCGAAATCGAATCTAAAGATCGACATCGAATCTAAAGATCGACATCGAATCTAAAGATCGACATCGAATCTGAAGATCGACATCGAATCTAAAGATCGAAATCGAATCTAAAGATCGACATCGTATCTAAAGATCGACATCGAATCTAAAGATCGAAATCGAATCTAAAGATCGATCTTACGGGTAGAATCGATTTTACATTTTTACTTTCTTTTGTAACTTTACAAGAAGAGAGTATTAGATTCGTGAAAAATTTTGACTTCCCGTTTTCGATGGATTTATATATTTTAGAAGATCTTTAACACGATTTCATGGTTTTTAAGAAATACCTGTCTGTGTGTGTGTGTGTGTGTGTGTGTCTGTCACTCTGCGAGTCTGTATACGACAAAAATTTCTGACCGTTCTATCTCAAGAACAAATGCACGGAATTCCACAAAACTTTATATTTAGTTTGACCTTGATATAAACTGAATCTAATTAATTTTTGGTGTATATAGCCTAACAGATGGCGCTGCTATGCTGTATTTTTTGTGATTTGCGAAACAGCTATATCTGAATAACGAATGAACGGATTTTCATCACATTTTAGATCCAGTTAATCCTTGACATGAATTGATGTTTTTTGCATTTTGATGTATATAGCTTCCCAGATGGCGCTGCTATACTGAATTTTTCACAATTTCCACTCAGCGCCATGTGAAAGGGGGGTGTGGGCGATAGGAAGCGGTCGTTCTGAGCACGGAAATTTAGGGGGCGCCAAATTTTTACTACTAACATCACTTCTAGCCTATCACAAGAAAAAGTTAATAGGGGGGGGGCTAAATTGGAACTTTGAACCGGGCGCAGTTCTCTTTTCGCACGCCCCTGTTTCCATTTTAGCTTTATCTCGAGAACTAATGCACGGACTTTCATAAAAAATTAGATTCAATTTGTCCTTGATATTATTTGATGCTAATTACATTTTGGTGGAAATCGCTTAAGAGATGGCGCTGCTATACTGCATTATTCATGATTAACGCAATAGCGCTATCTCAAGAACGAATTTTCATCAAAATTGAGATTCAGTAAATCTCTGACATAGATTACTGTTATTTAGATCTTGGTGTAAATTGACCTACAGGTGGCGCTGATATGCTGCATTTTTTATGATTTCGCAATAGCTGTATCTCGCGCTTTAATAGATTTTCATCAAAATTCAGATTCAGCTGGTACCTAATAAAAATCGATCCTGATCAATTTTTGGTGTACATCACTCAACAAAAAACGCTATTTTGCAGGGGGGGGGGGGGGTTCTGAGGTTTCTTTAATTCTTCTATCTCAGAAACTAATACACTGAAATTTTGGAATTGGCACATCCGTCTATTTTATCTTCGACTTTTGGAGGAAAATGAAAATTATATTACTTTCAGAGAAATCGATTAAAAATTTTAAAGTATCGATTAAATCGAGTTGGCCGTAGTATCGATTAAATCGATTTAAAAAATCGAAATCGCCCATCACTAATCTATACTTATAAGGTCTGTCTCAAAAGTTTAAGCACAAGCATAAAATGTCGATTTTCAAAGAATTATAAAAAGTTACAATGAATAACATTTTTTTACTTGCAGATTTCGCAACATTATTTAAATAGATTATATCAAAATTAGAAAAAAATAAATTACATAATTGGAAAAAAATGTAATAAAAAAATGTTTTAAAAAAACTGTCTCAAAAGTTTATGCACAATGCCAAATACAACCAGTTTTATAGTTTTTACAGAACTTTTATTTACAAATTATTTTTCCGTGATTTCGTATTAATTCAAATAAACGTGCATCCATCGAAAATATTAGTTTTTGTAGGGTTTCTGATAGCAAAGAGCACCATTCTTTATCAATGGCCTCTTAGAGTTCCTCAATAGGATCATACTGTTTTTCCATTGCCTCAAACCTTGCGGGCTAAAGCACCCCAGGCATTCTCAATTGGGTTTAAGTCAGGACTCAAAGCTGGTAAGTCATGAACTTTAACATTTTTCTGAGAAAGCGAAATTTTTGTAGAATGTAATACGTGGACAGAGGCTTTGATTTGTTGAAAAGTCCATCCAGAATCCCCCAAATGTCACCAAATGCAAGTAAATGTTGTTTTAGCGTACCTTGATACTTTTTAAAATCTTGTCTTCCTTTTAGAAAAGCCACAGTGGTTTGGCCGTTGAATCCAAATGCCCCCCCCCCCCCCAAATCATAACATATTTATCGCTTTGCTGTCTACTGAAAAATGACCTTGGTTCCTTTCGTAAATCATGCTAATACGCATTCTAACCATCAGGGCCATCTAAATTCCACTTTTTCTCATCGCTGAATAAAACATAAAGCCATTTGTCCACATAGGATATGTGTTTTTTTAGCCCAGTTCATTCTTGTTTGTTTGTGATGTAATTTGAGAGACGGTTTGCGAGCCAATTTCTTTCGTATGATGTAATCACACTCTTTAACCACTTAACCGGCTCACTAGTAGAAGAAAAACTACTCCACATAGATTCTGTTATCCAGAAAATTTCCGGCCGAAAATCCTCTCTTGTTAAAAATAAAAATGTGTGTTTGCCTGCATGGCTAATGCTTTCCCCTCTATTCATCTGTCAACAGCCTTTGAGTGCTCAATTATCTGTACAGAAAATCTCCGCAATAAAGTTGGCCAGTCTGGGTGCTTGCGAAGGGGGTCTTGAAAGCCCTTCCAGTTAGGATTTATAGCTATTTTTGACTCGATAATGTATTGCATAGAATAGTACTATTTTATAGAATTTGTTTTTATTATGAATTTATTTGTCATTGATAGAGCATTCTTGCTTATCTAAATATGTATAAAAAATGTGAAAATACATGATGTATAAAATACACATCATGTATTTTCAATGAGTTTTTATGTTATTTTACAATGAGTTAGTTATTTAACTAAAAAAATGAGAGGAAAAAAATGGGGGAGGGAAGTAATAATCGAATATATATGTTATATATAGTTGATAACCGAATATATTTTGCAAATTGCAGAATTTTTCGTCTCAAAAACATAAACACATCAAATACATTTTAAATAGCTGCAAAAATACTTAGTTTATTATTGTTATTATTATTACATACATTTGATGTAGTTTTGAAAGTCAGTGGATTAAATTTCTCAAGTGGGTTATAATTGAGAAATCACATAAAAAAAAGCTGACACTATTGTTTTGTGAAATAGGAGAAATGTTTTATTTTTTTAAATAGTTTTTTTAAATAGCAAATAATATTTGTTATTTATTTACAGGACCACACAAAAGTATCCCATTACATAATAGTATAGGGAGAAATATTTTGGGAGGCACATTTTAATAATATTTAATTAATATATTTCACATTTTATGAAACTGATATATGTTGCTGAAGATTACTATTACTACAAGTTATTTTTGTAGCCGATAATATTTAAAAGGACACACAAAAGATTTCGTATAATGTACTGTATCCGAAGTAGCATATGCATGACACCAAGATCGTAATATTTTTTTAATTTCGTTATAGTATGAACGCACCTGATTTGCTACATTTGAAGTGGAATTTCCTACTTGTTTATATCTGTTTTGGTAGCTAAGAGTTACTACAAAGAAAAAATGCTGTTTTCTAAATAAATAACTAAATGTGTCTTCTAGATAAATAAATAAATAAATAATGTATTGCATATGTTACTTTAATTTTTTTCAAACATTAGATTTATACAGTGCTCAGCAAAAGTTTAGACAATGATCGATTACGCTTCTATTTTCAGAAGTATGTACCGCATATTTGTAATTCCTCTGTCATATATTACTTGTGACTTATCCTTTATTCACACACAATAAATTTTGAATTTTACCTTTTACATAAAATATAATGACAAAAAAATAAAATTAACATTGTGGCAAAAGTATAGACAATTTGTGTATTTACAGAAAAATAACTACAAATTAAAATCGAGTTGCACCCGCATTGTTTGCTGTTAGTGCAAGAATGTGATTTTTTATCGAAAAAACTAAATGCTGCGTCACTTTGGGGTTTATTTCGTTCCAAACATGTTCAACAGCAGCTCGAACCTCATTAAAAGAAAATTATAGTAAAAATTTGCATAAACATTACGACATATGATGTTACAAATTTTTCGATTGGGTCCGGATCAGAACTACACGCCGGCCAGTTGAGATCAATAGTATTTTCAGAGTTAAACGAAGTTCTTCTTTTGTATGCAACATGAATAGATGATAAAATCCATATTTTAGATCATCAAAAGTTCCCCAAATGACTAAAAATTAATCTCCAACTTATATACGTAGTCTTGTGTTGCTTGGCAACCAATGAATAACTCCACAGTTACACGAGCATTAAATCTAAATGAGTACCAAATTATTTAAAAGTCACCTTCTTTTTGTCGACTTAATAAAGTCCCAGGATCTTTACTTAAGTCATTCCAATAGGATGCCCACTTGTTTGGGCCATACTAATTCCACTTTTTTTTCGTTACTGAATATCATAGCGTACCATTTGGGTCCATACGACGTATGTTTGAAAGTTCATTGAATTCTCGCCAATTTATAGCGATATTTTAAAGCTGATTGTTTTATCATTTTCATGTAAATTGATTTCCCTGTTTCTTTAATTCATCTACAAAGCATTTCCGCCGACACAGAAAGTTCTGACTTACTTTTAATGTGATTAGCAATAATTACTTGTGTAAATGTCAGTTTCTGGATCCTTTTGTCATCTCATTTTCTCGTCACACAAGATCTTCCAGATTATGTTTTGTTTTGAAGGAGTCATCCTTAGATTATACTTCATAGACAGACCAATATGGACGATTCAATGCTGCTGAAATTTCTGCAACAGTCTTTCCTTTCCATTTCAGCTTTCCTACTTTAATTACCTCATCTAATTGAATATTTTTAGCTCGCGGCATCTTCACTAACGGATGCTATATCGAGGTATAATTAAATACTTCAGACATGTGACATCATAACTTGGAAATTTGAATTTTTCCATGAACAGTTGGCTAAAAATCAAAAAAGTGTCTAAACTTTTGCAATATGCAAATTTTACTTTTTTCAGTTAAATTAAATATTATCTTATATTATAACCATTATTTTTATTCTACATTATATGAAATATATTTGAAAATAAGTATAGTCATTTGTAAAACTCGTGTGTTCGTATTTTTTATTTAAAGGTTAAAAAACACCAGTGTCTAAACTTTTGCTGAGCACTGTAGTTTAGCTTCTGTAAAAACGACTGCTAAGGAGTATTAAAATTTCCCTAATATTTATATGGAAAAATATATCAATTTAAGTTGTTTTGTACGTGAATAATTAATGGAGCTATTTAAATACATTTTCGGCTATATTTAAATTATAAATTAGTTTGAATGAAAAGTGGGTGTTTTTGATGGCCGATTATGTACACGAGGGATATGGGCACGAAAAGGGATATCAACACAAGCGAGTTTTTTTCTAAGGGAGTCTTACCCATATTTAGGCAAGGTTAGTTAAGGTTCGAAAAAAAAAAAAAAAAAACAGGTTGGGAAACTCCGGAAGGAGCAGACGACGCGCGCAATTGTATACAATACCCAGCACCTTCCGTCTACCCTCTTTGAGAGTGTAATAGTTACTACACATCAGTATTTGCGAAATGTCAGCTGAGGTGCTGGTTTATAACCGCAAAAATACTGTAAAATCATCTTTTTTCCCCCCAAGTACAATTTATATACATATATGTAAGGGTAAAAAAAACGTTTTGCATTTGATATTTCACTTTTTTGACATGCTATAGATTTATAATTTAACTATTGTATGAAATATTTTAAAAAAGTTTTTTAATTTGAAGCCAATGAAGCCAGTGTGTGGCAAATAAATAAATTTAATATTTTAATAATACAGTAATTTTTAGCATGAATAATATTTAATTTTATAGTTAATCGAAAAACAAAGCATATTTTAATAACGTATAAGATTAGGAAATAAAAACAGTGTAGTTGATCTTAATCGACATCGAGTCTCCTTTTTGACTCAGCCTTGCAATTTAAATCTAGTAACACTCTCCGTCCCACTCCTATTACCGTCTGGTCTGCAAGAATAAGTAGATGCTTATAATCAATCTTAACTGCTACAGTACTGTTTAAAATCTGCTAAATAAGGCGCCAAAGCACATTGTAAAGTAACTGTTGGATACCTACGAAAAACCTAAATGCTAAAAAAGTTCAATTAACTGCAGAATGCAAGAATATTTATCTTGCAGTTAGATTTCTTTTCTAATTATGCTCTATTATTGCACTCCCATTTCCTGTTTTTAGTGGGGGTCTTTTCTAGAGGAATGCTAAATTGATTCGTAACCAACATGTTTATTTAGTTTGCATGTGTGCATTTCTTTTTGCGTGCGAGAAAATACATAAGTGGAAGTATAAAAATTATTTAAAATTAAAAAAAAAAAAAAAAAAAAAAAAACTATTTTTGACCACAATAATGAAAGAATTATTCGCAGATTTATGAACGCACTTTTATACGTAAACATATCATAT
Organism: Maratus speculifer; assembly: GCA_964019185.1. NCBI lineage: Eukaryota > Metazoa > Arthropoda > Arachnida > Araneae > Salticidae > Maratus > Maratus speculifer. The sequence goes on from OZ025301.1 coordinate 220,526,397, forward strand.
TGACACAGCTAACTGTCAAAATGCTTTATATTTGAATAGCTCTTTCCCTTTTAAAAAATGTTTAAATCTTAAAATTGAATCGGATCACTGGCATTTTCTTAGGCTGCACACTGTAAAAAAAAATCTGTAAAGTTACTAAACTTTTTCTAGGAAACTGGGATTCCTGGAACATTTCATGTAAAGGTAACAGCAAAAAATCGTGTAGCGGAAGCGGTTACATGAATTTTTGCTCTTACCGTTAAATGAAAGATTCTAGGAATCCCAGTTTCCTAGAAAAAATTAAGTAATTACAGATTTTTTTTTTTCATTCTTTTTTTTTTTTTTTTTTTTTTTTTACAAGCAAAACATGATTTCAAACACAAACATTTTCAGCCTTTTCTGAGAGACCTTATTCCTTCATTAATAAATGAGGAATACATTGTTTGATTTCTGAATAAGAATGCATCGGAAATTAATTATATGGGAATTCTGAAAATCCGTAAAATAAGCAAAATGGAGAATCTCTGTCATTTTGTTCGTAAAAAAATACAGCTTGATATATACATATATATAAACATATATATATATACGTAATTTAAAACGTAAAAATTTTAAGCAATACAGTAAATAATTCACGCATACATCACAAAATCTTTCTTTATTTAAACAAAATAAATGTTTCTATCAGAAAACGCACTCAAATTTCATGTTTATTAAATGATGAACTGTAATAAAATTGCAAAAATAAATATGAAAATGATTTTACGAAGTAATTTACACCCATACTGCATACAAGTTTCAGATACATTCGCTGACATTCATTATACATGATAGTTTTCTGAATTTAATTGTAACTAAAAGAGAAGTAATTTTTTTTTTCGAAAAAATATTCTTAATGAAAAAAAAAAAAAAAAAAAAAATTACACGCTTTTAGCGTATTATCGGGTATGAAATTGTGTGCATAAATTGATTAAAAAATTACATAATTTTGAAAAAAAAAAAAAAAAATCCATAGATTTAATATTGACATCTTTTTTACACTCTAATTTATTTATTTATTTTTTTAAATACTTTAAAGAAAATTTTCAGCTGCAATTCCAGTGAAATTTCTTTTTACAATTAAATATAATTCTAAAAGTACGAAAATTATTTACAGGTTTTAGTAATATTATTAGGTAGATTTCGTAAGAAATACTACCTATTGCAATCGCACCAGTTTATCTATCTATCTATCTATCTATCTATCTATCTATATATATATATATCTCACTTTTTTATGGACACGATAACTTCTATAATTCTTCACCAATCTCCACCAAACTTGGACATAAAATTAATGGGTATAAAATCTTGGATGAGTTCGTTAAAGGGCAAAATCGGACCGAGGGGGTCGGAATAGGGGGCGTTTTTGTGAAAACCGAAAAAACGCCATAACTTCTTAATTAAAGTAGATATCGAATCGGTTTAAAGTTTATATTACTTCTTAAAAATGGGCCAAAAGTATATATATGACAGATTTTTGATAAATTTAGAAGTGGGCTCAAGGGGCGAAACAAACAGGGATTTTGAGAGAAAAAAAATTCATAACTTCGTCAATTTTCAAGATATCAAGTCCAACTAAATTTTTTATAAATGTTCTTAAAATTATCTAAAACTTTTGTATTTACAAGTTTTTGATAGGACCAACTTTTACCGATGAAAAAAATTAAAAACGAAAAGAAAAAGGGCGCTGAAAAAAGAGAAAAATCCATAACTCCGTCAATTTTTAAGATATCAAATCTGATTAAATTTATTTTACATCTTCACAAAAATATCTACAACTTTTAGATTGACAAGTTTTTCATAGGACCAATTCGTATAGCAAAAAGAAATTAAACAAAAATAGGAGTTGGAGAAAAAAACCTCAAATCCAAACGGCTTATATTCTGACTCATTTTTAAATTCATTTTTGATTTTAAACGCATCCAAATGGTAGATCCTCTTATTTAGAAACTGTATAAAGTGACAAATTGGTAATTTTTCTGATAAAGACAGAATAAATTTCAAAAAAAGGCTACCAAAAAGGATATTTTGAACAGAATTTCCGAAAGTCATCGGGACTGAAAATTCAAATTCAAATAAGAAAGTATTCAAATAAGAAATCGCGTTTTTTTCTGACTCGTTTTTAAATCCATTTTTGTTCTCAAACGCATCCAATTTACAGATCCTCTTATTTAGGAACTATATAATGTGATGCATTGGTCAGTTTTTTGATAAAGACGGAATATATTTCAAAAAAGGCTACCAAAAAGGGTATTTTGAACAGAATTTTCAGAAATCATCGAGACTGAAAATTTAAGGAAGTGTTCAAATAAGAAATTGCGTTTTTTTCTGACTCGTTTTTAAATCCATTTTTGCTCTCAAATGCATCCAATTTACAGATCCTTTTATTTAGGAACTATATAATGTGATGCATTGATCGGTTTTTTGATAAAGACCGAATATATTTTGAAAAAGGCTACCAAAAAGGGTATTTTGAACAGAATTTCCCGAAGTCTTCGAGATTTGAAAATTTAAGGAAGTTTTCACATAGCAAATTACGTTTTTTATGACTCGTTTTAAAATCCATTTTCGCTCTCAAATGCATCCAATTTACAGATCCTCTTATTTAGAAACTATATACTGTGACGCATTGGCCAGTTTTTTGATAAAGATAGAATATATTTTTAAAAATGCTGTCAAAGTGAGTATTTCGCACAAAATTTTCCGAAGCAAGCATGATTAAAGAATTAAGGATGTATTCAAACAACAAATCGGTTATTTTATGACTCATTTTTAAATTCAATTTTTTTCTCAAATGCTTTCAACTGACAGTTTTTTGTTATTTAGGAACTGTATAATGTGCTGTTTTGGTCGATTTTTTAATAAATTTAGAATCTATTTCAAAATATGTTGTCATAATGGGCATTTGAGCTGAATTTTTCTTAAGATGATTCTGATAAAACCAGTTTTTGCAGGAAAATGAAATTAAAAACTTTTCATAAACGGCCAAATGAAGTTATTAAACTGGGTTTATCTCTAATCATATATATTTTTTTGTTGAAATGAGCACACTTCGAAATCTACCTCCGCCTATAGGCCCAGCCGACAGGGATTTTTTTTATAACGCATAAAAATTTCAAAAAAGTTAGACAATAAGAACTATATAATTTTAAATAAACTGATGTGTGCAGAAAAAGAAAGAAAAGAAACACATTTTTAGCTGCCGAAGGCAGTGGGGCCTATATTATTCAAGCTTCTAAAGTCAACTCCAAAGGTGTTACTTTCTGACAAACTTAAAGTCGTTTTTGTTCGAAAACGCTTGAAATTAGAAGGTATTGCAATTCAGAGATTTTGCAATCGAAGGCCTTTATTTTATTTTATTTTTTGATAAATGCACAATATGTTTAAAAAATATTATTAAAATCTGTCTTTTGAACTTAAATTTCACGCAGCAGCTCAAGAAAAGAAAAAAAAAAACGATAATATGTATATTTAGGACCCTGGGATTGATATATTTTCGCTTATATATACATATACATTTATATATGACGATTTTAAAATTTAGACAGGAATGCGCATAGAACACCCGTTGTAAGAAGCTAAAAAAAGTAGGGCTCCCAATTTTTAGTTTATTTCGATAAAATTTCATTTAAGTTATAAAACTTTTTTTACATTAAATTACAATATTTCTTTTCATTTGAGTAAATAAGGAAAAGCACAAGATTGACCCATTGAAACATTCCGAAAAAAAAAAAAAAAAAAAAACCCGATTTTGTTTTGTAAGATAAATTCTTCTGTTGCATGCATCCCTCAAATGCAAACAAGTGGCAGCAGGCGCCAAACAGTAGGTGTTTCCATTGTAAATTACCCCTAAGTAATCAGTCACTTTCCCTTTTAATCTTCTCCGAGTGAGGGGGAATCAGGGTTGAACTTGGGAAGAAAGCTGACCAAGCAACTTGTAGACTCGTGACAGCCGTTTTTAGACAAGAATTCCAGCGACGATGTATCTCGGAAGTGCCGAAAAAAGATAGGCAGCTTAGTCCCGAGATGACTCGGGACAGCCGGTTAAGTGGTTAATACATCTATATACAATGTCTGTGGACATCTATACGCTGATATAATTTTTCAATTTGCCGTATGGACATATTTTGTCTAGATACCGATTTCCGTATTCTCCAATCAGTCTGAACAGTTGTTATACGTGGTCGTCCACATCTTTGTTTCCGCTTAAAATTGTCATTTCTAGAGAATACTCTATATATACCTCGCTTTGATCAATTTAAAATTTTTGCAATTTCAGAAACAGTTTTATTTTGCAATTTCAGTTTAAAAACTTTTAAAATCTCACATTTTGTGAATTATTTATCCTTCGGCATTTTTAAAACGAGAGGAAATCATTTCTCCATACTTTATACTTTTATAAAAGTTCAATATGATGTCATACAACGTCATTATACACGGCCAATCCCGTGTCTCTAAAAAAAATTGCATAAATTGTTTAAACTTTTGACGCAGTGTTTCTTCAAGAAAAAAGAAATAAGAAATAAAAATAAATATATTTTTTACCACGCTTTTATTAACTTCACCTGTATGTTTGTGAGTTTGTGAGTTTATAACTCTCTTTATTTTATGTATGTTCACCGATTACTCCGAAACCATGCAACCGATTAACTTGGCTTTGGTGTTAAATGAAAGACGATGGTCTCGAATTGGTACCACTTCAGTTTCATCGAAATTGGTTCAGTACTTTTTTAATAATTAGACAAAAACTAATAACATTAGTGATTTTTCGCTAATTAAAAGTGTTGAATACGTTCACTGAATGGAGTGTAAACAGCATGGCCGAGCGGTCTAAGGCGCCGGATTGAAGCTCTGTTTTTCGAAAGAGATTGTGGGTTCGAACCCCACTCCTGGCATTATTTACATCTATGTAAAATAAAAAAAAAATTCCGTATTACAATTTTTATTTTTAACCGGCTTCAGAAAAGGAAGAGGAAGTTATCAATTCGACGCGTATGTATTTTTTTTCTATGTATGTTCAAAAATTACTCTGAAACTATCCAACCGATTAATATGGTTTTTGTATTAAATATAAATATAGTTTAAAAAAACTAAAAACCACGCTTTTAAAGTAATCAAACTAAAAAGTGAAAAATAAATATAGTTTAAAAAACTAAAAAACACGCTTTTTAAGTATATCAAACTAAAAAGTGAAAAATAATTCGTACTATAAGCTGAAAACGAAAATAGATTAAAAATTCTATATTGCTATAAAATCATTGTTATTATAGAAATCAATTAATAAGCAATAAATAAAATTATCGTGGAAAAAAAGCGTGGGGTGCTTCTTAAGAACTGACAGATGGAGCATGGCAGATGGAGCACCCACGCTTTTTTTCCACGATAATTTTATTTATTGGTACGAATTATTTTTCACTTTTTAGTTTGATATACTTAAAAAGCGTGTTTTTTAGTTTTTTTAAACTATATTTATTTATTTTAATCACTCAAAATTGCTTATTTTATTTTATTTTGATTAAATGTCGAGTATTTATTGCAAATTAGCAAAAATATTTTCTTATTTAATTATTTTAAACCAGTTTTGCAGTGTGCTTAAACTTTTGAGACAGACTATATAAACAATTTAGATACTTATAAAAAAGAACTTATGATTTTCAGCGTCTTTTTATGCATTTTCATAGAAAGATAATTATATATAGCAGGACAGATTTTAAGTTGAAAATTGTATTGAAAGAAGTTTCCATAGTCTAAAGTTCTTTTTGCATGTAGTCCTATTTGTCCTAAAGCGATGTACACATTTCTTAATCTTCAACAATAATAAAACATCATTCCAAATTAAATTTGCACTATTTTTACATTTTTTTTTCAATTGAGCAAAATACGCATTTATTAAAATTGGAATTTCCTGTTTGCGATCTATAAATTCTGAAACTTATGTTTGCGGCCCGTGAGAAAAACAGGTTTAGTATCACTGATCTATAATTAGGACAGCAATAATTTAGATAATTGGAACAATTATTTAAGAGTTTTGAAAATTACAATAAAAATCAATTTATTTTAAAATTATTTTTGTAAATGTTACGAATAAATAATAAATAATAAACATAAATTAAAATCCAGTTTTACAATTTAGGGAGAAGATGACTCAAAGACTGCCAAAGGGACTGTTGAAAATAGCGACATTCTATACAAATAATAAGTACAATCGGAATACATCGATTTTGAATCATGATGGGACTCCGATGAAGAATCTTTTTCAAGCTCCAATGATCCCGATTCTGGCCAAAGGACTTGGGGTAACATTCAACATAGTTACTCCAGAAGACAACACATTTGGTTCCTTGAAACCTGATGGAAAATCCACTGGACTTCTAGGAATGTTGGAAAGAGAAGAAACTGACTTGTCAGTGACCGGATTTACTATAACTGAAAAACATTTGAAAGCATTTTCCTATACCTATCCAATTTATGTCTCAGATACTACCTTTATGACAAATAAATTGGAACCACATCCAAAGAATTTTGGTATGTTTGAAGCTTTCTCATTAGAAGTATGGTTAATCTTAGGGCTGTGTCTCATTCTTGTGTCACTTTTGTTGTTCTTTCTCCTGAAGTGGAGAGAAAAGTTTCCAACTATGCTGTTTAAGTGTATTGGATGCTTATTGGGACAATCATTTACTTTTGAGACAAGACAAAAAAGTACTGTCCTATTGTTGCTTCATTGGTTCATAGCAGTCACTATCCTTAATAACAGCTATAAAGCAGTTATATTATCTGTTATTACTGCTCCTAAGATGGAGGGTATTCGAGATATATCGGAATTGTCGAAAGCTGTAAAACAAAATTCCATCAAGTGTTTTACATTTAATGGAGCTTCAAGGAATATAACATGGTTTCAATATGAGAATACCAGGATAATAAGTGAATGCATAATTGAAGCTGCTTCAGAAGGGCTTTACGGTATCCAAACATTTCATAATTATCCATATAAAAAAGCATTTCTAGGAGAACGAATTGAGTTAAAAACATACGATATGTACTACCACATATCTGATGACAGTGTGGGTATAAGCCTCCTCGGGATACCTATTTCAAGAAAGTTTTGCTGCGCAAGGAAACTGGAAACTGTTGTTCACCGCATTGTTGCTGCCGGTCTATATAAGAAATTTCTTGACGACCAAAGTTTTATTTGGAAGATGCGTCTTCTGAAAGAACAAGAAATTGCTGCTGATAATGCTGGTGTTTTACCTCTAAAGCTTGAAGATCTCACCGGAACTTTTATTGTTCTCATTATAGGATATCTGTTTTCATTATTTGTATGCATTGCAGAAATTGTATACAAAAAATGGAACTAGCATTACTTTATTAAGATTGAAAATCCGTCAAGATATCATGTCATGTGAAAAATATGTGATCACATAACGCATCAGTACACTGCAAAACTTTAAACACTGTTCAGAACACTTTTTAGAACACTTTTTAGAGCACTTTTTGGAACAGCTTTCTGAATACTTCTCAGAACACTTGTTTCTTACCAGAACATTTTCTAGAACATTTTCGGAACACATTTGAGAATACTTTTCGGAACACACTTTGTCTCCTTTTTTGGAACACTTTTTAGCGCACTTTTTGGAACACATTTTAGAACACATATGGAGCACTTATTTTTTTTCCAGCACACTTTCTGGAACACATTTTGTCACCCTTTCGGAACATTTTTTAGCGTACTTTTTGGTATACTCTTTAGTACACATATGAACCACTTACCTTTTTACAATATACATTCTAGCACACTTTTGGAACCCTTTTTAGAATGTTTGTGGAACACTGATCTTTTTCTAGTATATATTCTAACACACTTTTTAGAACATATTTAAAAAAAATTCTTTTATACGATTTTGAATTTATGCAGGTGCACGTACATTTTTATTTAAGTTTTTTATGACCAAAAATATTTACACATTAAACATTTCAGACAATTTGCTTATTGTGGTGGGCACCACTTTTAAAAGGACAAAATGTTGTATGATTTCCTGCTTATTCTCCAATAAAATAAAATATTTTCAATATTCAGACAACTAATTTGAGACTAAAGAGGAAAAGCCTGATGTTAGCCTGATCCAGTTAAAAAAAATATATATTAAATTGTCTCTGTCAAATCGGCTAACATTGAGACTGAAGGATTGGTGGATTTTAGATCATAGTTTTGTTTACTTTTTTTTGTTTCAATTTAATTATTACTATAAAAACTTAAACTCTAACTGCAATGTGAAAACAATTTAATAATTTACAGCAAAATAATACACAATATAATTATCATTAAAAGTAAAATATGCCGCAGGAAAATATGGCATACAAATAAAGCATTAAAATTAACAATACCTATTGTTAAAATTAATAATTTATAGAGAATTAATAATGCAAAAAATACAGTAAAAAATGTTTACACAGAATAATTTCATTGATTGCTTAATTTAAACACAGAAAATTAAATTAAACACAGAAAACTTTAGTTTATTATCAATGAGTCTTATTTTTTAAAATACTACTACGCCATTCAGTAAAATCTATTAATTGATTTGTGATCAACGAGCTTCAATATAAAAGCTGCTCTTTTAAATAGATGAAATATATTAGAATTCTTAAATAACTAATCATTTCTTTGAAAATTCATTATAAATACGAATTCATTGTTTTTTTCTTTTCTTTCTTTTTTTTTTTTTACAAACTTTATCGAGCAATTTTCATTTGTTTACATCTGAAAATAAAATGCAGAAGATAGAGAAATGCAAATATAGCAAATTTAATAAAGCTGACTATATAACATATCTTTTTAAGAGAAATGTAGTACCAAAATATTTGCATATCCTGTTGCAATTTCTAGCCTGCCTGCTGTCAACTTTAATACATGGTGGATATATATGCCTCTAACACAAAGCTGAATACTGCAAGTTTGTATATGAAGATCAAAGTTTATTCTTTTAAAAGAAAAAACTCAGACTTTAAATATTACAGTAATAAACAAATTATGAAAATATATATAATACACAGTAAACTCATAGATAAAATTTCATGCAAAAATTATGCACCCCCGCCGTCCTCCCTCCAAAAATACAATAAAAATGTAAAAAAAAAAAAAAAAAAAAAAAAAAAAAAAAAAAAAAAAAAAAAAACTTCAGGACTCGGATAACTGGATTCAAGTTGACTTTGAGTTTACTGTATTCATAAATTGTAAAATATGAATAGCTGTTTAATTTGTGATAAGCAAATGTAAACCTAAAATCAAAACAGAATGTATTTACTCTTAATGCTGATAGTAACAAGCAATAAAAATTATTCTTATTCTCCTGATGTGCTTTCAATTAATTCACCATGATGCAATCTTTAGTTTTTGGTTATTAGATGGTTTTGCATTTTTTTGCCGAATACATTTGAATATTCATTCATAAGTCGAATTATAAGCATTTACTTAATCATACAAGATTTGCTATTTACCAACACAAGTACCACTATTGAAAAACTAAGGAATTTTTTTATGTTACAGTTAAACGCGTCTTTTTGTTAGATGAATTATAGTTATTATTATTATTATTTTTTTTTTTTGGTTACTATGATTTTTTAAAACCTCAGATGGAATTATAAATCTCCCAAGAGATCATACTTTATAAAATAAAATGTAAAAAAATAAGTAAAAAAAAATAACATACATTTTCACAGAAATTTAATAAAAATATTGAAGTTTTTTTGAGTATTACTTGTGTATAAAAATAACAAATTGAACTAGAACAATGGAAATTTAAATTTAACCCATTATTCGAATTTGTTCAAATTTTTTAATAACTTTAAATTACATACATTCAAACTGCCTCACATTTTATCTTTTGTCAATTACATTTTAAAGAGGCAAAAAAAATTATGGCCTTTTTCAAAGTTTATAATACTGCTAATCGAACACAGACTCCTAATGCTCCTATCGCTTGACATGTATTGCATAGGATAATTTAGTTTCAAAGTGTAATCCATCAAAAACAGTACAGTTTTAATAAGTCTATTACACTTGTCGGGGTTTCACTTATTAATTGCTAACAATACAGGACAGCAGCATAGGCGATTTGTATGTCTTTTATGAATACTATTGCACTTGGTGATCGAGAGGCTGGCACATTCTTCAGTTTTGTCTAAAATTTGTCATCCTTCTAAAAAAAAAAAAAAAAAAAAAAAAAAAAAAGAAAAGAAAAGAAATCAGATACATAATATTATTTTAAAAAATATTAGTTAATGACAATTTTGAATCCTACTTAAATATAATAAGCATAGTATCGACTCTAAACTGTTTTAGCATGTCGCAGCACTTGACACAGAGTTGGTAAGTTATTGACACTGTGCGATTTTATCTGGTTTAAACCGTCATAGCAAAAACCTCAGATACTACACTGTTCTGTAAAATTTTACATTAAATATCTGTCACATATATACAACATTAGAAGATTTAATATTAAAAATTCACTATTACTGTATTGTATATTATCATTTCTAGAAAAAAAAGTCATAAATCCGAAAATTTGGTCTGCCTCCAAACCTGCTCAACTAGCAATACTTCTGCTAGTCCAGCATCAATTGAAAGAGTATTTTCTAACTTTGGCTTCATACACCCAGGAGTGCAGAATATATCCGATCCAGTAATCTAGGATCGGAGGAAATTTTAGCGATCTGGGGAAATTTTTCAGAAAATATATACAATTGATTTTGATTTTAACAATGAATAACATAATTAATCGTCCCCCCCCCCAAAAAAAAAAATCACTACACATAAAGAGATCTGTATAGCAATTCAAACGAAATATATATTATAATAATGTACATTATATACTCGAACATAAATTGAGAAATTTTGGGAAAGGAAATTCTAGGGAGATACAAAATTTATGCAAGCCTATAATACATCATAAAATTTTAAGGAAATTTTCATATAAATTGGAGGAAATGTTGGAAGTGAACGCATTTTCTGCACCCCTGGTACACACTAAACTCAGAAATTGTTTAGGTGTAAATAAATGTGCTAAATTGGTTAATGCGCTATAGGATGCTGCGGGGTAAAATTGATCTAGATTATTAACAGTACAAATCATCTGCCTCTGAACATTTAAAAAAAATGTTTGAATGTAATTAAAATAATTTATTTTTTTTTGTAATTATTAAATTACAGTATTTAATGTTAAATAAAAAATTACTTAAATCATTAAGACTTATTCAATGTTTCGGTCTTGTTCTTAAAATGTTGTGCTTGGTGGCTCTTTCAAATACTTCTGATGCACCTGGCAGTCTTTTTTAACACTTTCTATGCACTATGTGTAAATTGAATTGATAATGGGCAAATATCGCAAATTCTAGGGTATTCTAAACAAACCAGTTCAAAATATTTTGGGTGAACAAGGTAAAAGTGTACCCTTTTTATAGAACAGTGTTCCCTTTTTTGCAAAAAATGTCCCCTTTTTTAGAATAGCGTTCCCTTTTTGAAAAATTCCTGCCCGGCAGCCTTTTTTAGAGTGAACACTAACGCATTAAAGAAAGAGGTAAAATATATATAATCATCAACTGCAATGATGTAACCAAAAAAAAAAAAAAAAAAAAAAAAAGATAAGCTCAAATCTAATACTTAGAGTGGATCGCTAAATAATGTAAGTGTTTGAAAAATATAAAATGCTATATTATTCCAAAACTTAATCACATCTAACAACATCCTATGTCCAACAGTATTGAGCTCTGATAATCTCACAGTAGATCACATTATATATAGTATTAATTTTAAGCCGTTTTATCAGGGCGCAGTGCCTGGTGGTCCTTTTAATTTCTTTTATGAGTCCGATGGCTCTTTTATACATTTCGGTGTGCCCAATGATCCTTTTTATATTTACTGTGTGCCTTGTGACAATTTAATTGATTCTAGGAAAATATCGCAAATTTTAGGAGATTCTAAACAAACCAGTTCAAAATATTTTGGTCAACAAGTTACAGGTATGCCCTTTTTTAGAAGTGTTCCCTGTTTGAAAATAAATATACCCTTCTATAGAACAGTGTTACCTCTTAGAAAAATTCCTAGAATTGTTAACGTAACATTGTTTCTTAAATTGTGCGCATTTCCATTTGTTTCCCTTAAAACCTGATGAATTATTTAAATGGGTATAACTCTGATTTTTGCAGATATGAAGATGCAATTTTTTGTGTATAATTCGGGACTGGATAAGGAAAGTTATTCCAATTTGGAATTTTTATCCTATGGGGGCCATGGCCATATAAAAAATTAATCGTCGTATTTTTTTCAAATTGACCCCTTATGGAGTTGCAACTTATTTTATCAAAATTTTCAACTTTTTTAAATGAAACTTTGCAGTTGGAAGTATGTACCAAGGGGCAATGTTTAAGTAGATAGCCTATTGTTTCCATAATTATGACTCTCTCTGGTATATATTATAATGCAACATTCATTAATATAATTGCTCAAAAATAAGTAAAAGTGATTAAAGAATAGTCATGAATTTGTTTTCACCGATAAGCTTATTAACCATTGTAAAAGTAATGGCTAAAAATAGAAATAAAAATAGTAGAGATTTGCTTAACAACAAAAGTGTATACGGTTTAATTTTTGACAAAATATGACATAATCTGAAAAATAACTTTAATAAAGGATTTAAAGATTTATTGTACATTAAAAAACTAAAAATATAACTATACTCATGTCTAAAATTAAGGTCATAAACATAAAGCCGATGAATTACTCACACTGTGTTGCTACAAAATTTGGCACAGAAGTACATTACAATGAAAAAAGGAATATAGCAACATAACAGTATGGAAAAAAATATAATTGTGCATCAAGAAACAGGGTATATCAAAAAGTAATAAATCATGAGTCAGAGATAAAGCATATATCTCTGAAAAAGTCTGTCAATATGGAGTGTGACTGCCGTGCATTGCAATACAAGCCTCACGCAAAAAGCTTGCATGCTGTTTATGAAGGCGTCAATAAATACTTGGGCCCATTCTTCCAAAATTGCGGCTTCTAACTCCTAGTGGGTCCTGGGATGGGAGTTAAGCTGTGCAATGGGCTCATTTGAGACCATCCAAAATATGTTCAATAGGATTGAGGTCTGGAGACTTGGCGAGTCAATTCATACAGCAAATACCTTCTTTAAAAAAATCATTGACAATGTGAGCTCTCTGCGGCTTTGTATTATCGCCCATAAACATGAAGTCTGGGCCTACCTCTACACCCTACAGCACCACAGAAAGACCTCAAATAGACTTAAAGCAAGGCAACACTAGATACCGGGATTGCTCATTCCTTCCATTACATCACAAAAGGTGGCTGAATGACGTCCACCGATTGGTACAAAACAATGGCTGCGTCACTTTGAGCCCTGTTTTTATCAATCACAGATAGCGCCCTAATAGCATGCATGGTCACAGTGACGTCACAGTGACCTCACTGAGAGTCACTTTCGTCACATCACATCTGTGACCAAAATGCCACCACTCAGTGACGTCACATTTTGACTGACATGTGATTTTCTTAAAAATCTTTAGAAATTTATAAATATCCTTCAAAACATGTTATATACTTTAAAAAACATGTTTCTGGCAATTTAAATACCCTCGCTTTTGTCACAGTTTCGTCACAATGTTAATGTCAAATTAGTCACAAATGACACATTGTCACAAATTTGTCACATTGTGGCCACATTGTGAAACGTCACAAAAGAGCTCTAAAACGGCCATAACGACTTCACATTTTAGTCACTGTGACTTCACATCGACGTCACGTGACGTCACATCGACAATCGATGGTTACAAAGTCACAATGCGACTTCACAACGACGTTGTAGTGACGTCACCATGCTTTACGGGCGGCCAGCCACCTTTTGTGACGTCGTGATAAGGAATGAGCAAGCTCGGTATCTAGTGTAGCCCTGCTTAAAGGATCTCATCCCTAATGCCTGGTGTCTAGGCATGTGTGTTCCTTTTACTGCATCCTATGAAAGCAAGATTTTATGCACCTGAAGAAGACATCAGTCTTGAATGCAACAAAAGTTGGGGTGTGTTTTTTTTAGTGATGAATCGAGATACAACATGGAGAGTGATTCTTGTTGAATCTTCATCTGACGAGAACATGAAGCTCACCATCATCTATGCTATGCAAAAGAAATCAACAGATTTGGTGGAAGGAAACCCTTGTTTGGGGTGGCATAACGTTGATTAGTCATATACCGCTGCACGCATTTGATACAAATACTGTCAAATGCACATTACTGAAGGGGTGGGGTCTTTGAAGCTTATGTGAGGTTGTTCCGAGATGCGATAAACCCAGACTTCACGTTTATGGACAACAATGCGAAGCCACACAGAGCTCAAACTGTTGACGATTTTCTTAAAAAAGAGGATATTTGCCTTATGAACTGGTATTTGAGGTCTCTTGACCTCAATCTGGTTGAGCATGTTTGGGATGGTCTAGATAGAGTTGTTGTACAGCATACCCCTCCCAGAAGTTAAAAACTATGCTTCTGGAAGAATGGGCTTTATTGCCACAAACATTTAACATCATAATCAGTATAAAAGCTCATTGTGAGGTTAGTATAGCAGTGCACGGTGGTTTCACGTCTCACTTCATATTAGCCAGACTTTCCCGCGATAAATACTTTAACTCTGATTCATGATTTAACAATTTTTGATATACCTTGCTCAATGGTGCAGTGAAGGGGAGGGGGGAATTAAGGGTTAAGATCCTCCTAGAGCTAAAATAACTAGCATAATAGCCGCTTATGAATCACTAGTTAAGCCAGTTAGCCGCTTTTATAAATGCAAAAGAAAGTTAATAAAAATTTTTTTTGGCTTACTTGGAATCCATGATTTTGTTGAATAAAATTTTACTCAAGAAAGTAATTCAGTTAAAGGGCTAATGTTGTATTTAAACCTGTGAGAACACCTATTGTATGCATTAGTAAAATGAAAACTGGTCATTTGTTTTGAAAAAGGGCAGCGGTTAAATTTCGAGCCATCTTAGGCTAAAAGAGTGGTCATTTCATGTGGCACAGATGGTTTAAATTTGCCTTTTTTTAATTACATTTCTGTTTTTGTACCAGTACAATACAATTATGGGCCATTAAATTCCACAGAAAAATGTAAAATACACACTTCCTAGATTTCCCAATTTCAAACGCTCTGTTTTGTATTCTTGCTCTCAGTTTAAGAGCATAAATCAATCTAAGACCAAGTTATGTGCATAAAAATCTCTGAAAACATAATAATAAAAAGTACTTTAAAGATATTAACATAAAGAAACCCTTTTTTGATTGTGATTAGAAAGATTACTACAGTGAATTTTTCCTGGGGTAGGGGGAAGGGGTACATAAAAATAAAGATTGCAGTTTATTAGTTGGTAATGTAGCTTGAAATTTTCCTCAAGAAATCTTACCATCAGGGAAACACTGCCACTTGTTCCCTATAAAAAAATCTATTTGGAACTGCATACATTTTTAAATACATGCCTATGAGCAGGATTTTCATAAGACAGTAAATGTAAAGCATTTTCTTAGAATAAATAAATATTACTATTTATATTTTACCCATAAACTTATGTATGCATCAACTTAAATTAATAAACAATAAATTAGCTGTACCTTAATCGTAAATGATTCTATCTGCGACTTTCCATCTGTTTTTCTTTAGCCTGGAGTAGGAACCACCTATATCTACCATAGGTAACAAAAAATCCTAAAATCACAAAAAAAAAAAAAAAATCAGAAACCATACATACATTTTTTCTTTTAAAAAATCTGACATAGAAAGGGTATTTAAAAAAAGGATGACAAAGTTTAAGAGGTGACAGGAATTAGCAACATTTGTGTAGGAAGCCAGGTTGAAAAACATTTATCCAGTGAAAAATTCTAAAGTTTCTAATTAAGCCACAATTTAACTAAACTTCATTATGGCACTGCATTAGACGAAAATGAGAGTTAATTTAAAAAGAAAAATCAAAACTAATTCTAAGTAAATTATAATTTAGTAAGGGTACACAACTTTTTCAAGAGAATGGCCACTTACAAATATGTCTGAGTGGTCGAGGGCCAACATCAATAGCACAGAGATAATTCGATTTCGAGGAGATGGTCTGTGACCTATAATAAGATTAATAATATGGTTTTAGATTGGAGTGTGTGTGTGTGTGGGGGGGGGCGTAACTGCTTTATGTTGTCATTGCAGATCAACAAAATTCACGTTTTTTCAATGCGATAAATTGAGAAAACCTACAATTTCTCCGTAGCCGATGGATTTAATTTGCAATTTTTTCGTGCATCATCAACAAAACTGGCAATTTTTTTCTCGCAGAATCAACGACATGTATTATTTTTCGCTTCCAATCGAGAAAACTTTGCAATTTATCCATGCCTGATCGACAAAACCCGCATTTTTTCCCGTCCTCAGAGGGCCGAAATTTGTAATTTTTTTCCCCAATCATGGTGAAAAATTGGCGATTTTTCAATACCTGATGAACAAAAGTTGCAAATTTTCAGAGTTTCATCGACAAAATTCGGTATTTTTCCGCACTAGATCAATAAAATTTGTGAGTTTTCCGTACCCGATCAATGAAAGTTACGATTTTTAAAGTGACTGAAGTAATTTTATATTTTTCTGCGGTAAATTGACAAAATTTGCAAGCGAGTTATGCACAAAATTTGCATTTTTCCCCTTTTTAAATTTATGAAATTCGCGGGCCACAGGTTGTGTATCCCTAATAATTTAGTATTTTGGAACTTTTAGACAGCTATCTTGCTGCATTAAAAAAAGGTAGATTTTGTCAGTTAGTTAAAAATCACAAATTTTGTTGACTAGGCACAGAAAAATACGTATTTTGTCAATTAAAAGCAGAAAAATTCCAATTTTTTTCGACTGGACACTCAAAGACTTCCTCACATCCAATGAACAAAGTTGCAAACTTTGTTAATTGGATGTGAGAAAAAACCACACATTTCATTGCTGTAGCAAGAAAAAATCCCCAGTTTTGCCGATAATGCACAAAAAAAAAAAAAAAAAAAAAAAAAAAAAAAAAAAAAAATGAGAAGAGATTTTATGATATCTTCTCTTTTTTTCTTTATAATTTACGTGTTTCATATTATTGGATAAATATAATTTCTACTTTTATCACTTTATTTCAGCAATAAGCATTAGATATAGCGGGTTTAGGACATGTTTTTGTGTATAGGATTAAATCAGTATGCGTTGGTAAATATATCTATTGCTCTAAAAAAAAAATAACTTCAAACATGTGAAATGATTAAAGAGAAAATAGATTAAATATAATCAATATTTGGTACAAAATATTTTCAATTTTTAAAAAAATGCAGATTATTTAACGCAATTAATAACATAACATGATGATTTTTAAGATTTGCTCAAGATATTTATTATTTGAATAAATATAAAAAAGAATATTATATTTATCATCCAATTGTTTATCATTAATAATAAAAAGGTTGTTTATAAAGATTTTCAGAATGTTTCACTGTGTCGAGCTGTTTATTAATTATTTAAACATAAGACTGTTTGCTAGTACAGTTGACATTAAAATATGAATTTTTCTAATTTTCTAAATAGATTCTATGCAATTATATAATTTAAATTATTTTTAAATGAGATTACACTACTTATAATCCAATGATGTCTATTTTTATCAATAAATATGCATGTAATTGATTGTAATGCATGTAATTGCATTGATATTCCTTAAAAAATTTGATTTAAACCAAAAGATGTTTTTTTAGGTTTTTCTTTTTTAAGTAGGTTTTTTGCCAACCCTACCGAAAAGCGAGCTCGAACTCATCTGAGGCCACCACTGGCCTACAGGACATTTATTTATGACCAACCAAGTCTTTAATGAATCTTGCATGATCTTTCTTTCTTTTTTTATTTGTGTGAACAAATTTTTACTGAAATATTCATATCATATGTCAGAATGCATGTAACAAAATATATTAAAACTTCTCGCCAGGAGGAATGTAATTTAATTGAAGACGAAGATCACAGATTTTTTTAAAATGTGACTCACAACGTCATTATACACAAAGTGAAATGTAAATTTTATGTTATGATTGTTATGAAATGAATCGATTAATCTGTTATTTAGATTCTTTCACAACACTCCTATTTGAGTATTTCTCCATTTTTGCATATCTCCATGGTTCATTACGTTTACTGTCATTCAAAATAATTTATTTCATTTTATTTACTTTCCTAAATATATCAGTTATTTATTTCAATTTTTAAGTTATTATTATTCAATATCCTTATTCCAGTCTAACTCCATATTTTGATTTCTCCTTTTTAAAAAAAGTATCTTTTCATTTATTTTTTCAAGAATAGGTACTTTCACTTTAACTTTCAATCATACATTTTTACCGCCTATTTGCTCATTGGCTAATTGGAAATCCTGCTCGCATTATGATAATATGATCTGGAAATTTCCAGTATATGGTTTGCCAGATTTGGCAATTTTTCTTATTGCATTTTGTTGTTGTCATTATAATATCGTACTGTTTTGGCGAGTGCTTAATGTACCTTTTGGCGTCGGGCTAATATATGGCAACCCTCTCCCAGGCACTTCTCGTCAGTCGTTCAGATAGTGAGTTACTTCTCTTCTGGTGCTGTGAGTTTGTTCTTCAGGGCTGCTGTTGGCTATGGAAGTGCAAAGAGAGTACAACCATTTTTTTTTTGTCCACGAGGCCATGCGATGATGACTTTGAAAGGAAGTCCTGCTCGTCTATTCTGGGCTATCGTCTAAGGAGAAGACAATAAACTAAGCATAATTTTTTCCTGTATATTTTAATATTTACGTAAAATCCTGAAGTTCATAATTTCTCTTTTTTTGAGCATATTCATGCACAATGAATTTCATTCTTGCATAAGAATTAATTGTGTGGTCAAACTAGGCAATAATACAAAATGTGTATCTTTCAATTTTCAAGAACTGTTACAATAAATTAATTATGTTATCTTAAAGAATACAGTCTAGTTTAGTTAGTAGAATTTTCTACATTTTTTTTATGGTCACTTTGTTCTAGGCTTCTGGTCGAAGTAAAACAAGTTTTTTTTGTGACCTTATCGTAATGAATCAAACCTTTTTCCTACTAATTCAGTCTAATCAGCATTCCCAAATCAACTATTTTCATATATAAAATTATTATCATCTAAAAATAAATGTTGCTATACCACATGGTAAAAATATATAATTTTAATTACAACAATGATATGTAAACATAGTTCTAAATTGGAAAGAATATAACATTTAGGGGTGCTACAGGACAAATTAACACCAAAAAGCAAAATCACACAAAAAATCTGACCAAATCCACAAAGACCCTTCCTCTAGTGAAATTGATACTATCAAATCTGCCATTAAGTCTTCACACATTATTCCTGCTAAATTTAAGAGGTCTCTAATTCCTTCAATTGCACAGTGTGCCAAGCTTTATGCTTTACCTAAGGTACATAAACTTGACATTCCTTTTTAGACTCATTGTCTCCAGTATCGGCACGGCTTCTTATAAACTTGCAAAATATCTAGTTTCCATATTTTCTCCACTCTCAAGCAGCAATTCTTTCACTGATAAGAATTCTTTTGAATTTGTTAAGAAACTTCACAGTTTTAAGCCACAAGGCCACAGGATGGTTTCTTTTGATGTTTCTTCATTATTTACTAATGTTCCTGTCGAAGGGGCTTTAGCTTGTTTGAAGAAAAGGCTCTGTGAATTTTATTTTCCTTTTCCCGAAATCGAGGAGCTCATTCATCTCACTCGTGCTTGCTTGTCTCAAAATACTTTTATATTTAATAGGAATTTCTTTCGTATGACTGAACTTGACTATGGGTAATCCGTTTAGTCCGATTTTTTGCGATTTTCACATGCGCTATTATGAAAGAAAATTGTTTGAAGTCTTAAAATTTCAGTTTTATGTTCGTTACGTAGATGATATTTATGCTTTAGTTGAAGTTTTATTCAGATAGTAATCATATTCTGTCATCATGAATTCTATTGATTCTTGCATTCAATTTACTTTTGAAGTTGAATCCAACAATTGCTTTTCTTTTCTGGATGTCCTTGTCATTCGCGATGAAGATAATTTTCAGACGATTGTCATTCTCAAACCTTTTGTTGTCAGTCTTCCACCTCACAGATATTCTTCTCATCCTCCTAACCAGAAATTTGCGGCTTTTAAATCTTTTGTTTTTCGGGCTTCCAATATTTGTTCAACTGCTCAGTTACTCAGTGATGATCTTAATTATCTAAAAGCTATTGCTGTTGATCGTGGTTATTCCCCTAATATTACAGATTCAATTCATAGAAAATTGACAAAAACCACCCAGACTGAAAGGAAAATTTTTAATTCGAACTCCAATACCTTGGTTGTTTTGCCATTTCCCCCCAAAACAGTCAGCACGTTGCTAAAATTTTAAAAAGGTTCAATTTCAATGTTATTTTTTCTCCTGTTAATAAAATTGCTTTTTCAAATCTTAAGCACCCTATTTATCACTTAGATAACTGGTGTATTTACCAAATTTCTTGCCAATGTGGTCTTTCTTATATTTGTCAGACAAAACGTGCTCTCAGATTTCGTTTAAACGAGAATAAAAGGTCTGTCAAAAATCAAGAGCTTAAACGCTCTTCTGTTGTTCAACATTCTTTTCGTTCAACATTGCATCGTTAGTCTTCACAACATAAGTTCAACTTTTTTTCAGCCACCATTATCCATAAGAATAGTTCTATTCTTGAACTTAATTTTTGAAAAGCTTACCACATATTAAAAATTTTCACTCCTTATTTAATGACTTATGAAGTACTCCTTATTTTCCAAGCATTTGGAAATCTTTAATTTAATGCCTTTTTTTGCTTTTTAGTGTTTGTTTTGTTCATTCTCCGGTAAATGTCACTACATGTCCACCCAGTTGTTCTGGCTGCTTTCTTCTCTTTGGTTGCTTTTGTTTAGGCGGCGGGATCGTTCTCGTAGCGGCAGCGGGTATATAAGCCTGCGGTACTCTGTCTCTTTGCTCAGTTTTGCTTTTTCTAGCTCGCTGAGTTTTGCACTGATGAAGATTCTTGATAGTAGATTCAAAACAGCTGTTTGCTACCTTTTCATACATTATTTATGCATTTATAATCGTTGGTTTTCTATCTTTAAATATTTTTGCACAAAGGTTTTGTTTACTATTTAAATATTCCGAATGTTTAATACAATATAAAATTTTTCCTTTTCTTTTCTTATTTTATTTTCTACTGCGCAAATTAATATGCCGGAATAAAAGTGTAAACTACAGAGCGGCTTTCATTTTTAAACAGCAAATTTCAGATGTCAGCAATCTCGACATACGAATAAGCAATTGTGAACCGAGGGAAAAAAAGAAAAGAAAACCTTTAGGAAATACGCATCCGTCAACCGATAAATATGTTATTTCTATCGAGATAAAAGTTGAACAAAGAAAAAAGGAACAGAAACGCGCATTAAGTACGATAGTCTCAGTCAGAAGCACATGTATAGAAGATAGCATATATTTGCGTTCATTAGCTTAGTCACTCTCACCCCCCCCCCCTTCCACCAAGCGAAAAAATTGAAAAATAGACTTGTATTACACATGTAAAAGGTTTATGATCACGAAAAGATGAAAACTTAGAAACATAAATGGATGATGAAATAATTACTTTCTTTTCATTGCAGTATTTTTTTAAAATTAAATAGTATTGATTAAAAAAATATTTATTCATCGATTCCATTTGCTTTGCTAGTTAAACGAATACTACACTGTAAAAAATAAATGTGTAAATTTACACACAAAAATGTGTAAATCGATGATACAAAAACGACATGTCTATATGTGTAATTTGGTGTGTAAAATACGCCAAATGTGTAAATTTCAAAATACACTTTAAAGTGTGTATTTCAAGAGTTATCAGATAACTTTTACACATTTGGACTTATCATCAAATTACACATAAAAATGTGTAAGTTGCACTGAAATACACATTTCTGTGCAATATTTTTACACATATATTAGTGTAATATTCTACTTCTACACATATTTTGCATAATAGGAACATACACATAATCTTGTGTAATATACAACATACACACATTTTTGTGTTATATGCAGAATACGCAGATTTATGTGTTAATATTATGTTCTTACACATATGTATGCGAAACATGCAAAACACACTTTTGTGTAATTTTTAAAATACACAGATTTTTGTGTACATAGCTTTATTTTATGCTTTGACATGTAAATTGTGAAAAAAATGTTTTTATGGTTACGAAACAAAACTGCATAAAGAACAAACTCATGTAATACTTGGCGTTTATTTTTTTTTTTTAACTGACTTACAAACAAGACCACAAATCACAATATGCCTAATTTACAAAAAACTGGGTAGTCTTAAATTATAATCTGTTATCTTTCTGTTAGAGTTGGTTTGAAGTCCGAAAATCATACATTCATAATTTATGAACAGGAATGTATAATTTGAGTATAGAGAGTATGGAGACTGTTTTTTAAAATTAAGTTAAAAGTTAGAGTTCTTTCACACCATCTTACAAGTGTAGCAGCTTGTGTTATTTTCAATTTATTTAGAATTTCCTCTTTTTGGAAATTCATTGTCTGAGCGAAGCGAAGTCTTTATACTCAGAGATACGTAACGATATTAAAAGTCAAAAAAATTCTTTCGTCAAGCAAATCTCAAAAAGTACTTGTCGGATTTTGATTCTGTTTGTACCAATAGGTACCTATGAAGGTAATCTGGTGAATGCACCTACTTTTCAAAATTAATTCCAAATAGTTTAAAAGTTACATTTAAAAAACTGATAAAAAAGCTCAATTTATTTGCATACGTCACAGAAATTTGGTGCGCGTGATTTTTACTGGCTGGATATTTTCGTAGATAACCGAATCAGTACATGGGGTAAGTAGTAATCATTTACGCACTCAGAAATATTGAATGCAATAAAACATTTTAAAATTTAACCATGCAGGAAAATAAAACTTTTTTTTTTATTAAAAAAAGTCATAAAAACTTTGATTTTGAGATTTTGTGATAATCTCTTAATAGAATTTTTTGATCGCTAAAAGAATGTTTTATATATTTCGCGTATAAAAATTAGAAACAATTACGTTTTTAAATAAAAAGTTTCTTTTATGACATCATTTTCCCTTTATATTTATTTTTATTGCATGTTTTCTTTTAACTTATATTTTGTTTGTGTGTGGAAGTCAATTCTGGTCACTAATTTTTCGGCACGGATACCACAAGCGCATCAGATTTGGCGCAATTTTTGTCAAAGCCCATTTGGCGAAAACTCCGTTTTCAAATAACGCTTACATACACATTTTCAAATTATTTTCTATTTTCAAAAAGAGCTTACAGTAAATAAAACTATAATAATAATTAATAACTATAAAAAGAAATATGGTACTTCTAGGTTATCCCGTCGACCAATTTCGCCAAATTATACAAATCGCCAAACTAATAGCCAAATTATACATGTTGGCATAATTTTTATTTTAAATAACGAAAAAACAAATAATTAGTAGAATATTAATAAAATTATCAATAAAAAGTCGAAATAAAAATCATTTAATGACATTTTAAACATGTGAATCGCATTTAATGTCATTGAATGTGACATTCACGATCATTCATTATTGGCATTTAATCTTATAGTTTGGCGATAATTTTTTGGTCGACGGAATAACCAAGAAGTACCAGAAATATTTTATATAATTAATTAAAAAAAGTAAATGAAAGTAAATAAACATTTTATGAGTAAATAAACAAATAATAAATAAATAAAGCCGGGTTACCATCTCAGGTAAAATAATGCTATTTTGACGCCAATTATGTACCCTGGTGCATATGTGACATCTTTTCCCATTTTTTATCCATTTCCTGTTGGCATACAACTTTGAAATTTGGAATATGTATGCATACCTGGGAGCAATACTGGAATTAGACATTCATTCTTTTTTTTTTTTTTTTTTTTTTTTAAATTCGATCCAAAAAGGGGCAACGGGGGCTTTTTTTTAACCCTTTGCGGCGCAGGGCAAATTCATTGCTTAAGTATTGAAATTAATGAGTGACACCGAAATTTGAAAACAACTTTATTTGTAAATAAGAAAATGCTATATTTCGCGCATTCAGTAAACCGTAATTTTTTTAAACAAAATTCCGGTGCCAATGTGGTGTTTAGGAATTAAAATTGAGTGGTATATCTATGAAACCACCACGCCGCAAGGGGTTAAAGATTTATACAATTTATACTGCATAAAGAAGCCACTTACCTATTTTTATATACAAGAAGAAGTAAGTGGTATGTAAAAACGATTATAGTATACATAAATAAAATACTTAAGATGATATACTAGAGATATAAGCACCGGGTTTGGCGAGATTTTTTATGCCAATTAGGCGAAAACATCGTTTTGATTACCAGATGCATATAGCATGCTATAATAACACGTTATTTATTTATTTCAAAATGAAAAAAAAAAGGAATAAACGAAACATTTTCTGTTATTAAAAAAAAAGAAATAACAATCAATAAATGATAATATTTTTAGAACAAACAACTTACTATAACATTTATATGATAACCAGCATGTTAGGCAACTGAACGCCATTTTGGCACCAATTAGGTACCACGGTGTGTATAGGGCATGTATGTGCCATATTTATTTGTAAAACTGAGCATGAACGTTTACCAAGTGTGTTTTCATAGTCGCTTATATCTTTTTGCAACATAGTGCACCTTTCGAAGCCAAAACTGCACAAAAGAAAAAAAAAATCAATATTAGCAGTATTTTTTTTTTTTTATTGTAATGCACATTTTGTAATCAGTAGGCTCGATAATCAGACCTCATTTTTTGTTGCTTTAAAAGATGATATTTCATACGATGTCTTTTTTGGATTCGTCGTTTTTCAGTATTTGATAGTATGCGTCTACTCGTTTTGTAACTTTTTTTTTGTAACTTTCTTCTTTATTAACAGCGACATTTGGATTTCCTATTTAAATAAAAATTCTTCTAAATACAAAGAATTTTGTTAAAATAAATAAATAAATGAAATGCGGACATCTGTTGCTCAAAGCACAAAATTTTTCCTATTGAATTACTAAAAATCAGTAAAAATATAATTTTTATGATAAAAAAAGTGACTTATGTAATAACAGAGTCATATATTATGTACGTTATGGATTAAGTATGAACATTTCTCCACCATTTATAAACAATAATAATAATAAAATAAAATGCGGACAGACCAAAGTCTATATTTGACTGAAAACCACAACCATTTTCTAAATGCTTTAAAAAATGGCCAATGAAAAGTGATATTTCAAAAGTATTATGAAATTAGTGAAAAACCATTTATTTTAAACTAAATGAATAAAAGATTTATATTTTTAATGAAATAAATGAGATTTGAAAAATTATTGGAAATTTATCACCATAGATGTATCAATATTACAATCAGTACCTTGTATGGAAAATGGAACAATTAGCAATACTTTTTGTACCCGAAAAATGGTCGCTGTTTTTTTAAGGTTAAAAAGTAGATTACGAAATATTCCTATACAGAGTTGCCAAGCCCCCGCTTATTGCACAGCATAATTTTCTTATAGGAAAAGTTATTTTTTAAATCCGCAGAATGTTCCAATTTAATAAAACATTTTCTGTATTTAAATACCGGTATCCGAAATGTCGGAGACTTGGCAGCTCTGCCTATAACATTTTAATTAATCACGGTAATTTTTTTTAATCGGATTCAAATTTAGTGAAGACAACGTTTTTTGGCCAAAAGCAGCTTTTTTCCACATGTGTAACTACGATACATCTCCTTGATGCTGAAATAAAATATTTTGACTTATGCTATTATTGCTTCCACTTATTCATTTATTTGAATTTTAAATAAGATGACTCAAAATCGTGTTTTTTAAATGTACGGAAAAAATACATTTCGAGAAAGGGCGAAAAGAACAATATTTGGCGATTTATTACTAGCGTTTGGCTAAGTGTCTTACTACCTTGTATTTAATACTCTTCACAATACTTCGCTGTTATATGGACTTAGGCTCTTTTATAAAAAGTTTGACATAATTCGGGCTTAAGAAAGTGAGTTTTTTACTGAATAATACAAATAAATGAAAAATGAATACTAAGAAATACTAATAAAAGAAAAATGAAGCATTATATTGATCTATGTATATTTAAAAATGCATCTGCTAGCACTAATTAGATAATTTATGTGTATATAATAGGAGATAAATAGCTTTTGATTCTGTATTTCTATGCTATAAAGCATTAACGTTTGTGTGTTTTTCGTAATCATTGGGAGTACCTAGCCGATTTAAAAAATAATGTGGGCAAAAAATGTTAGTAACCATCTTTGCTGCAAAATATACTATATTTTGCGTAGGAACACTAATCACCATCAATGCACGAGCAAAAAAAGTTCTAAAATTGAGAATTCTTTGATGTTGATATGACTAAAAATTTAATTTTTTTTTTTTTTTTTTTTTTTTTTGTGGCAACTTTTAAAATATAATATTCTCGTTAGGAACGATTTCTAAAACATTCGACAATTTAATTTCACAAATTAATTTTTTTTTTCTAGAAAAAGTTTTAAACCCAATTTATTGAGAATATTGTAATTTCTAGGATACTGTTGGGGTCAGAAACTATAACTTTGGCATCACAGTAACTTGTAAGTGCTCGTTTAACACAAATTTTTAAAAAAGGATTCCTTAATTCTTATCGACAACCTCATTGCATCCGTGGGAAACAGATGTTCAACATTATAAACTATTCGGACGCATTTCACACCATATAAAATACACTCCATTCTCTTCAAACATAATAGTTTATGTTATTTATAATTTCTCAAATCGGTGCGAAGCTTCTGTTTATGCTCATGACATCATTTCAAAGAGATATATTTCCAATATAGGAAAATTTGGTGTTTTATTTACTGTATTACTTTTAACATTTTGCATATTTCCAATTTTATATCCATGCATGGTTTGCTTTTCTTTTATAAAAATAGTATATGCAACTTTATATATAAGGTTTTGTAATTCTATGATTCAATATGCTTATTTTCATCATATTTTATCACAATGAATGACCAATAAAGGTAACATCTCATTTTCTTTACTTATCGCAAGTTATTAAATGTATATTCTCAGCAATATCGCTCAGACTAATCCCTCTGAGGGAAGTCCTAGTATAGATTTTTTCTCCATATTCTGAAAATGGCATAATTTTAACTGTACTTATAACTGATAAAATGGTGATTTTTTTTTTTTATTTGTTGCGATGTACAGAGTGAAAAAAAACCCCATATTTTTTTGTTTATTTTTAAAATAAATTATTACAAACTTTTTTCGTTTGGGCTAATTATATTTTTGCACTCTCTTTGAAAGCTTTTGCTCACTTTAACTTCCAAAGTTATCATCACACATGTAAGGCTCCACAGCTAGTATTTTTAACAATAACGTTCAAGCAGAATTTTCCTTTAATATAATTTGACCAGATGGGTGAAAAAGCGTCCAGGGCAGGATTCAAACCAGGGACTTTTAGCGTAAGCTGCCAGTCTGCCATTAGTTAGCTTTATTTAGTATAATTCTAGTTCTTTGGCTGAATTATGTCCGCCAGATTCATCCACGATAGCTCAATTAGTAGAGAATTGGCAGCTCTCATAAAAAATCCCGGTTTAAACCTAGGTCAAAATACTTTTAATTCTGTTGGAAAAATTACAAGTGATTTATTTAATAATTAACATAATTGTATTAAAATTAATAAAGAATTATTCTTTTATCAAATTACATGACATTTAACAGCAATATTTGTTAAAAATACTAATGAAATATTTCTGCTTAAATGTTCAAAACATAATCAAAATAAAATTTACATAAAATATATATATTCTTGCATTATACATAGTATGTTTTGTAATCTTTGAATTATAAGGATTATTGATGATAGAATTAAAAGATTATTGATTACTAGTGACTGAATGAAATGAATTTAGTATTTTAATACGCATTTTGAACGCTAAGTCACTAGTGATTATTTAATTACACAACAACTATAAAAAATATTAAATATAAAAAGGAAAACCGATATTAAGTACTTACATTGTATGCATTTTAATTGCATGGTATTATTCACTATAAATAATACATGCGATTATAATACAGTAGACGCAGTTGATACAGATAAGATGGACAGAGAAAATGGGATTTACACCAAAGTTGCAGTTATGATGTCACCAAAAACATCTTGAAATATATATATGCATAATATAAAAATATACTCTATATGGCGAACGGTGACCGGCCGCTTGCGATTTTAGATATTTTGTTAAATATCTAGAAAAAAAACATGAAAAATTTCCCTGCAACTGCAGGTGTGTGTAAACATAATAGTACAAACCATATATTATCATGAACATTTTTTCCCTTTCCCCCCATGAACATTTTTTCAATTTGGACCTGTCAACAAATTGAAAAAGAACGTATATCTTTTGGATAACCCTGTCAAAACTAATGTAGCAAAAGTGTTCAAAGTGTAGATTATGATTAAGTGGTTTATTGTAATTAACTGTGCTCCTTTTTGTGTAGATAGCATGTATATTCGTAGAGAAATTGTGTTTTTATAAAGAAAAAAAATCCAAATTTTGCAAGTTTTTTTGCTTATAATTTGCAGAGTTCTTAATATATATATAAAAAAATCCTTTCAGAAAATATGACAAATAACATTTTACATAATACCTTGTAATCAGAATTAAAAAATAATAAAAATTGTATGAAATAATGAATAGGTTTACTAAATAATTTTTCACTGCGCATGCGTGAACACTATCAAAATTTCACTTCCATATTTTGTTAGATAAATGTATAGAACAATTTTTTGAAAATCTCAAAAGCATAGCTTGAAAATTCTGAAAGTGATCGTCGAAGCTCAAAATCTATTGTTCTTAAAATGAAGCAAACAAATGGGGGTTGTATCCAAATATAATAGTGCGTGCCACATTGTGTATTCTATATTGGCACTAATCAATGGATATATGGATAGAGCCCCTCATCTTTTTACTTTATTTTGAAAATAACGGATTTTAAGCTTATTCTATCTACGATCACATTCAGAATTTTCCAGGTATATTTTTGAGACTTCCACAAAAGTTGCTCTATACATATAGCTAACACAATATGCAAATAAAATTTTGATAGTGTTCACAGATGCGCAGTGAAAAAATTTTTAGTAAACCTATTTATTTTTCATACAATTATTATTATTATTTTAATTCTGATTACAAGGTATTGTGTACAATGTTTCTTCTCATAGTTTCGTAAAAGTGCATTATTTTATATTCAGAAATCTGAAAATTATAAGTAAAAAATTTGTCAAAATTTGGGACTCACGTTCTCATGTATACATTCCAAACACTTGTCATGCCTCACAAACATCCTTATATAAGTAATATTTACGTCTTATGTTCGATATATTTATGTATCTTTGTCATCGTATACATCTTAAACACAAGTCATGTAGTTATGCTTCACATATGATGACTGTAAATGAGCATAAATGTTATGAAACGTATAATTGTAATATATATTATTATAAAGTCTTATGTGCTCTATAATTTGGCAACCCATTTTCAAGAGATCGCTGCAACACATAAATACCTTAACAAGTTCAAACTACTTCGATTCTAAAATGTACAATAAGTTTTAATGCTATTTGAAAAATGAAATAAAAATTTTAAAAAAAAAGTAGCAAATGCTCCTATTTTCTTTTATGTATGTGAAGTAATCTTTTGACTTTTTCGATCTACTCTTATATTAACAATATTTCTACAGGTATCAAATGATACTTTTTTTTAATTTTTAATTTTTGTTGTTTTTGCTAACAGTAGTTTTTGAATGTCTTAAAAAAGTCTTTAATTTATGTAAAATATTTTTAACTATTTCAATCTAAAAATCACAAAAAAAAAAAGAAAAACAATGAATCGAAATTTGTTAAAAGGTGGGATTTGATATTGGTAGAAATAGTGTTAAGAAAACTACAGCATGTAAAAATATGAAAACGTGCAGTTTTATGTCAATTATTGTGATAAACAAGCTGAAACATTAATTATTTCAAGTGCTACTCAGTGTTGAAATTGCAAATATTTATTGGGGTGTTAAAAGGAATCATTTTAGAAATGTCTAAAATAAATAAATAAATAAGAATACTGATATTTTTTTCATATTTAAAATAAGCAGTAATTTATATACTTCACATCAACATTATCAATTTTCAAATGCAAAATAGTAAAAAATCTCTTTTTCAGCTATTTTCCATCATATTAAAAAATCTGCAAAGTTCATTTTAAAATTACGATGAAAAACTAATGAAATAAGAAATAAAACTTTGAAGTGAAAATTTATCTCAGTATCTCATGTTGACAATTCTAAAAACAATTAGGCTGACAACTGCTATGTTTGAAGATAGCTCTTTTTTAAGCTGACAGTAAAGGTAACATTGATTCTCATTGGATGAGTAACTTTCACTTTTTGGAATGTTACAGATATACAACGAGGTGATATAAAGGATTAATTCATTTTATATAAGAGTTTACAAGTAGTAAAGAAATATTGAAAACATTTTTTTTATTATTAAAAAATAGCTTTAATAACACATTGAAGAAAATACATTTTTATTTGTGAAATTATACATTTAATCCAATAACTCTTAATGTATGATAAAATAAACAACGATCGTTGTTTATATCACACAGCACCGCATCTACTCTATTTTGCCTTTAATGTGAAAATTTTAATTCGTTTTTCAAGTATGTATCTGGTTTGCTGGATGTTTTCTTTGCCAGAGCCATTATAAATCTAATACTATCATAAATAGTATAAAGGATTACAATCTACAATTGCGTTCTTAAAACAATGTGGTGAAAATTTTATTTATATAAGTTTATTAAAAATCAGATAATGTTTTTGCATGTGATTCAATAAGAAAAGAATAATTAATACAATAGCAAACGGTTAACTAATTTTTAAAGTAAAAAAATACGTAAAAGAACTCAGATCATAGGTATAAAACTAGAACAACATATTAGTTCATTATGATTATCACCAATATTTTATTTATAGGATTAGATGATAATTATAAAAAAAAAAGAAATCCATTTTAATCATACCGTTTTCTAATAGCGCTTATGGTATATATATTTTGAAATTTATCTGTATAATATCAATCAAGATATAAAATAGGGTACATTTCGGTTAATCGGACGCCAATATTATATATGCAATACACATGGATATATACATCTATACACATATTGTATCTATATATGCATGCAAACATATAAATATATGCTTATATATGTAAACATAGTTTCATATGTATTTATATATATATATATATATATATATATATATATATATGTGACGATTTCAGGAGAGCTCGAATTATTTCCACTGGTTAAAAGAAACACGCAGTCATGGCAAGCGAGGGAAAAAACAAAAATAATAAATAAATGTAGAAGATCCAATAATTAGTCATGGGCTGCTGTAAATTCATTTATTAAATTCGTGATAATGAGGAAGGAAAAGCTCCTTGTTGCAAAAATTCCATCATTATTTCAGCGAGCTGTCCTCATCGAAGAAGCAACCCAAGAAATCTTCAGAATCTTCCTTTCATCTCGAGACTTCCCCCTTTTAAACTAAAAAGAAAGTTCTGGAATATTCCGTAATCTCTAACCATCATTATTTTATGTAAACAGAATTCTTGTCCAGCTACGAGATTATTTTAAACAGACGATAAATTTATTTTTA
This sequence comes from Maratus speculifer, assembly GCA_964019185.1. NCBI lineage: Eukaryota > Metazoa > Arthropoda > Arachnida > Araneae > Salticidae > Maratus > Maratus speculifer. The sequence continues at coordinate 220,558,344 of OZ025301.1, forward strand.
AAAAAAATATTATTTAACCAATTTATAATTGACTCAGAATTTTAAATATCTTAGGCAGACGATTTTTATACATGATTAATTTTAAGAGAAAAAGAAAAGAAATGAATTTATTAATATGCAAATTATCGTTGACGGCGGAAAAATAAATAAATAGATAAAATAAAATAATGATATTTTTTAAAGGTATGGGTTTGGAATAAATTTAATAAGACTTTCTTAAAAAGGGTTGATAAAAACATAGAAGAAATCAGTTTTATTTGGAATATTAAGAAATAAAGTTTTAATTAAGAATATTTTTAATTTAGAGCCATCTTTTTAAATTTACGCATACTGGATTAATGTTTTTTAAGGCAAATTAAGAATTTATATCGTCTGCATAAGGATTAACAGATTAGATTTAGAAACAAGATTTTAATTTAATAATTTGAAGTAAGTACGAAATATTATTATAAGAAAATTAAGATAGTATAAAGGTTAGTTTTGGCGAAAAAATTTTAAATTTGTAATATTATCCCCCCTCCCCAAGACTTTGTATGAAATTGATAGTTAAATAAAACTACAAGTTCAGACAACAGAAATATAATAATTTAGAAAAGTTAAATTTTGGAATAAAACTGTCAAACTCAGGAAGCCAAGAGATGGAAGAAAAGAAAATTAACGCAATATAAAAAATATTAGCGATTAAAATAAAATAGTTAAGAGAAAATAATTCTGAATTAAATTTAGGTAGGAGCATTTCCCTGAAAGAAATACAATAATGTTACAACATCACTTACCATTTGTAAGTGCATAGGAGATAATACATATAATAACAGTAAATAAGTTATGAATATTAATAAGCAAGAGATAAAAATATAATAAAAACAATAAAAGTTCGTTCTCATGGAAGTTTATGCATAGTTTATTTTAAATAAGTCCTTTAAATGAAAAAAGTCTTTCAAGAATATATAAAAGAGTCTTTTTCAATGTCTAGTGAATACAGTCTCTTTAATTAAATATCTCCAAATCTAGTTTAAGCTTTGTTTTTTATGTTATGTTGGATCCAACATCTTTCAGTAATATATCAATTTTTCAATAATAAATAGCATCACTCTCAATATCAATAATAAATAATATAGAAAAATTTAAATAATAACAATAACAACAATAATAAGTAATAGTATAATAAGACTCCATATCCTAATATTTTTCAATAAGAGTATAATTAATACTAAACTTCATTATAGAAATCATAATAATAATAATAATAGTAAAACAACAGTATAATCAAAAGAAAATATCACTATTTGTTTATTATTGATAGGGAAAATATTGGTTGAGGCTAAAAATAATTACATAGCAACTAAATAATTTTCTTATCTTCTAATAGCATAAGAAAGTATTTTTTGCTAGCCGAAAGTATAAATAAAAAAAATCATAATAATTCCAAAATCCAAATAAAATTAAATCTAACTATTTAGAAAATGGACTCTCAACCAGTATTTCCTTACAATAATTCCTCTCTGATACTCTTTTACAAAATTGTCAAATTTGGTTATAAGTTTTCAATGCCAAATGTAGAATAATGTTTTATCCACACATGGTTTATAAACTTTAATAATAAAATACAATAGGAATAAAAGGTGTCATTCTAAATTGAGAAATGGAAATAAAAAAAAGTGTGCTTTTTTGAAAAACTTTTAATCTGTAGTTTTCACAATCATTGAAAATCCCATATTATGTTATAGGTTTGAGTAGAATCATTAGATTTTATAACTATTATCATATAATATCTGCTGAATAAATAGAGTAATACTAATGTCAAATAAATGAGTAAATATAGTTAGACTTAAACACCCTTAAAATTAATTTATCAACATCAATTTGAAAGCTTTTACAATCAAAGTGTTCACCTTATGCCTGCATAAGGAGCCCAATTTAATCCCAAAAACTCCCAAAAACAAGCAATATTCTTGTAGCGCTCCAAGAACATACCCGCTGATGTTGAAAATTATGGTTTTTTTATGGTAAATGGTTTTAATGGTTTAATGGTAAATTTAATCTATTGTCTTGACTTTAGTTTGATCTAGTGATTGTATCTGAGGTTTTGTTTGTTTTTTGGGTTGCTCATGAAACAGTTTAAAATCTTCGGGTGAAAAATAGGGTCTTAATTTAGAAACATGCACAATAACGGAATTCTGTCCTGTCTCATAATTAAATTTATCTATTTCATAAGTTACATCAGAAAGTTTATTTATAATTTTATATGGTCCAGAGAAAGTAGGTTCTAATTTTCGAGTGTTAGGGTATTTGAATTCTTCATAAATTACAGAGTCTTGTATTTTTAATGGGCATTCGACAAAATGTCGATCATAGAGTCTTTTACTTTTAAGGTGAAATTCCTGAGTTCGCGCCTTCGCAATTTTGAGGGCTTTGTCTACTGATGTTGTATACATTTTAATTGCCTCACACAAAACCATTACCCACCATTTAAAAAAAAAAAAAAAAAAAAATGAATCAAAATTATCGTGAAAATTATAACTATATTTAGCTGCTAACTTTAACCAGAAATTTTATCTAATAAAAATAGAAATTGTAAATATCATGGTTATACCTTAAATTGGGATCAACTTTTAATTCTATTATTTTATAAATCATAAACAGATTCAAAAATTTTAATTATAGGTAATTCCTTACTTAAAACCACAAAATTTACAAAAAAAAAAAAAAATTAATCACATTTATCAGTCAAAATTCTAGCAACAGCCTTGCATAGTTCCATATTCCTACTGAATTTAAATAAATTATAAGAATCCGGGAACCAAAGCTCACTGTCCCTAGAAATTCTAACAAATAAAGGAAAAAACATAAATGTTAATTTAATTTTCAGCTCAAATGTTTAGTTGTAGGAACATTATCATGAAAATACTGTATTCTGAGAATAGTTCTTGATAACAAACAATATCAATAAATTAGAAAATGTACCTTTTAAAAAATAACTTGAGCTTCTGAGTTCTTTTATACTTCATTATTATTACGAACTTATCTTTAAACGTGCATAAAAATATCATAATAATCTTAATAAGTAACAGTAAATATCTTAAGAACATCATACTCCTCAATTAAATTTTTAAGAACAAGCATGTTTTCACTCCAACAAGTAATAATAATAATAGTAATAATAATAATAAGACTCATAACTAGATAAAAAGATAAATAAATAAGGCTCACAGAAAAATAAACAAACAAATAAATAAATAAACCTTACAAACAAAGAACTATCTACACAAATACAGTAAAAAGGATACACATAATAATTAAATACATCTAAAAATAACTCACGGATAAGGAGAAATTTTCAAGCTGATCCTAGGGGAGACAGGAATAACGAAAATTATGAAAGTAAGTAGTAATCTGCGTTCAGTTGTCTCTAAAAGTTTTTTTTTTTTTTTTTTTTTCTTGTCATTATGACCATGATTATCTTGAGTCATCAGTTACACATATACAGCAAAAAGGTGGAATATCAGGCCTCGGGAATTCACGAGATATTTAGAAGAAATCTTTCAAACCACTCGGACAGAAAGCTGTTTAACATTAAAATCTCCTCTGTTACATTCACTCGAGGAATCAAAAGGTAATGGCAATTCTTGCTTAATAACACTTTCAATCATGGCGGGAAAAATTTTCGGCGATTCATATTTTTGTCATCACTTCGTTTCAGTAGATTCATTAGATTCATTTACATAGCATTTTACTTCTTCAGTAGATTCATTTCAAAATCCGAAACAGGCACTAGCACAGGCATTACCTATCCTGTGCGACTTTTCGATTAGTTGTGACGATTTCAGGAGAGCTCGAATTATTTCCACTGGTTAAAAGAAACACGCAGTCATGGCAAGCGAGGGAAAAAACAAAAATAATAAATAAATGTAGAAGATCCAATAATTAGTCATGGGCTGCTGTAAATTCATTTATTAAATTCGTGATAATGAGGAAGGAAAAGCTCCTTGTTGCAAAAATTCCATCATTATTTCAGCGAGCTGTCCTCATCGAAGAAGCAACCCAAGAAATCTTCAGAATCTTCCTTTCATCTCGAGACTTCCCCCTTTTAAACTAAAAAGAAAGTTCTGGAATATTCCGTAATCTCTAACCATCATTATTTTATGTAAACAGAATTCTTGTCCAGCTACGAGATTATTTTAAACAGACGATAAATTTATTTTTTAAAAAAATATTATTTAACCAATTTATAATTGACTCAGAATTTTAAATATCTTAGGCAGACGATTTTTATACATGATTAATTTTAAGAGAAAAAGAAAAGAAATGAATTTATTAATATGCAAATTATCGTTGACGGCGGAAAAATAAATAAATAGATAAAATAAAATAATGATATTTTTTAAAGGTATGGGTTTGGAATAAATTTAATAAGACTTTCTTAAAAAGGGTTGATAAAAACATAGAAGAAATCAGTTTTATTTGGAATATTAAGAAATAAAGTTTTAATTAAGAATATTTTTAATTTAGAGCCATCTTTTTAAATTTACGCATACTGGATTAATGTTTTTTAAGGCAAATTAAGAATTTATATCGTCTGCATAAGGATTAACAGATTAGATTTAGAAACAAGATTTTAATTTAATAATTTGAAGTAAGTACGAAATATTATTATAAGAAAATTAAGATAGTATAAAGGTTAGTTTTGGCGAAAAAATTTTAAATTTGTAATATATATATATATATATATATATATATATATATATATATATGTATATATATGTATATATATATATATGTATATATAACACTGGGGCCAAGTTAAATAAAAATTACATAAAATAATAAAGCTATCCAGAATGAAAAGTAAGTAATGAAATACAATTATTACATTATTACAAAATTTTAAAAATTATGTTTGAAAACATTCTCTAAAAAGGCTTTTTTATTCAATAATTTAAATATCTTTAAATGTTTACTGATTACATAACCATTGATTGTGATGTTTTTTCATATACTTTTATAATTTATGAAACCATGATCTTAACCAGTTATTTTTAAAAAGGAAACAAATCTAATTAAAATGCTATTGAAATCACAGTTTTCTAATCTTCTGATTAAAATTGTCACTAGGTAAATTATGTATTTCAATAAAATAAACAACAAATTTATTAAACTAAATGAAGTTAATGAAATATTCAAATTTTAAAACATGTTTATAAGAAGTTAATTAAAATCTTTATAATTTAAAGAAAAATAAATAGCAAGAATAATTTCTTTCATACCTGCTTTTCACTGACATTCTTTATTGTTCGATTTTGTTGGAAAAGTAATAAATCCAATACATAAGCACAATAGCTAAGGCTGGAAGCATATACACCACGCCAAAGCCAGTGTATTTATCTCGGACTTAAATATTTTGTATAAAGTATGATCTTGGAAGAACTGATCAGCAATTCATTGTTTAAATTACAAAATCCGTGTCAATACAGATCTATGTTGTCGAGAAAACTTTCTTGCATCCGTTCGAAAGCGTACTACATGTACTCTGTTTACTTTTATTCTACGGTTAGCCACCGCAGACGACTTTTTTTCCTAGCAGATGCAAAATGTATTTTTAAAAACAAAACAGCATTATAAGAGAAGAAAAAAAATTTCTTTATCTGTCATTTTTTATATTAATTTCCTGTTGAATAAACTGCTTGTGATCTAACTATTTTAAGACATTTCTGGGAAACAATAAATTAAAATTTGAAAAATTATGTTATCGTTGTAGAATAAATTGTGTACATTTATTTTACATTCAGAAAATGTTATATCTATTTAAAATGTTTGTAAAAAGTGGCAAGCAAATTTTTAAAGAACAACTTAAAATCTTTAAACATTAACAGAAAAAAATATATACAACTATACTGTATACTAATATATACAACTATATGTATACAACTATTTTTTATAGCATTAAAGCAGTTTTTCATTACAAAACGCCCCCCAAATCTTTGCTTTTCTCAATTAGATATTATTTTCTGCTGTTTCGATTTTAAGATAAATTTAATAAATCAGTACAAACTTACCGGATTATAAAAAAACAGAAGAAAAACATTATTTAAAATTCAAAACTAATAGATTTTTTACATCAATTTTTTTTTTACTTATTTTATTATTCATATACAACACCAAAAAGCATTTTCATTCGAAAAAAATAAGTTATAAATTCAAAGTTTTGAAATTTAATAGAAATAGAAATACTTTCGTATTAACCACATACCGAGGGTTGACAATAAACAAAATCACAAAATATTTTACTATGTATAAGCAATTTCATTTTTTTACATAATAATTTTAATAGCTTAAGCGCGAGGTTTGATTACATGTCTATTACAGCTACGTTTTATTTATATACTTTGTTATACAAGTTTATTTATATACAAGTTTTTAGTTTCGTTGCAGAATATTAAGCCGGAAATAAATGCTGATTTTTTTTTAAATGGAAACATTTTAATCTTGTGTAATTGGACTGCATACAATAGTTTTAAAAAAAGAAACATGGTTTCAGATTATTTTTGAAACCATAAAAAACAAAAAATTGAGGCACGATAGAAAAAATTACATTTGAAGAAAAATTTCTTTTTCTATTTGATAGTGAAAAAATTTTAACTGTGCAATTGATAGAAGTTAAGAAAATCACAGTAAAAGTGAAATTTATTTATCAAGTGTTGCCACCGCCAAAGTCATATTACTGTTATTCACGAATGTGTTTTTCTTTATTATATAGATTTCTGTAAGTTTAACCAAATTAATTAATTTTCCATGGGATATAGAAAGCATTTGAAAAAATTCCATAATAATAATAATAATAATAATAATAATAAATTATTTCGTGGATTATATACATGATTATGTTTGCAGCATAATTTATAAATGTATATGGATTTAAATTGATGCATTTATATAGCAATGTTCTGTGTTAGAAAATAAATTAATGAATATAGGTTCATTTGCAATGATTGAAACAAAATACATTCATATTCAAATCCCACAAATGCATTAACACAATTCCAAAAAAAAAAAAAAAAAAAAAAAAAAAAAAAAGTGTCCTTTTTTCAAATAGTACTTTTAAAATTCACGTTGTGACTTAACAGCATACTGATGGTCGTTTGATCACATATGTGATGTGACTCGCTGTAACGTCGAAAACATTTTCAAATTTGTCATAAACGTATTTTTTGCATTGAGTAACGTACTTTTTGCAATTTTTAAATGTTTCCAAACAATTCATAGTTTACTTACAATGGGATTTTATGAGTGCAGACATTTTGGTTACAGATGGGATGTAACCATCGTGATTTGCAAAAATATGACAAAAACATCACTGTCACTATGGTTTTTATATGGGTAATGACTATGGATCGACCGAAATAAGTTTTTAAGACCGAAAACGTAACACAAACCAAATTTCCGTAAGCTTTCTATTTTCGGTTGAAAACGAAAAAAAAAAAATTAATTTTTTTAAAATTATTAATGCATAAATGAATGTACACAATTATTAATTAATTAAAGGTGTATTGAGGCACATTTTTATCAAAAATATAAACATGCATAAAAACTTATGAGTGTGTAGAAGCTTCAAACGGAAAAATGATATGAACGAAACTTTTATATTTTTTAACAACCAGTAATTATAAGCATTTAGAATAGTTAACTAACTAAGTAATTAATTGACCGTGAGGCATTAGCACAGATAATCATCCCATCTAGTTCACGGCTGAAATACCAGAATTACTAAAAACTCGATTCGCATATTAAAATGTAATCGGTCTGCCAAGTCTTGGAAAACGTTTAAAAACCCGATTTCAGAATTTGACTCGTAGGTTTACTATTGCGTCTCCTGCTCTCAGTTCCCCATGTTTTTATACTTTTGGGTACGAAAAAACACAATGATAAACCTACGAGTCAACCGATAAAATCGGGTTTTCGGTCGGTTCCCACCAGGATATGAGTTAGTAGATCGGTCCCGTTTTAATATGTGAATCGAATTTTAACTAATTCTGAATTTTCATCCGTGAACGCGATGAGGTGGTTGTCTGTGCTGCCCCCTCCCGGTCTATAACAATGGAGAACAGATACATTAAAGGGTATTTATTTTTTAAATATACATAACTTTTCAGTTATTTAATGATTCTCATTAAAATAAACTAAAATACTACTACTTAAAAGTACTACTTAAAAGGGGTTTTTTACGAAACTAACTCTAAATAAGTCGTAATAAAAAAATAATCATTTTTCAATTTATAATTATTACTATTTTAGCAAAAATTTAAATATAGATGAGATGCATACTTAAATAAATTTTTGCCTCTTCCTCCCAAAAAAACTTTGCCATGCCTTCGCCTCCCTGTGATTGTTCTGAAATAACGCCCTTGTTTGAAAAATCTATCTTCGGTGCAGAAGTTGTCTGGCATTCTGTGTCTTTGTCTAAAACTTTGTAATTTTCATATAAATTAAAATGTAATTATTTCATTAACGACATAGAATGATGAATCTTTCTGAAAGATCTTTCAAAACACTTCTGCGGTTTCAAACTAAATATTTTCTGCTACTGTTAGCTGTGCACAACTTTCAATGAGCAGCTGAAAAACACCATATGCGCGTGCATGTTTGTTTTATAATTTGATCAAAGATTTTGAATCATACATGACCGAGAATTATAAGCAGTGGAAGTTCATAGTAATAACTAACAAGTTGGAAATTGGACGTCAAACGTGGTAAATGAAGAGTGTTTGTACTATAAACAAATTTATGCAATAGCTGTTAAGTTATGTAAAATTTGTCTTATGCAAAAATGCATGACTACAAAATATGAAAAATTATGTATCAATTACAGAGCAATCCAACTATATTACGCAAGTTAGAGTAAGGTCAGACAAATAAAATTCTTAAACATTTTCAACTATGTTTTAGAGTGTTAAAACGCCTACTAGATTGAAATTTGAATTTCAGAAATTTACACCCAATAGACTGTAGCATATTTTAATTCTTTTGTGCAGCCGAGTCCTTTGTTTACAATCTTTACATAAGTATAATGCCACTATTCAGCTAAAATTTAAACACGCTTAAATCTAGTGAAATCACCAGAGATTATCTTCCATAGACAGCCATGTATCTAATACCTTGCGTAGCCCTGTATATCATTTTTCTAGATTCTATAAACATATATTGGTTTAGTAAATGCAGTTCAGCGTAAAAATACATAACTTATTTAAAAACCATATCTAAGTTATTATTTTCATATTCTGTAACTTGTACAATTTCAGTTGTGTTACCCTGTATATGATCTACAGCATTTATACACACAACGCAATCAGCAAACACTTTGTTAAATTTAAAAGCTCATATCACTACTAAAAATGCACTTCTAGAAATCATCTCCAATATTCAGTATTTCGGTTGCAGTATAGTATCCGACATCTTTTGTATGCCCCTATGATTACTGTGCACTTTCTATTATACAGGATGCAACTCACAGTAAATCTCGGCAACGTATATCAATTCCATTATATGTGAGAAAAATTAACATGGTTAAAATATGTCGAAGATAAAGTTTCACCCTATACTATTATGTAATGGAATTCTTTTGTGTGGCCCTGTAAATGAATAATAAACGTATTTTGCACCGCATATTGTAACAGAGTATATATTTTAGTACACCTCAGTAAATGCATATTAATTTCATTCATTAATTTCATTTTGTTTAAAAGGCAGTAATACCATCAAAATGCACTTAAACATTTTTTTTTTTTTTTTTTTTTTTTGAATTGGCCGTGATGTAACGGAAAATTTTTGACCATCCCTGTAATTAAACTATACATCCGATTTTCACAAAGTTTGAAATGACTCGACAAAATTTTGCAGTAATTATATACTTCAAATTTCAAAGCATTCTGTTGGGTAGATTTTACTCTATTATATGCGTATGGATAGACGGACAGATAGACAGATGGAAAACGGACTGAACGGCGACTACGTGTGCTACCTATTTATATAATTACGAACGCATCTAAAAAGCATATCATTTAAGCGGAAACAGTTCAAATCAAGAAGTCATGATGAAAATTTCCAAAGTAAGAATGAAGATTTCTAGAATTCAGACAGTTTCGGTCTAGCCGAATTTTCAGCAGCATTTTTGCCAAAAACGAATTTTCGTTGAAACTCGGATTTTTGGCCGAAAACGAAAACGAATTTTCGGTCTAGCTCTAGTAATGACAATAAATGCAACTAAGATAATTTTTACATTTTTAATTATATATAACACACAAATTTGTGTAACTCCAAATATTTTATATAATTTACACATCTGTCTGAGTTTATAAGGCGGTAACAAATTGCATACTTGACTTCGTAAGTCATATACACATAAAAACAGCTAAAGTTTTGTTCAAAGTGTGTAATTTTAGAAATTTACACACACGTTTGTGTACACATAAGTATGTTTAAAATAGAATAACTCATCAATTTGTGTAAATCTAACCATTTTTCTACATTTACACACTTATTTGTGTTTTTCAAGTGATAACAAATTACACACTTATTTTAGTATGCTAAATACACATAAAAACAGGTAAATTTCAGAAAAATGTGTGTAAATTTTACGACAGGTGTGTAATTTTATAAATTTACACATATATATGGGTAAAATTAGCTGACTTACACATTTATTTTTTAGAGTGTAGTCGCCCGTGATCTGAGTGCCAAAAGCGCTGTTGCGTATACCGGTCGCGCGGGAAGTGAGTGAAAACGACGGCGGCACGTACACCGGTCGCTCGTCCCGAAGGGGTTAACTAGTACAGATACAGAAAAGTGGAAGGCAGCTATGGAAGAAGAACTAGGAAATTTAAAAGGAAATAGAATTTGGGATATAGTACCTAGACCAAGGGAAAGAAAACGTGAAATGCAAGTGGGTGTTCAAGAGAAAACATGATAAGGATGGAAAAATAAAAAGATATAAAGCAAGACTAGAGGCTCGTGATTACACCCAGATAGAAGAAATTGACTACAGACTTTCTTCCCATTGATAAAGTCAAAATCTATCAGAACTTTGCTTGCGTTCTCAGTCGAGCAAGATTTGCAAATACATCAGCTAGATATAACCGCAGCATATTTGAATGGAAATTTAAGTAAAACAGTTTTTATGGAATTGCCACCTGTGAATCTACATGAGAAACCAAGTGAAAAATTTTGCTTTAGTCTTTATGATTTGCATCATTCTGGAAGAGAGTGGAACATATGTCTTGATAAATTTCTCAAATAAAAAAATCTGACAAGATCAAGAGCAGATCCATGTGTTTACTTCGATAAAAATAGAAAATTGATCGTAGGCGTATAAGTAGATGATCGCCTTGTTACGTCCAATGAAATTTCCAAAATTGAGTAATTAAAAAATATTATTGGAACTGTATTTGACGTCAAGGATCTAGGAGAAATAAATCACCTAGTTTCAATGAGAATAAATAGCAATAAAGGTAGATCCATTAAACTCGACCAAAATGCCTATGCAACTAAGCCGTTGCAAACAAATTGCATGTTAAATGCTAAAAGAGCATCAACACCTCTAGATCCAGGTATGAAATATGTACCAGCATCCAAGGATAATATGTTGAATGCCGAAGGAGCTCTGAAATATAGACAAGCTGTAAGAGGTTTCTTGTACCTGGCATGAGGAACAAGACCTGACTTAGCATTTGCTACTACCTACATGAGCCAATTCAGTAAATGTCCAAGTAAGGAACACTGGTCTAGCATACAACATATACTCCGTTACTTAGCTCAGACCAAGGAATTAAAGTTAACCTTTCAAAAGACTGGAAAGAAATTATAAATATTCTGCGACTCTGACTGGGTTAGTGATAAAGTTGATCGTCGGTCATTCAGTTGCTACATTGTGTTGCTTGCAGGTGGAGCTGTGTCATGGATCAGCAAGAAGCAGCGAAAAGTTGTGCTGTCTAAAGTAGAGGCAGAGTATTTTTCAACGTGCTATGCTGCAAAAGAAGCATTATGGTACGAAAACTTCTTGCAAGAGATTTTAGACGAATATTACTGGAGCGTTCCCCAAGAAATATTTGTAGACAATCAAGGTGCCATTTCCTTAGCAAATAACCACATTACATTAGAACGAAATAAACATATAGAATTTAGACACTTTTTTCTACGAGAAGAGGTAGAAGAAAAACTGCTTTCCTTCACATATATGCCATCGACATTAAACGTCTCAGACATGCTGACGAAGAGTGTAACAAGAACTGTATACAACTGCATACTGAGTATTACAAAATCATAGACTTACTGCAGAAGTAAAACATAAAAAAGGCGATATAATCAAGGGGAAGTGTTAAATATATTAACTGTATGATTATATCCTCCATGCTCACTTATGTAAATACTAGCAGGGGTGACCGAGCTCAGCTCGGTCAAAATTAACTTTGTGATCAACTCGATATAGTATTAGTACTGTAAAACATGTTATTAATAATAGTATTATTTAGAAAAACAATCAATGAGAAAACTATGTTTGTATGCACATGTTCATATATTTTACTTTATTTTAAAATTTACAACGAAAGGACATCAATCCAAATCACTTTTTTAGCTCGACTCTGATTAGTTTAACTATGCATATCGAAGACTATTAAGAATGTGTAAGAAATTTCTTCACATTCTGAAAGACAATGTTTTTTGCCAGATATAACCAAATTTGGACACATTCTTTCATTTGGCGCCAAATATGTGTTTTGGTTTCGTAACCTTAATAGTCGATTTTTCGGCCAAATTTCGCCAGTATTTTGTCAAATATCGCCAACTTATTGGCTTTTGCCATAATCTCGTGATCCTGACTCTTATTACCCAAATGATCCACTAATCACATGTGATCAAACATGTGACTTAGCTCAATGGTCTTCAGGTAATCAAAAACAGTAGAGTGCAAAATGAATCAAAATCGTTTAAGCCATTTCTTAAGTAAAATTAGCTTGACAGCATTCAGCAATGAAGCAATATGACCCACTAATATAATTTAATTTAATATGCAACTCCGCTCAATAGTCTTCGCATGACAAAAGACGTTCCGTTGCAAAATTTTGGTAAAATTGACTGAGTCGTTGTTATATATAATTAGAATGACCGAACCTATTAAGACCTAAAACGACCCACTAATTGAATTGTTACGTGCATGTGTCCTATCTCAATGGTTTTCTTTTGCCCGAAAACGATATAATAGAAAATATACTCAAAATGGTGAGAACAATTTTCTAGATAAAATTAGCATGACCCACAAATGACCCTTATATCGAAATCTCTCGAAAATGTGACTTAGTTCATTAATTTTTGTGTGCCGAAAAACATTAAATACAAAATTTAGATAAAATCGATTGAGCCAATTTTTAGGTATAAATAGTTTGACCTTGACGCATTATGACCCAAAATGACTTATTAATCGAGTTTTCTCAAACATCTGACCTAACCCAATGATTTTCTTGTGTCCGAAAACGATAGAATATAAAATTTAGTCAAATTTGCGCGAGACATTGTCTAGATAAAATTAGAATAACCCAAAAGTGACCCACTGATCAAAATTTCTCGAACATGTGACATTGCCCAATGATTTTCTCGTGCCAAAAATATGCTGTATACAAAATTTCGTTAAAATTGATTCACCCGTTCTTTAGATATAGCTTGACCATCACTCCATGACCCACAAATGACCCTTATAATCGAAATCTCTCGAACATGTGACTTAGCCCATTAGTTTTCTTGTGTATAAATATTGTTACACTCAAAATTTCGTTAAACTCGATCCTGCCGTTCTTTAAATATAAATAGCTTGATTCAGACCCTTTATGACCCATTAATCGAAATTTCTAGAACGTGTGACCTAGCCCAACGATTTTCTCGTGCCAAAAAATGTTGTGTACAAAATTTCGTTAAAACTGATCCTCATGTTCTTTTGATATAGCTTGACATAACCCGTTATGACCCATCATGACCCATAAATGACTCTTATAATCGAAATCTCTCAAACATGTGAGATAGCCCATTTATTTTCTAGTGTCAAAAAACTTACATACAAAATTTCGTTAAAATCGATCCAGCCGTTCTTTAAATATAAATAGCTTGACCCAGACCCTTTATGACCCATTAATCGAAATTTCTCGAACGTGTGACCTAGCCCAATGATTTTCTCGTGCCAAAAAATGTTGTATACAAAATTTCGTTAAAATCGATCCACCTGTTCTTTAGATGATATGATCCATTATGACCCATCATGACCCACAAATGACCTTTATAGTCGAAATCTCTCAAACATGTGATTTAGCCCATTAGTTTTCTCATGTCAAAAAACTGTTACATACAAAATTTCGTTATAATCGATCACGCCGTTCTTTAAATATAAATAGCTTGACCCAGACCCTTAATGACCCAATATGACCCATTAAATTTTTTTCTCGAACATGTAACCTAGCCTAATGTTTTTCTTGTGCCCGAAAACCATAGAATGCAATTTTTAATCAAAATTGCGTGAGAAAATCTCTAGATAAAAATAGCATGACCCACAATGACCCCAAAAATGACCCACTAACCGAATTTTCCCGAACATGTTACCTAACCCAATGGTCTTCTTGTAATCCAAAGCGATACAATATAAAATTTGGTCGAAATCGTTAGAGCCGTTTTTTAGATAAAAATGGCTTGACTCATAATGACCCAAAATTGACCCACTAATCGAAATTTTTCGAACATGTGACCCAGCCTAATAGTTTTGTTGTGCCAAAAAACGATTGGATAGAAAATTTGCTTAAAATCGATCCAGCCGTTTTCTAGATATAAATAGCTTGATCTTGACCCATTATGACCCAAAACGACACAATAATCGAATTTTCTCGAACATGTGACCTAGCCCAATGGTCTTCTCGTGCCCGAAAATGGTGAAATCCAAATTTTTGCGAAAATCGTTAGAGCCGTTTTTGAGATAAAATTTACCCCCCCCCCCCCCCACACACACACACACACAATTTTTGCTCGCATTATAGTATAAGATTTACATCTAAGCGGCAACATTTCTTTTTGTAAGTTTTATTGGCATCGGACTCATGTTTGTTACTATCTAAAAAATGTTATAAGTAATTCGCTTGATGTATGTAGCTTATTTTATTATTGTTTCATTAAAATTAAATTAGCACCGATGAGTCGAAATAGCTAAAATTTACCACTGTATATGCTAAAAGTCAACAGTTAAATTATGGAAGGCGCTATATAAATTTTAAATCGATGCCATTTCTTTAATATTGGAAAGGCACATACGAAAGGCACATACCAAAATTTAAAGCTTTCGAACAAGCTATAGCACGTCGCTGAATGTTTCTTGGTTCGAGTTATAATTGAGTTGTTTGCCCTTTTATCTTGTTTCATGGTATAAAGTGACAAAACAGGGGTTCTGGATCTCCATAACTAATCGGTTCATCTGGATGAAATTTTTTAAACTCAGAGGCCTAAAGAAAGACACTTCGCCTTTTCAATTTCGACGCAATCCGATGATTGGATTGAAAGTCATTAAGAGGCAAACTTTAGACATTAGCATTAGAGATGCTTCTGATCTCTTCTATCGTGCTGTATGATGATATTGCAGTATTTTATAAATATCCACATAAAAAAGCATTTATAGCGGAAAGAAATGTCATCGGTGAGTATAACACAAACGATTTTATATCAGATGATTTCTTCCCTTTAAACCACATTGGAATAGCCCATATAAAAAGTTTTTGTTGTTTGAGAAAATTAGAAAAAATTGTTAGGCGTATAGGTGAAACAGGTCTGTACCAGAAGTATTTGACAGATAAAAATTTTCGTAAGCAGTTGCGCCAAGCAACATTAGAAAATCCTGACTATGATAGTACCCATATTATGCCATCAAATTTTTAAGATTTGACGGGCGCTTTTCTTATTCTCTTTATTGGGTATTTGCTTTCGTTAGTTACACTTATAATTGAAATTATACCGAAAAATAACAATGCTGAAAAACTATGAAACAAAAGTCTCAATATTTTAGGGAAAATTATAAGATGCCGCGTATTCTGAAATGGACTGACTGATTTGCGTCTTCTCATTATGTAGCCATTCTTACTTTCTTCCATATTACGAGCCATTATCTTATACTATAATGCGAGCAAAAATTGTGTGTGTGTGTGTGGGTAAATTTTATCTCAAAAACGGCTTTAACGATTTTCGCAAAAATTTGGATTTTACCTTTTTCGGGCACGAGAAGACCATTGGGCTAGGTCACATGTTCGAGAAAATTCGATTATTGGGTCATTTTGGGTCATAATGGGTCAAGATCAAGCTATTTATATCTAAAGAACGGCTGGATCGATTTTAAGGAAATTTTCTATCCAATCGTTTTTTGGCACAACAAAACTATTGGGCTGGGTCACATGTTCCAAAAATTTCGATTAATGGGTCATTTTTGGGTCATTATGGGTCAAGCCATTTTTATCTAAAAAACGGCTCTAACGATTTTGACCAAATTTTATATTGTATCGTTTTGGATTACAAGAAGACCATTGGGTTAGGTAACATGTTCAAGAAAATTCGGTTAGTGGGTCATTTTTGGGGTCATTGTGGGTCATGCTATTTTTATCTAGAGATTTTCTCACGCAATTTTGACTAAAAATTGCATTCTATGGTTTTTGGGCACGAGAAAAACATTGGGCTAGGTTACATGTTCGAGAAAAAAATTTAATGGGTCATATTGGGTCATTAAGAGTCTGGGTCAAGCTATTTATATTTAAAGAACGGCGTGATGGATTATAATAAAATTTTGTATGTAACAGTTTTTTGACATGAGAAAACTAATGGGCTAAATCACATGTTTGAGAGATTTCGATTATGGGAGTCATTTGTGGGTCATGATGGGTCATAATGGGTCATGGTCAAGCTATATCTAAAGAACAGGTGGATCGACTTTAACGAAATTTTGTATGCAACATTTTTTGGCACGATAAAATCATTGGACTAGGTTACATGTTCGAAAAATTTCGATTAATGGGTCATTTTGGGTCATTAAGAGTCTGGGTCAAGCTATTTATTTTTAAAGAACGGCGTGATGGATTATAACGAAATTTTGTATGTGACAGTTTTTTGACATTAGAAAACTAATGAGCTAAATCACATGTTTGAGAGATTTCGACTATGAGGGTCATTTGTAGGTCATGATGGGTCATAATGGGTCATGGTCAAGCTATATCTAAAGAACAGGTGGATCGATTTTAATGAAATTTTTTATGCAACATTTTTTTGGCACGATAAAATCATTGGACTAGGTTACATGTTCGAAAAATTTCGATTAATGGGTCATTTTGGATCATAAAGGGTCTGGGTCAAGCTATATATAATTAAAGAACGGCAGGATCAATTTTAACGAAATTCTGTATGTAACAATTTTTAGAAACGAGAAAACTAATGGACTAAGTCACATATTCGAGAGTTTTCGATTATAAGGGTCATTTGTGGGTCTTAATGGGTCAAGGTCACGCTATATCTAAAGAATGGGTCGGTCAATTTTAACGAAATTTTGTATACAACATATTTTTGGCATGAGAAAATCATTGGGGTAGGTCACATGTTCGAGAAATTTCGATTAGTGGGCCACTTTTGGGTCATTCTAACTTTATCTAGACAACGTTTCGCGCAATTTTGACTAAATTTTGTATTTTATCGTTTTCGGGCACAAGAAAATCATTGGGTTATGAAAGATTTTTGAGAAATTTCGATTATGGGTCATTTTGGATCATAAGGGGTCAGGGTCAAACTAACTACAGTCGGCTCTCGTTATTTCGAACTCATCGGGACCACAAGAAACGTTCGAATTATCCGAAGTTCGAATTATGGAAAATATGAAATGTAAACATGCTTAATATGGTGCTACTACAAAGAAATTAATGTTATAGTGTTTTTTAAATTTATTTCGTCTATTATCATTAGAATATGACTTAATATTAAATTAGAATGTATAAATACATAAACTAATTAAAAGATAAGAAACAAGCACAATGGATATGGAAGAAAATTTTAAAGTGTCACTGATTGACAGACGTAGCATTAAGAAAGTGGTTATCAAATGTCATATCGTTCGAAACAATTTTTACAAAAATCAAAGAAAGAAGAGAAAAATGAAAAATCGGAATTCTCGTTAGTTCGAATTAAACGAAGTCAAGAGAAAATCAGTTCGAATTAATGAAAATTTTTAACGTTATTCTGCCATTGAAAATTCCGGGACTACATATTTAGTTCGAATTAAACGAAGATTCGAATTAACCGATTTCGAATTAACGAGAGTCGATTGTATATCTAAAAAACGGCTCAATCGATTTTATCTAAATTTTGTATCTAATGTTTTTCGGCATGCTAAAACTAATGAGCTAGGCCACACGTTCGAGAGATTTCGGTTATAAGGGTCATTTGTTGGTCATGATGGGTCATGCTAATTTTATATAGAAAATGGTACTCACCATTTGGACTATACTTTGTATTATATCGTCTTTGAGCAGAAAAAAACCATTTGGGTTGTACACATGCTCGCGAAAATTCGATTAGTATGTCATTTTGGGTCTTAATGAGCTAGGGTCATTCTAATTATATATAACAACGACTCAATCAGTTTTACCTAAATTTTGAAACAAAACGTTTTTTATCACGAGAAGACTATTGGGCTGAGTCGCATGTTGAGTTCGCTTCATTGCTGAATGCTGCCAAGCTAATTTTACCTAAAAAATGGCTTAAACGATTTTGATTCAATTTTATATTCTACTGTTTTTGATTACCTGAAGACGATTGAGCTATCTCACATGCTTGATCAAATTTGATTAGTGGCTCATTTTGGGTAATACGGGTCAGGGTCACGAGAATAAGGCAAAAGCCAATAATTTGGTGATATTTGACAAAATATTGGCGACATATGGCCAAAAAATCGAATATAAAAATTACGAAAACCAAAACACGTATTTGGAGCCAAATGAAAGAATGCCTCCAAATTTGGCTATATCTAGCAAAAAATATTGTCTTTCAGAATGTAAAGAATTTTTTTATACATTCTTAAGAGGATTCGAGATGCATGGTTAAACCAGAGTCGAGCTAAAAAAGTGATTTAGATCGATGTCCTTTCGTTGTAAATTTTAAAATAAAGTAAAATTTATAAACATGCGCATAAAAACATAGTTTTCTTATTGATTGTTTTTCTAAATAATACTATTATAAACATGTTTTACAGTAATAATACAGAGTTAATGATACAGTGAAAATACTATTAAACAAAAACATAATTTGCAGAACAAATTAAAAAAACAAAATTTATTTCCTGCTCTATTTAAGCTCGAGAAGGGACAGATATTAAGATATTTGATTGATTTATTTCTACATTTAGTATTAAATTTTTGTATCAAATAATTTAAATTATGTGAACATTAAAAAAATGAAAATGAAATTCAAACAATATAAGGTACCCTGGGGTAATAACGCCACGTTAAGGTTCTACCAATTTTCACGGCTTAGTTTTAGATTGTATTTTTCAAACAAATATATGATTTGATACAGCAACTCATTGACTATCTATATAAAAAAAATAATTTAATAGATATGTATTCATAAAAAGTAATGACGTGATTTCTTGACCAATGCTATTTGGCGTTATTACCCACCTATATGGGTAATAACGTCATGCAAACAAAACTATGAAATAAGAAGGATTAATTGCATGTAGATTGCCCAATTCTGAAAATACAAACTCTACAAACTTAGAAATTGACAAATTGCATTCTAAGCTATTGAAAATGTTCAATTTTTTGTGAAAGTGTAAGAAAAATAAAGGTGTGGTGTGGGGGAGGGGGAGGATGAGACAAAGAAACAGACCGAGAGCTTCTTTTTGCTTAAAAAGGACCGCTTAAGTAGAATTATTAGAAACATTGCACAGTTTTAACTGTGTTTATTTGAATCAGTATTTAGGATGAAGCTCGGCCACTGTAAGGAATCAATCCGGGTATTAATGCCAAGGATTGGCGTTATTACCCCGTTATAGTTATTGCGCTATACATTTTAAATTACAAATTATCTCGAGAAGATATCCAAAATCTTCAACAACATTCTGAAAGTCCATGAAATGTACTACAAATTTATGTAATTAACAAAGTATTTCCGGATAAAAAAAGTAGTCTTCACATTACAAAACGTATCTCGCAAATTTTAGATCAAGCGTTAATTTTAGTTGCTTTGAAAAACAATAAGACCTAAAAATGAAACAAATTAACTTCAGGCTGTTTTTTGCGATTTATATGACTCAAAACCCTTCTGCGCAGAGCACATGGGTGTCATTTACTTGATTATTTCATAATTATGCAAAATATAAGCACTTGGCGTTATTACCCCGCCTGGCGTTATTACCCCAGGGTACCTTACTTAAAAACCCTAAATCTTAGATTCCCTTCAAACGAAATCGAAATAAATCTTAGACTTTTTCTGAACATTTGCTTTTTAGATGTGTCTATTCTTTTTATCTGTACCTACCGTAAACATTATACAAAATCTGCAAAACAAGTATTTGCAAGTTAAGTTTGGAAAAAAGTCTAAGATTTATTTCGATTTCGTTTGAAGGGAATCTAAGATTTAGGGTTTTTAAGTATATTGTTTGAATTTCATTTTTATTTTTTTAATGTTCACATAATTTAAATTATTTGATACAAAAATTTAATACTAAATGTAGAAATAAATAAATCAAATATCTTAATATCTGTCCCTTCTCGGGCTTAAATAGAGCAGGAAATAAATTTTGTTTTTTTAATTTGTTCTGCAAATTATGTTTTTGTTTAATATCTCAAGTTTTTTAATAACTACTGAATTCAGATGAGCTCATTTCAAAATGATCATCAGGACTTCCTTTAGATGGTATCGTATCACAATTACTGATGTAGTTTACCCAGGGACATAGCTAGAAGTGAATTATGGGGGGGGGGGGGGGGTACGCTCAAGAGCGTTTGAGGTGCTCATAATTTCTCTCTCTCTTCCTCTGACGCAAAAAAAAAAAAAATATATTAGTGCATATTCACATTATAAGTTCCATGTTTCTTATTAAATTGTTGCAATAGCTCCATTTTATGCTAAAAAAGAATATGGTGATGAAACATTTGAGTGTATAACTAGTTCAAGATTAAACATCATGTTGGCTTCATATGTGCAAGCAGGATGAGCGAGTGTTGAAGCACTTTAGTTACAATTTAGCAATTCTGCAAAACTGTGAAAGGGCCTCAAAGTTAAATTAGATTTTTGAGCAAAATTTTATTTGATGAAATACTAACTATTACATTTTCCCCTACGTAGGAATTTCTGATTAATTTTTCCAGATCATACCGATCATGATACCATACCTAGACTCCAAAACCACCCCCAATTAAAAACTCTATCTATCTCCGTGGTATCTACGTTGGATTTTCATTTCTCCATTGGATTTTGCACACATTTTCATTGATCCATATCCAAATCGTTAACTTTTTTTTACATCTAGAACTGAATTCTGTACATGCTTCCTGTCTTGATACTAAATATTTCAAAATCTCTGTTTCATTTCCAATATGACGTCATAAATGTCTAGTATAATTCTAGACATTCACCTCTAGACAATATAATATTCCTCCAACAATACCTCAAGACATAGTATCAATAAAATATATTTATTTTTTTATTTTTTGTATTATCAAGAAGAGCTGGCTTATTGAAAATGAGTTCTCTTGGCTCAACAGTGATTACGCTCCTACTTACCCTCATCTCACCACTGACCGGTCTTATTCGTTGTGGACCCCCTCCAGGCGAACGGATGTGCTTATTGCCCGATGGAGGGCTAGGATGATCCTCACCCAGCAGCGTCTCTTTCGCATGAACCAAGTTTTTTCCCCGCTGTGTAGGCATTGCTTTGAGTTGGATACCCCGGAGCACGTTCTACTACATTGCATGGTTCTCAAAGACCCTCGCCGACAGCTGCTCTTGTTGCTCAAGCTACCTGCCTCCTCGAGCTATAGCGAGATCATGTCTGTGGCCCTCTCATCTCCTCATGGTGTTGCGGCCCTAATCCGCTTTTCACGTGTGGCTCTTCCCCATCTTGTTTGACCGCTCTAGCTGTTAGCCTGTGTGGGCTTATTATTGTTTTGTTTTTTCTTCCCTCGTCTGTCTGTGTCGTACATGATTTGACCCTGGCTGATTAAGTTTGTGTTTACCCGGGAGTTTCGAGACAAAAGCCTCCCTAACGGGTAGTAGCATACGTCTCAGTACTTGCCCACCAACCAACCAACCAACCAACCAAATTTTTTGTATTACGTCATGTTCATGTTTATTTATTTTCTGAATTTCTTCACTTAGAAGCTTCTTGATAAATAAATCAATGTTTGAATTGAAATTCTGCCCAAAATTGAAATTTAACATCGACAGAACTTCAAACCGCTATCGGAGCTCTGGGCAGAGTTCAGCGTAGAAAAGTTAGGGATAGATGTCATATATGTAGTACATTGGCGTGATTGGAACAAAATGGATATTATATGCCTCACATGCTAACCTGGCTATCGCTGTTTATTTTACTAATAAATTGTTTATTTTCTATCACTTTTATTTAAAAAAAATATGTAGATCGTTTGTTTTATAGTTAATAAACTTTTTTTTATTTATCTTTATTTTCCTTTTTAAATATTAGAAAATAATTAAAAAATATATATGTGATATGCATTTGAAAAAGAAATTTTCGCTAAATTGGCGTCAGAAAAAATTGCGCCAACATGGTAAGTATTAGACATCTGTGCATAAAGGTGACGCATTATGAATATTCCAAATGTGCTTAAATTTTATTAACTCATAGAGATAGTGAATCAAAAGTTTTATAAAAATGGTACTACTCTATTATCCTGTCGACCAATTTCGCCAAATTCTACAAATCGTCAAACTAATAGCCAAATTATACATGTTGACATAATTTGTATTTTAAATAACGGAAAACCAAATAATTAATAGAATATTAATACAAATACAAATAAAAAGTTGATATAAAAATCACTTAATGACATTTTAAACACGTGAATCGTATTTAATGTTATTGAATGTGACATTGACGATCATCCATTATTGGCATTTAATCTTATAGTTTGGCGATAATTTTTTGGTCGACGGGATAACCTACTAGTACCATGAAAATATTAACTTAAAGTATAAAAAACAGCTATTTTTCATCAAAAACTCTTTGCGATATTTTAAAAATTAAATCGTGTAGTGTTTTATCATATTAAAATCATCGGAATAATGAATTTAAAACAAGCTAATTCGGTACTTGGTTATTCCTTCAACCAATTCCGCCAAATTATATAAGTCGCCAAACTAATAGCCAAATTATACATATTGGCATTTTTTTTATAACAAAAGTACAAATAAATGGGTAAAACACTAGCAAAAAGTGGAAATAAAATCATTTGATGACATCTCTAAATACGTATAGGTATTTAATGTCATTGAATGTGACATTCACGATCATCCATTACTGGCATTTTATCTTATAGTTTGGCGATAGTTTTTTGGTCGACGGGATAACCAAGTAGTACCGTTGATTTAAAATTGATTTTATCCAATGATTAATTATTTGTAACATTACAAATTTAGGCACGATTTAAAAAGATCACCAAATCGGGAATTAAAAAAATATATTTGTAAACGTTGTTTATACTTGTTTACATTGGATTTGAATATTTAGGTTGATAGAATTGGCGAATTTATTGCAGTGCCGAAAAGTCTTATACCAAATAGTTGACGATTCTGCGGTTTAGCCTTAAAAAATTGCTATCTTTGAAGACCCAGTTCTGCAGATTTATTAGTTTCATTACATACCAAGGATGAAACACTATTATTCTCAGATGCTATTATTTTTGAAAATTTTTATTCACCTAAATTTATTTTGATTTTCTTCGAACATATAAGACGAAGAAATTTTTAAAAATGTGGTGTAAGTACGAAATCCCGGCGCAAATGTCATATATGCACTGGGTTTGGTGCTTTTTTTTTTTTTTAATGCCAATGTGTTAAAAAACTCGCTTTCAAATACCAGTTACATATATATACTTAAGTTATTTTCTATTATTTTGCAGAGACAATGGGTAGAAAAAAGTTTAATTTACTTATTTTCTATATTTCTTCTGTTAGAAACTTCTTGATCAACGTTTGAAAATGTCCTTTTATTTTTAAAATCATGCTTCATTTTGCTTTCTATTGACGATTCTTGTATTTGTACGAAATGTTTGCAAATCTCCGTTTCATTTCTAATATGACGTCGTAAATATACTATTTTTAATTCTTACAAAAGAAAAAAAAAATCAATTTTAAGCTATTGCATAGCTTTTATCGCGGGCTTTGAGCGCGGCGACCGAATCCAAAAATTCCGTAACGCGTAAAATCCCAACACATCCGTAACGAAAAAAACCTAACACTCGGCTAACGTCGTTTCAGTTCGGAAGACTTCGGCATCGCATCCTTCGGTAGACTTCGGCAGACATTGACGCGGTATTTTTCAGATATTTAGAGGATATCAAGTCTCAAACTTATATTTCTTATTTCAGTTACTATTAATCTATAGTTTCAATAACAAAAATTCCTGATAGAATGTGTATAGTAAAGAATCGTCTTAAGATAAAACAAGGTAGGATAATGTAGCTTTTGGTGATTGGAGACCCGCCCAATGGTGAGGATCGAAAAATTTAAGATGCTTATAACTCGCGATCTAATTTTCGTAGCGTGGCCAAATTTTGTTTCGTAATTTATTATGAGACAGTGTTAATTTTTGGTGACAGGAAGACCCCCACGGTGAGGGTCGAAAAATTTAAAATGCTTATAACTCGCGATCTAAGTTTCGTAGCGCGGCCAAATTTTCTTTGATATTTTTATGAGACAGTGTTGATTTTTGGTGACAGGAGACCCCCCACGGTGAGGGTCGAAAAATTTAAAATGCTTATAACTCGCGATCTAATTTTCGTAGCGCGACCAAATTTTGTTTGGTTATTTATTATGAGATAGTGTTAATTTTTGATGACAGGAGACTCCCCCCCCCCCCCCATGGTGAGGGTCGAAAAATTTAAAATGCTTATAACTCGCGATCTAATTTTCGTAGCGCGGCCAAATTTTGTTTGGTAATTTATTATGAGACAGTATTAATTTTTGGTGACAGGAGATCCCCCATGGTGAGGGTCGAAAAATTTAAAGTGCTTTTAACTCGCGATCTAATTTTCGTATTGCGGCCAAATTTTGTTTGGTAATTTATTATGAGAGAGTGTTAATTTTTGGTGACAGGAGACCCCCCCCCCACGGTGAGGGTCGAAAATTTTAAAATGTTTATAACTCGCGATCAATTTTCGTAGCGCTGGGAAATTTTGTTTGGTAATTTATTATGAGACAGTGTTAATTTTTGGTGACAGAAGATCCCCCATGGTGAGGGTCGAAAAATTTAAAATGCTTATAACTCGCGATCTAATTTTCGTAGTGCGGCCAAATTTTGTTTGGTAATTTATTATGAGACAGTGTTAATTTTTGGTGACAGGAGACCCCCACGGTGAGGTTCGGAAAATTTAAAATGCTTATAACTCACGATCTAATTTTCGTAGCGCGGCCAAATTTTGTTTGGTAATTTATTAAAGTATTGCATAGCTTCTACCCCGGGCTTTGAGCGCGGCGAAAGAATCTAGAAATTCCGTAACGAGAAAAAAAACCTAACACTCCGGCTAACGTCGCTTCAGTTTGGCAGACTTCGGCACGGTATCCTTCGGTAGACTTCGGCAGATATTGACGGGGTATTTTTCAGATATTTTGAGAATATCAAGTCTCAAACTTATGCTTTTTTATTTCAGCTGCCATAAACGTATAGTTTCAATGATAAAAATTCCTGATTAAACTACATGTATTGTAAGATAATAAAAATATTTTAAACGATATTAACTTCTCATTTGTTCAATAAAAGAAAAAAAATATATTATCGGTCATCACGCTCAAAAAGTGTAACTTGAATTAATATCAAAGACAAAAAAAACTGCATAAATAAAAAATAAATAAATAATTATAATTGCATAAGTTGATAAAAAATGCTATGCAATAGCGGCAGTCCCCGAGTGCCACACGTATTTTTTATTTTTTATTTATCACGTAAAAATGATTAATTGCTACAGAAAATATGTCCATTGACCTCTGTATATTTTTTTGATTGGAGGGAATTATTTTTTAAACAATTAGATCCTTTGAAGAAAATTTGTGGAAGCGCGTACAAAATGTGGGAAAATGTCTAGTAAATAACTCGTTCAATGTTAAATTCCGTATTAAAATAACATTACGGGGTCACACTGGAAATAAATAAAGCATAGCACTGCCGTGCTATGCTTTAATATCGAGTTGAACACAAAGTTAATTTTGACAGAGCTAAGCTCGGTCTCCCCTGCTAGTCTTATACTATAATGCGAGCAAAAATTGTGTGTGTGTAAATTTTATCTCAAAAACGGCTCTAACGATTTTCGCAAAAATTTGGATTTTACCATTTTCGGGCACGAGAAGACCATTGGGATAGGTCACATGTTCGAGAAAATTCGATTATTGGGTCATTTTGGGTCATAATGGGTCAAGATCAAGCTATTTATATCTAGAGAATGGCTGGATAGATTTTAAGCAAATTTTCTATATAATCGTTTTTTGGCACAACAAAACTATTGGGCTGGGTCACATGTTCGAAAAATTTCGATTAGTGGGTCATTTTTGGGTCATTATGGGTCAAGCCATTTTTATCTAAAAAACGGCTCTAACGATTTTGACCAAATTTTATATTGTATCGTTTTCGATTATAAGAAGACCATTGGGTTAGGTAACATGTTCGAGAAAATTCGGTTAGTGGGTCATTTTTGGGGTCATTGTGGGTCATGCTATCTTTATCTGGAGATTTTCTCACGCAATTTTGACTAAAAATTGCATTCTATGGTTTTCGGGCACGAGAAAAACATTGGGCTAGGTTACATGTTCGAGAAAAAATTTTAATGGGTCATATTGGGTCATTAAGAGTCTGGGTCAAGCTATTTATATTTAAAGAACGGCGTGATGGATTATAACGAAATTTTGTATGTAACAGTTTTTTGACATGAGAAAACTAATGGGCTAAATCACATGTTTGAGAGATTTCGACTATGAGGGTCATTTGTGGGTCATGATAGGTCATAATGGGTCATGGTCAAGCTATATCTAAAGAACAGGTGGATCGATTTTAACAAAATTTTGCATGCAAATTTTTTTTGGCACGATAAAATCATTGGACTAGGTTACATGTTCGAAAAATTTCGATTAATGGGTCATTTTGGGTCATTAAGAGTCTGAGTCAAGCTATTTATATTTAAAGAACGGGGTGATGGATTACAACGAAATTTTGTATGTAACAGTTTTTTGACATGAGAAAACTAATGGGCTAAATCACATGTTTGAGAGATTTCGACTATAAGGGTCATTTGTGGGTCATGATGAGTCATAATGGGTCATGGTCAAGCTATATCTAAAGAACAGGTGGATCGATTTTAATGAAATTTTTTATGCAACATTTTTTTGGCACGAGAAAATCATTGGACTAGGTTACATGTTCGAAAAATTTCGATTAATGGGTCATTTTGGATCATAAAGGATCTGGGTCAAGCTATATATAATTAAAGAACGGCAGGATCAATTTTAATGAAATTCTGTATGTAACAAGTTTTAGAAACGAGAAAACTAATGGACTAAGTCACATATTCGAGAGCTTTCGATTATAAGGGTCATTTGTGGGTCTTAATGGGTCAAGGTCAAGCTATATCTAAAGAATGGGTGGGTCGATTTTAACGAAACTTTGTATACAACATATTTTTGGCATGAGAAAATCATTGCGGTAGGTCACATGTTCGAGAAATTTCGATTAGTGGGCCACTTTTGGGTCATTCTAAATTTATCTAGACAACGTTTCGCGCAATTTTGACTAAATTTTGTATTTTATCGTTTTCGGGCACAAGAAAATCATTGGGTTATGACAGATTTTTGAGAAAATTCGATCAATAGGTCATTTTGGATCATAAGGGGTCAGGGTCAAACTAACTATATCTAAAAAACGGCTCAATCGATTTTATCTAAATTTTGTATCTGTTTTTCGGCATGCTAAAACTAATAAGCTAGGCCACACGTTTGGGAGATTTCGATTATAAGGATTATTTGTTGGTCATGATGGGTCATGCTAATTTTATATAGAAAATGGTACTCACCATTTTGACTATATACTTTGTATTATATCGTTTTTGAGGAAGAGAAAACCGTTTGGCTTGGACACATGCTCGCGAAAATTCGATTAGTGGGTCATTTTGGGCCTTAATGAGCTAAGGCCATTCTAATTATATATAACAACGACTCAATCAATTTTACCTAAATTTTGAAACAAAATGTTTTTTGTCACGAGAAGACTATTGGGCTGAGTCGCATGTTAAACAAAATTATATTAGTGGGTCATTTCGCTTCATTGCTGAATGCTGCCAAGCTAATTTTATCTAAAAAAGGCTTAAACGATGTTGATTCAATTTTATATTTTACTGTTTTTGATTACCTGAAGACAATTGAGCTATGTCAAATGCTTGATCAAATTCGATTAGTGGCTCATTTTGGGTAATAAGGGTCAGGGTCACGAGAATAAGGCGAAAGCCAATAACTTGGTGATATTTGACAAAATATTGCGACATATGGTCAAAAAATCGACTATAAAATTTACGAAAGCCAAAACACGTATTTGGCGCAAAATAAAAGAATGTCGCCAATTTTGGCTATATCTAGCAAAATATATTGTGTTTCAGAATGTTAATTTTTTTTATACATTCTTAATAGGATTCGAGATGCATGGTTAAACCAATCAGAGTCGAGCTAAAAAAGTGATTTAAATCGATGTTCTTTCGTTGTAAATTTTAAAGTAAAATTTATAAACATGCGCATAAAAACATAGTTTTCTTATTGATTATTTTTCTAAATAATACTATTATAAACATGTTTTACAGTAATAATACAGAGTTCATGATACAGTGAAAATACTATACCGAGTTGAACACAAAGTTAATTTTGACCGAGCTAAGCTCGGTCTCCCCTGCTAGTTTTGATAATCAGACAAAGTGAAATAGTTGTATTTTTTGATTTGCCTGATTTTTTTTATGTTGAAGTAGATCATATTTAATGAATAATGAGCAATTTTGCAGCCCTTAAAAAATTTCCACTTTCCTATAGAAAATGTCAAACTTCAAGGTTAGGAATGCCATTTTTCATGAAAAGTGAAATGCTAATATGATTGGAGCCCTATATCTCTCAGAAGCAACAACATCCCAAAATTCTTTTGGGTTAAACTGTTAGTATAACACTACCTGCATAATAAAATTCATTTGTTTCCATGGGACATAGTTACTTTACATTGTTATGTTGCCACAAAGTTTAGTCAGAATCACGTTTTTGCCCATTTTCCGCACTTAATATTTTATTTAAGCAAAACTATCCCAAAATTTTTGTTATAGAATATGAAAATACACTACTTGGTCAAGCTAAATATTATAGTAATGTAGGGAGATATTGTTGCTGTTAGTAGATATAACCTGTTAAATATTCAAAATTTTCAAAATCTGCAACATTTAAAATAGTGTTATTTAAAAAAAGCGACACTGTTGAATGAATCAAAATGTACCGTGTAATAGGTGAACATATGTACAAAAACATGGGAAAGAAGAACAAGTGGGGTCTTTTGATACTTTTATTTAAAAAAAAGACAAAAAAAAAAAAAAAAAAAAAACAAAGTCGATGATAAAAAAAGGAAAAATCTAATTTCTATTTGCTCTTTCTATGTTTTTTCCGTATGAGAAAAAAAATCTTTTTGTTGCTCTTTCCGAAAAAGAAATGGTATGTTTAATTTTCTCATAGGGAAAAAATGTGATCATGGACATTGCTTTTCTTATAAAAGTCATTTTATTGCTTAAAACTATCACGAGACCCCACTTCTTTTACTTTTCCATGTTTTTGTAATTATGTTCAACTATTGCGTGATATATTTTGTTTCATTTAACTGAGGCTTTTTTTTTGAAATAACACTACTTTTAATGCTGCAAATTTTGAAAATTTTGAATTCTTAACAAGTTATATCTACTAATAGCAACAATATCTCCGTGAAGTTGTATATTATTTAGCTTGTCCTTGTAATGCACTTTTATACTCTATAAAAAAAGCTTGGGGTACTATTGCTTAATAAGGTACTAAGCGTGGAAAATGGACAAAAACGTCATTTTGACTACACTTTGTGGCAACATTACAATGTAAAGTAACAATGCCCCGTGGAAAGAAATTTTCAATAAACAGGTAGTGTTATATTAAGAGTTTATCCCAAAAGAATTTTAGGATGTTGTTGCTTGCGAGAGATATAAGGCTCCAAACATACCAGAATTTCACTTTTCATGAACATGGCATTCACAACCTTGAACTTTCACACTTTCTATAGGAAAGAGGAAATTTTTTCAGGGCTTCAAAATTGAAGATTATTAATTAAATATGATCTACTTCAACATAAAAAAATATCAAGCTATTTAAAAAATACAACTATCAAACTGTTACATTTTTGTCTGATTTTCAAAATAATGGCTCTTAACAACGACATTTCGATTTCCTATTCAAATAAAAATTATTCTAAATGCAAAGAATTCCGTTAAAAAAATGAAATGTGGACATCTATTTCTCAAGGCAAAATACTTGAATGTTTCCCTTTAAGTTAATAACAGGTAAGAAAAATCATGCGTTAAGCATAGATTATGAAACACTTTTCAACACTTCCTGATATCTCTAACAAAACTTTGTTATTTAGGGAAATAGGTTGCTATTGCCCATAACCATATAAGTATTCCAGTACTTTTGAACAACCTGTATTTGATCCATCAGGTTAATTACCCTCACATTCAGTAACCTTTATGAGCTCTTTTGTGTAACCCTGTATATCAACTATAATATTTATACATGCCATATAATTTGCAGACATTTAGTAAAACTTAAAAACGCATATCATAATCGAAAATGTATTTCATCAATCCATCAGCTATCATCGATAATATGCAATACTTCGGATTAGAATATAAGAATTGAAATATTTTGTGTGGTCCTGTAAATGCTATGCACTTCATACTATGCATTAAATAATTGGTCTTATCGACGTATACAAATTTTATGATACTTGAAATCGTTTAACATAATTAAAATATGTCGCAAGCAATGCCCCCTCCTTTATTATTTTGTAATGGAATTCTTTTCGGTTGCCCTGTAAATGAATATTAGCTATTATTTTCACGGCATACTTTAGAGAAGACATATTTTAGTGCACTTTGCGAATCCATGTAAATTTGAATATGTTTGACAGTGAGTAACATCTTAAAATTTCATTTGAAACGATTTTTTACCATAGGCCGCACTATCCCTGGACTTTTGACTATCCCTGTAAATAAACTAATCATAGTAGAAACTTCATTTTCGATAGGGTTCATGCTAGGGTAAGCCTCAGTAACATATAAAATTTCCATAGCAATCCGAGTATATTTATGGGAGTTAGAGCGCGGCCAGACGGCCAGATGAACATATAAAGCGAACGCGTAAACACTTTTCAACTTTGTTGGAAAGCATTAATAAATTCGAATATGTTTGACAAGGTGTAACTCCTTTAAAAGTCATTTGAAACGAATTTTTCCCATACACTGTAATGTATCGGAAAACTTTTGACTATCCCTGTAAATAAACTAATCATAATAGAAACTTCATTTTCAATAAGGTTCGTGCTAGGGTAAACATCAATAACATACAAAAATTTCATAGAAATCCGAGTATATTTACGGGAGTTCGAGCGCGGACAGATAGTCAGACGGCAAGACAAACCGAATGCATGAACACTCTACAACTTTGTTGGAAAGTGTTAAAAATCAGTTAAAACATAATTTTTAAGATGATTCAGGGAGGACCAACTGCCATAGCCATACACTTGCACAAAAAATTTGGTTGAATTCGATGCATAACTTCATACACTTTTGATCTGTACAATATTGAAAATGGCACAAAAATCGCGATGCAGCGCCCCTTTCCGGCGGAATATTTCAACACTGAAGGAGGGCCTGCTTGCCATAGTCAAAAACTTTTACAAGAAATTTGATTCAGTTCTATGCATATCTTCATACACTTTTTGATGGTAGAATGACGACATACGGACACACACAGATACACGGACAGACAGACATTTTGTAAAAACATGTTTTTTGGAATCTCTGACCCCTAAAACGTGTAAATCTGTCCAAAACCGGAAGTCGAAAAAAATTCCGATTACAATACTTTCTTCTATTGAAGATAGAAAAAAGTAAAAATTTCGAAGTCATGTCGATTTGGAAGAACTTAAATAAATAATTCAATTTTCTATATAGAACGTTCATTCTTTTCGTTTAGCTGTGTATGTTTATCCATCTCTTCATAAATTTTAAATAAACTTTTAGTTGTTATAATGACATGCAAAGTTTTCATTTAACTAAAAGTTTTTATAAGTGAACAGCTCTTATCGAATCAAATAAGCTTGATTTGAATTGGAAAGTGTTTTTAATGAAATATGTCGTGTCTCTATGCTCTACACTTTGATGTCATTTGAAAGACTAATTAATGTAGGTAAAAAGCCAATAATGTAAAGGAAGTGAGTTATCAATGAGTAACGAAAAAAATATAGCATACGGTAACCAGAGGCTCATTTAACATTAATATTATGAAAACTATAAAAAAAAAAATAGGGAGGAAGACATAGCTAACTTATTTTGAATGCAGTTGCCTAGTACCCCTATTAATAGTCGAAATTTTCCAGAGCGGTCATGAGCATAGAACTTTTCTGATTTCATTGATTAAGTATTAAATAAATTTCTATTACGAAATATGTTTATTTGATCTGAAAAATATTGCAATATTACATTACTCTGCAGTTAGATTATTGCAGTTGTCCTGATTTATTAACATAGTATGCTCTAATATTGTGGATTTTGCTATCAAAACAAATTTGTAGGATAAATATCTCATCAATAACATTTTAAATGGTAAGTTAGGCATTTTTTCTCAATAATAGCCTAAACTGTCCACTTAGTGGGTTTTGTAATATCTTTAAACATATTAATTTAAGGCATACACAGTACTCAATGATTGGAGGTGGACGAAACTTAAAGACAGAACATATTTAATACACATAATTCACTACACCCGACATACACACATTGTAAACATAGAACAATTAATCTGGAACTCAGGTTCCTTACATAATTCCATGGAATGGACAAGGGGCGCCATCTACAGTTTTACCTGAAAAGTAAAAGTATAAAATACCACAGCTCTTCCCCACTTAGTAATGAAGTCGTTCAGGAGCTCTTCGATGTCTTCTGGATCGTCTAAGTACCTGTGGAGAAGAAGAAGAATTAGTTTTGACATGTTCAGGAGCATAAACGGTAGCACTAGTAGGAACCGACGGTTTTGGGAGAATGTTATCCGAGCTAGTTGAATTAGAACTCGAAGAATCAGGATCACGAAAGTCAGTTGGAGTAGGATCTGGAGCAACTGGAACATGAGAGTCAACTGGTTGCGGATCTGTGAAACTTGACTGTAAGGGTGGAAAATCATCTTGCTTCACCTTTGCATTTTCACTTCTAAAATTTTCTGCAACATTTTCTTCCGAATTTGGATCAGTAGTTAAAGAAATATCTTCCCCTACATCAGTTATTTGATCCACATGCCTTTTCCAAATATTCGAACCAACTTGAACTCTGTAATGTAATTTCCCTTCTCTTGCTACGATTCGACCAATTTTCCATTTGGCTTCTGGCGTATAATTTCTTACAGCTACTTTCTGATTGATTTCAAATTCTTTTACTTTAACTTTAGCTTTCCTTGCAGTTTGTTTTTCGTGAACAAAATTTGCAACATTCGGCACTATCAAATCTATGCTTGTTCTTATATGACGTTTTAGAAATAAAGATGCAGGACTTTCCCCCGTTGTAACATGTGGCATCTTCCTGTACTGCAAAAGAAAGTTATTCAACTTCATTTGTAAAGTACCTGGTTCAGACGCTAAGGCTTTTAATCCACGTTTGACCGTTTGCACATATCTCTCAGCCTGTCCATTTGTAGATGGATGGTACGGTGCACTAAACTTATGTTTTACACCATGACTTTTTAAGAATATTTCAAATTCTTCAGATGTAAACTGCCTAGCATTATCTGATACCAAAGAAATAGGAAAACCGTATCGTGCAAAGAGAGAAGAAAGACAAATAATTGTATTTTCTGAAGTTGTACTAGGAACTATAAATACTTCAGGCCATTTACTATAAGCATCAACCACTAACAAAAGCATTTTCCCATTAACAGGACCAAAATAATCAATATGAATTCTCTGCCATGGAGCTGTAGGCCATTCCCAATGATGTGTATCAACTTTGGGAGGGTTATTTTTCAAATTTACACAAATAGAGCAATTTCTTGCAATATCTTCTATATCCTGGTCTATTCCTGGCCACCATACAAAACTACGGGCTAAAGATTTCATTTTCACTATACCAAAATGACCAAAATGAAATTCCTTTAATATTTGTTGTCGATGAATTTTTGGGATAACTACCCTACAACCTTTTAAAATACAACCATGCTGAAGAGTAAATTCTTGTTTTCCGCCAAAAAGTAAATGTTTTGTAATTTCTGGACCAGAAATGAGCTGATGAAAAATTTGTCGCAAAAGAGGATCGATTTTTGTAGCTGAAGCAATAGATTTAGCATTTAAAGGTAAAACAGAAAGTTGATTTATTTGAATGATTTCAGATTCATCAAGTCCCTCATTTGAATTATATTTGTGGGGTAAATCTTCCCTACGTAATGGAAGACGTGAAAGTGCATCGACATTACCGTGTTCAGTAGTTTTCTTATAGCGAATGTCATACTGGAACGTTTGTAAATATATGGCATATCTTTGCATTCTAGCAGCTGATAAAACAGGAATACTTTTAGAAGGTGAAAAAATTGAAACTAATGGTTTACTATCAGTAAACAAAGTGAATCTGTTACCGTACAAATATTGAAAAAATTTCTTAACACCAAATATTATTGTTAATGCCTCCTTATCTACTTGACTATACCGTTTTTCGGCATTATTCAAGGTTCTGGATACAAATCCAATAGGCTTTTCAGTATTGTCTGGCATCACAAGCGAAAGAACTGCAGAGATACCATATGGAGAAGCATCAGTAGCTAAGATTAAAGGTAATTTCGGATTGAAATGGGTAAGCACTCTGTCAGAAGTAATTTCTCTTTTTATTTTTTTAAACGTTTGATCACGTTTGTAAGACCAATTAAACTTCACATTCTTTTTAAGCAAATTATTCAAAGAATGTGCAATTGTCGATAAATTTGCCACAAATTTAGCATAATAAGTTACAAGACCAAGAAATGCTTTTACCTGGGAGACATTTTCTGGCCTAGGAGCATTTACAATTGCTTCTATTTTATCTGGTGTTTTATGAATACCATGTTTATCCACTTTATACCCACAATAAGTAATTTTATCTGCCATTAAGAATGATTTTTCCTTATTTATCCGAATATTATAATTTCTCAACCTTTCTAATACTTGCTTTAACCTTTGCAAATGAATTTCGTCTGTTTCCCCAGTTATTCCTATATCATCAATAAAAATTGTAATTCCCTCAATTCCACTTAAAATTTGCTCGATTTTTCTTTGCCATATAGCAGGAGAACTACTAAGACCCATTGGTAATTTAAGAAACTGAAATAATCCTTTAGGCGTATTAATGGTTAATAATTCTTGGGATTCCTCATCTACAGGTAATTGGAGGTAAGCTTGATTCAAGTCAATTTTTGTAAAATGAACACCATTACTTAAAGTAGCTAACATATCTTCTATTTTAGGCAAGGGATATTTTTCTACTTTCAGATATTTATTTAATGTAACTTTAAAGTCTCCGCATAAACGTATTTTACCACTGGAACAATCGGGGTTGCCCACTTGCTTTTTGTAACTGGTTTAATTATACCTGCTTCTTGTAATCTTTGTAATTCCTCATTGACTGCAGCACTTAGTGCATAAGTAACAGTCCTTGCTTTACAAAATATGGGTGTAGCATCCTTTTCAAGGTAAAGCTCTGCCTTTAACCCTTTAATTTCCCCTACTTTATCAGAAAATAAATCAGAAAAATCATTTAACAATTCTTGTAATTTATGAGAATAATTTACAGTCTCATTAACATAGACAGATCTTAAATTATGTGGGAAAATATCGAATGCAGAGGCCCAATCCCGGCCAAATAATAATGGAAAAGTATCTTCTTTTATCAAATATAATTTTAACTTTTCTGTTTTATTTTCATAAGTAACATTTACTTCAACATAACCTACAGGTTTAAAAATTTCATCAGTTGCAGTTTTTAACTGAACATCTGGGGGAAAAATTTTATAATCAGGAAAAATTCTGCGAAATCTTTTTAAAGGAACAGCAGAAATTCCCGAACCTGTGTCCAATTCCATATCAGCTCTTGCTTTATTTTCAATTAACACAGATAATTTAATAGGATTTGCACCTGTATTTTTTATAGTTAATACATTTACTGTATCTATCGAATTTACGTGTTTTTGGAAAGTTTTACTTCTACATACTTTTCCAATATGGCCTTTTTTCTTACAAATTTTACAAGTAGCATTAATAAATCTACATGAATTGGCTAGATGAGAAGTATCTTCTATAACACTATAGCATCTATAGAAGTAGCATCTATAACACTTTAATTTACTTTTATTTGCTTCAGGAATTGTATTATTTACATGATTGTTGACATTTGACTTCTGACAATCATTCGATAATTTCTTGGGGTGTACGTTCTTTGAACTTGAAATTTTATTAATGCTGAAATTTTTATTTTTAATTTCAGAAATTTCAATATCTACATTGTGTAAGGATAACGTTTTTTCAACTGCCTTCTCAAAAGTTAAATCATCTACTTGCGTAATCAATTTATTTTGAATGCTTTCGTTTTTCAAACCGCGTAAAAATTGTTCCAATAAATTTTCATTCAATGTATCACCCGTAAAACAACAAAAAGTTGTATTTTTCTTTAATCTAGCAGCAAAATCTTGAACTGATTACGACTCGTTTTGGTAACACTTACGGAATTTTATTCTTTCTATAAATTTGTTGGGGGCGGGGCTTAAATGCTTTATCAAAATATCAACAATCTCAGAATATTTTAATGTTTCACACGCTTTTGGGAAACATAAATTACTCAGCAAATTATAAAGCTTAGGGCCCATGCAAGATAAAAGGGCCGCAACTTTTTTTTCCTCTTTTAATTCATTCAGAATAAAATTCTGCTCCAAGCGTTTAATATATGCTTGAAATGATTCCACTTTATCATCGTATTCTTTAAACGCCAACATTGTATTTTTATGCAAAAAGACAGGAAAAAGGTAAAATAAAATTCAATGCACTTACCACCCCCTTGTTTTGTAGCTGCTGATATATTCTGGAAGGCTGTAGTTACATTTCTGAAATGCTGAAATCGAAACTGAAATGAGCCATTTCAATTTGGCTCGCCGTTATTCTTTTAAAATTTTTACGGTAGAAAGTTTTTTACATCGTCGCCATTGTAATATCTTTAAACATATTAATTTAAGGCATACACAGTACTCAATGATTGGAGGTGGACGAAACTTAAAGACGGAACATATTTAATACACATAATTCACTACACCCGACATACACACATTGTAAACATAGAACAATTAATCTGGAACTCAGGTTCCTTACATAATTCCATGGAATGGACAAGGGGCGCCATCTACAGTTTTACCTGAAAAGTAAAAGTATAAAATACCACAGGTTTTAATTCGGTTAGTCAGGCCGGGGGGGGGGGTCTGTCCGCGCTTTAAAACTCGTAAATATAGTCAAATTGACTTGAATTTTTTGGATGTTATTTACTTTTTCTTTATCACGATTCCTATTTCGAATGAAGATTGTAACATGCTTAGTTTATTTACAGGGACAGTCAAAATGTTTCCTTTGCATTACGTCCAATGCGAAAACTTACCAAATGAATTTTTAAGATGTTCCAGCTTTTCAAGCACAGGTTCAGCCAGATGGGGGGGCCTACCATATGGCTTTAGCCGCTTTTCAAGCACAAAGAAAATCATATGCATTCACAAAGTGCACTGAAATATGCATTTTGTAGAATATGTGACGCAAAGAATAGTTATTCATTTACAAGGCCACACAAAAGAATTCCGTTACATAATGGTACAAGAGGAAATAATTTGCAAATTATTTTAATTCATTTAAACTATTCATACACAATGAAATTGCTATACGTCGGTGAGACATACTATAAGTTATTTCATGTCATTCAATATGAAGTGTGTAGCATTTACAGGGCCAAGGAAAAGATTTCAGATAGTACATTCTATCCGAAGTACTATATAATAGAAATGATGGCAGGAAATGCACTTTTTAATTATGATATGCGCTTTTAAGTTTCCCTAAACTTATGCATACTATATGGTGCTCATAAATGCTAAAGGTGGTGTACACGGCTATACAAAATATTTCGTAAAAATTACTGAATATGAGCGTAAATTGCTAAAAAGTGGTTTTAAAATGTGTTATTTTTACGCTGAACGGCATTTAGTATACTAACAAATGTTTGTTGAATATAAATAAAGTGATATACAGGGCCGCACAATGAAATGGATACACTGTTTCTATGAATGATATTTTCTGGAAATGTGATTTCAGTAGTTTTAACTGTAGGGGAGAGGGGGGCACCTTTGAACACTCTAAATATTTTCCTTCAAATAAATTATTTTTAAAAAATGTCTATGGCAATACATTACTACTGCTGCAGTGCAATAAGTATATGAAGCTGCATCATTTTGCATTCACCATTCTGTATAAGCAAGATATGTATTTTTCTCCTCCGTGAATCTAAACGTAAAAAAATAAAGTTGTAAGATTTTTCTTGACAATTTTGTATCCCTAAAATTTTGATTTATTGTTCAACACTTAAATAAAGACGTAATCTTTAGTTTTTGTTTTATTGAAATTTTTCAGCCGAAGTGAGTACAAACCGTTATAATGTTGAACTCCTTGTGGTGGAGCACCATTGAACAAAAAAGCTGGAGCACCATTGAACATCTAAAACTATGAAGTAAAGAGTAGTTGATGTACCTAAATATTATTATTTTTGGTATTTTTTCTATGTGAAAAGAGATTAATTAAGAATGTCAAAGAACATGGACTTATACTGTTAATAATCCCTCCTTACTGACATGTATTGCAATATCTGGATATAGCAGCGATGGAAAATTTCAAATGTAAATTGATGATGGCATTCATTTATTTGATAATTGCAAATCCCAGATACACAATAATGATTCATGATTTAGGAGGTTTATCTGACAAAGCCTATACTCTTTCATTTACTCTTTCCCAAACATTATTATTGGTTTTCATACTAGATAAAACGGAATTTAAGTCAGGTTTTTTTTTCACAAAAAGAGTGAATGAAAAATTTTAATTTTCCAGAAGCATCAGATATCATATTGGGGTATATAAAGAATATTGTAAAAATGTTTACACAATCAAACATAACTGGAGGGACACTCGATGTGTTGTTTCAGTAAATATTTTTGACCAACTTTGATCGATTTAAGTTTGGTTAAAAAATAGAAAAATTATTAGTCTCAATAAAATATTGTTATTTAACACATTCACAGCCGCTCACGCGAAAGCGCGTGATATGGCGCCAACATCCAGGGGCCATTCACGCGCCAGCTCATGATGTGGGGTGATGTCTCAATAGCCAGTCACGCGCTGACTCTGGAAAATATATCACTGATTCTTTGTTATAAAAAGTAAATCGGCTTCTGGGAAAATCCACTTCTACAGTGCGGCATTAACCATCATCACATCTTTACGTAAGCGGCAGCGAACATGTTAATTTTATTTATATTACTTTATATTTCTGAAACATATGCAGCTTTTTATGAAAACTCTCAATATTTTCATATTTTATTAATTTGTTCAAAGGTGACCCTTACTTGTTCAAAAGTACTCCTACATAGGCCAGGTTTGAACAGAAATTTATCAGCTTTTTAAATCCTCACAACTTTTTTAATTTACATGGAAAACTTTTAATTCTGGTTCATAGGATGAAGAAATGCATTATTTTTATTATGTAATACTTAAAACGAAATTCAATAAATTCAAATAAGAAATGCATTGATTTAAAAAAAAAATTAAACGTGCCCCAACCCTTTCCCTATTTTACTTTGAATTAAATTTTAGATAAACAGTCGCGTGTAATAAAGGTTATCGGTAAACTACAATTCTGAACAAACGTATTTGAATTTGTTTCCATCTCTTGGTATAAAATGCTGAAACAGCAATATCAATCTGTTATGCGTTTTCTTATTAAACCAAATTTTTCCATCCTATAATATATAGATCAACTTACAGATCAAATACAGGGCTGTTCACAATAATTGGAATACACATTTAATCTGAAAAGTAGCTGTTGAAATCAGATTTTAAACAGATTGAAACGTTTTATCTCTTTTCTAAAATGTTTATTAATTATATATTATTTAACTTATTTCCTAAATAACAAAGTTTTGTTAAAGATTTTAGGAAGTGTAGGAAAGTGTTTTATAAACTATGCTTAGCGCATGATGTTTCTTTCTTGCTTTTGTTATAATCTAGCACTTTATTTAAAATAAAAGAATATATTATAAATAAAATTTATTAATTATGTAATTTTTTTAGTATAATTTATGTTGGGAAAACTGATTTGATTTAGCAAATTGAAATATTTTCTAGACATTCTGTAAAAATCCAAATATTTTTTGTTAGATAATTGATCTATTTCTGTGGCTACATTTGAAACCACTGTCACATTATTGCCAGCCAGCATCGGTATTGTTTTGTACTAAATTTGGCGACACGCCCATGCAAGCCCAAGTATGCTTATTTACATCGTTTTACTCATCATAAAAAAAATTAGTTGAACATAATTTTATTTTATATATACAAATTTTATACTATGTATTTTTCTATAATGATATTTTGAATTACTCAATAAAAAATCGCTTAGTGTATTTTTTGTGTTATTTACTATGTCTAAAAATTACTATTAATAATTGTCTTATTTACATTTTACATACAATGAATTTAAAAAAAAAGATTTTGTATGCGACAGCCCTGGGATATGGTTGGAGTTTTTAACTTTTAATAATGGATTTTTATAAATTTTTAGCGTTTTTATTCAAAGATGATCTTTATTTTTAATAATCACGTCAGGAGATTTCGCAAATAACATATTTCAAAGTTAAATAATAATAACAAAAATAATAATAATAATAATAAAAATAAATAAATAATAAAAAAGGAAAATTTAATATTTAAAAAAATGATGGTTACATTTTTAAACTTCTGATTAAAGTTTCATTATCTATTTTAGGTAGATTTAATCAGAAATATTACATACTACAATCATTACCATGGTGCGACTTTTGAAGAATTATTTCATAACATTTCATTATATGACTCCAGGAACCATAAACCACCCCCATATAAAGAGTATATATATATATATATATATATATATATACAGGGTGATTCAGCTCGTCGGTGACAAACTTTAAGGATCAATAGAGCACACCTAGACGAACATTTTTGAATAGGGAATGTAGGGTCCCTGACGCGATGGTAAGGCGCTAGGCGCTTTCGAAAATTTGGGTGCCGAAATTCGAAACGTCATAAAAACTAGGGAAATGGTTAGATTTTCTTGCTTGTTGCGTCGAAATGATTCTGTTTGTTTAGACTTTCTTCAGTACCAATTTGATAAGCGTATCTCTTAAAACATGGATAGGGGGCGCTGCAGACTTTGGAG
Source organism: Maratus speculifer (assembly GCA_964019185.1). Taxonomy (NCBI): domain Eukaryota; kingdom Metazoa; phylum Arthropoda; class Arachnida; order Araneae; family Salticidae; genus Maratus; species Maratus speculifer. The sequence continues at coordinate 220,600,436 of OZ025301.1, forward strand.
AGCTAGACAACAACTTTAAGCCCGTTATTTTGATAATTTAACACATGCTCGCCAAAGTTTATACTCTAACTTAAAGTTTGAACCCAAAAGTAGAGCCCTGCAAAAAGCGTAAGAGCCGGAATAAAATGTCAAAGTACAGGGTGGTCGAAACTCGAAGGCTCCTAAGAGATAAACAAACAGATTTCTTGACTTATGGCATGCATTTTCATGATTCTGTTTGCTGGGGCTCTCTGAAACTCAGTTGAACGGTACAAAAAGAAACATCGATAGGGGGCGCTTTGGGCAAAAAACATAATTCGTTGACATTTCGGACGCTAACTGGAAACGGGGCGCTACGATCAGTTAGTAATAATGAAAACACATTTTCTACCTCTGCTCAACACTTCTGAATAAATTTAGACCAAAAACATCAATGATACTGGAAATTTATTTACAAAAAATAACACTACAGAAGATGCTCGAAATTTCGACCTTGGGCCATGATGCAGGCTTCGCACCTCCGTCGCATTGAGGAGTCTGTGTTTCCAACAATGCCAGGAGTATCTCTGATCTGCCCTGCAGCTGCCACAATGCGCGCCACAAGTTCTTCAGCCCTGCTGACAGGTGTATGGTATACCTCGGCCTTCAGGTAACCCCAAAGGAAGAAATCCAAGCAGGTGAGGTCTGGTGATCGGGCAGGCCAGTGAACTGGACCCCCACGCCCGATCCACCGCTGGCCATACCTTGCGTTTAGATGGAGACGCACGTCGTTCGTGTAATGGGCCGGAGCTCCATCGTACTGGAACCACATCTGGCGACGCGAACCTTCGGCTACGTGCGCCTCCTCCAGAAGCTGCGGCAGCACTTGATCCAGGAAAATCAGGTAATTTCCACCTGTCAGCCGTTCAGGTAACAAATAAGGGCCAATGAGGCAATCCCCCAGAATGCCGGCCCACACATTTACTGAGAAACGCTCCTGGGCTGCTCGGCTTCTGGTTTCATGTGGATTTTCATCACACCACACATGACTGTTGTGGGCGTTCCACATTCCCTCCCGGCTGAAGGTGGACTCGTCCGTAAACAAAATGCTGTTTACAAAACGGGGATCCCTGGATCTCATCGCCAAGTACCATCTTGAGAATTCCACTCGAGGGCCAAAATCCTGCTTTCTGAGCAACTGCACCCGCTGGATGTGGTAGGGGTGCAGATTCCGGGAACGTAAGATGCGCCACGCAGTTGCTTGCGAAATGCCAACATGTCTGGCGATATCTCTCGTGCTAAGACCTGGGTTGTCCTCAACCAGGTTAAGCACAGCCTCTTCGTTGTCGGGGGTGCTCACTGATCGCTCCCGTTCAGGCCTGCCTCCGTCGAAAGATCCCGTTGTGGACAACCTCTGGTGTACTCGAGCGAAGAAGGCATGGCAGGGGATTTGCCTGTTGGGGTAACGCTCGGCGTACAACCGCTGAGCGGCTCGTCCATTACAACCAGCAGCGCCATACGTCAAATGCATGTCAGCCAATTCAGAGTTTGTGTACCGTTCCATCCTACTACCGATCTGCAGACAAGTAACCCGAAGCTTAAGTAGGTACTGCACGTTCAAAAGACGTGTCTGCGCATACAACTACGTCATCTCGCGTTGTCGTCTACGCATTACGTATCTTTTGCATATCGATATGGTACGATATCTTTTGCATAAATCAGCAAAAAGCACCTTATGTAAATTTTATTGCGCGCATTGTGCATGATTGAAACCAGCTATGTTTGTTAAAAAAAACAAACAAACTGCAGTTTTAATAGCTTCTTATGATAAGTAAATTACTCTCTTGTTTTGTTTCTAACTGATCGTAGCGCCCCGTTTCCAGTTAGCGTCCGAAATGTCAACGAATTATGTTTTTTGCCCAAAGCGCCCCCTATCGATGTTTCTTTTTGTACCGTTCAACTGAGTTTCAGAGAGCCCCAGCAAACAGAATCATGAAAATGCATGCCATAAGTCAAGAAATCTGTTTGTTTATCTCTTAGGAGCCTTCGTGTTTCGACCACCCTGTACTTTGACATTTTATTCCGACTCTTACGCTTTTTGCAGGGCTCTACTTTTGGGTTCAAACTTTAAGTTAGAGTATAAACTTTGGCGAGCATGTGTTAAATTATCAAAATAACGGGCTTAAAGTTGTTGTCTAGCTGTCCAAAGTCTGCAGCGCCCCCTATCCATGTTTTAAGAGATACGCTTATCAAATTGGTACTGAAGAAAGTCTAAACAAACAGAATCATTTCGACGCAACAAGCAAGAAAATCTAACCATTTCCCTAGTTTTTATGACGTTTCGAATTTCGGCACCCAAATTTTCGAAAGCGCCTAGCGCCTTACCATCGCGTCAGGGACCCTACATTCCCTATTCAAAAATGTTCGTCTAGGTGTGCTCTATCGATCCTTAAAGTTTGTCACCGACGAGCTGAATCACCCTGTATATACATATATATATGTATACATTTTAGGTGGGGATGGCTTGAGGAACTTATATATATATATATATATATATATATATATATAGATAGATAGATAGATAGATACAGGGTGTCCAGCAAATAACACCCTGATTTCAAAATTAAATTTCTCAAAAACAAAGATCGATAGTAATATGCGTTAAACGGTTTTTACATTAGGTAAGCTGTAAAAATCTTATACAGAAATTTCAAACAGTGAATATTTTGAAAAAAAAAAATGCGTTCTGATTCCATAGAATGCTTTGATTTGACATTTTTCTTGTTTTAGATTACCTGCATACAATGCTTTGATTTGACATTTTTCTTGTTTTAGATTTCCTGCAGAGAAATAATTTTTCAGCTTACAGTGCAATATGTTAAAGATTTTTCGAAGTAAATTTTTAGAATTTCGAAATTTCAAAAATTTAATTTCAAAAAGCTATGAAATATGGCTCTTTAAGCCGAAAAAGAAATTCTCTGGCAGCCATCTAAAGCAAGAAAAATGTCAAATCAAAGCATTCTTTGCAATCAGAACACAGTCTTTTCAAAATATTTACCGTTTGAAACTTTTGCATAAGATTTTTACAGCTTACCTGATAAACAAACCGTTTACTGCATAATTCTATTGATCTTTGTTTTTGAGAAATTTAATTTTGAAATCAGGGTGTTATTTTCTGGACACCCTGTATATATATATATATATATATATATATATATATATATATATATATATATATATATATATATATATATATATCTTGACAAAGTGAAAAAAAATTATTACTATCTTTATGCAACCGGCGCATAGCAGCTCTGTCTTTGCACAAAGTTTATATACTCTTTTATGAAAAATATGAAAAATGATGAAAAGATGAAAAAAATGTAAAAATGGGTGAAACAACAACAATGAACCACAAAAGAGCAACACAAAAAAAAAAAACAAAACAAAATAAACTCCCTGCTCTTCAGAAGGTGGGAGGAGCACAGATATCAAAAAATTGTAAAAAAGTGTATCCTCACAGGTTTCGCAAGGCATCACAAAGCTGCATACTCCAATTATATAAAAAATAACTGAGAAAAATTAAGAAAAAATTTTTTTAATATACCAAAACAGTAAAATAAATTAACATTAAAAAATAAAAAATATCCAACAGCAAAATCATAAAGTAAATCAACTCGTAACATAACATAACTCAAAAATATTATATTTAGAAATTTCCAAAGTAACACGAAGAACATCAGAAACTAAACAATAAACTAAACTAAATAGACATGCAGCAATGCGTTATATTTAGAAATTTCCAAAGTAACACGAAGAACATCATAAATTAAACAATAAACTAAACTAAATAGACATGCAGCAATGCGGGGGCATCGCATTGCTGCATGTCTATTTAGTTTAGTTTATTGTTTAGTTTCTGATGTTCTTCGTGTTACTTTGGAAATTTCTAAATATAATATTTTTGAGTTATGTTATGTTACGAGTTGATTTACTTTATGATTTTGCTGTCGGATATTTTTTAATGTTAATTTATTTTACTGTTTTGGTATATTAAAAAAATTTTTTCTTAATTTTTCTCAGTTATTTTTTATATAATTGGAGTATGCAGCTTTGTGATGCCTTGCGAAACCTGTGAGGATACACTTTTTTACAATTTTTTGATACCTGTGCTCCTCCCACCTTCTGAAGAGCAGGGAGTTTATTTTGTTTTGTTTTTTTGGTGTTGCTCTTTTGTGGTTCATTGTTGTTGTTTCACCCATTTTTACATTTTTTTCATCTTTTCATCATTTTTCATATTTTTCATAAAAGAGTATATATATATATATATATATATATATATAATATATGACTATTATAAAATATTACAAATTAATATTTATATTAAATATGAATTATAAATTAAGTTTTAAGAAAAAAATCAACCATTATGAATTTTAAATTTCTAGCCACAAATTATTAAGTAAAGTAATTATATCTGAAGATTTAAGAAAAGATTTAAACTTTTATAAATAAAATATATAAATAAAATTGGTACATTATAACTTTTAAATATGGGAAAATGATTAATATAAACAGGAAATTGAATGCATAAAAAACATGGAAAATAGAAAAACTTGATGCATTACTTGCAGTGGCTTATGCTTTTTGTAAATTTCATCTTGATTTATTTTTTAGGGAGAAAATGGCTGAAAGGAAGTCATACAATCAATGAAACTTGCCACCTTAAATTCAAGTTCCAGTCCTTTCAAGATGAATATGATTGCATTGTAGTGAATCCAGATGGAACTGCCTTGAATGCTTATCATAGCAAAATTATTCGCGTTCTCTCACAAGGTCTTGGCATCCCCTTCGAAGTTGTCATCTCAGAAGACACAGCATTTGGATTAAAGCTGCCTGATAGCAATTGGACTGGGATTATGGGAATGCTGGTCAGGGGAGAGGCAGATATATCAATTAGTGGAATGACAATAACTAATGAAAGAAGGGAAGCAGTAAATTTTACTTTTCCAATGCACATGGATGAATTCACATTTTAGACAAATAAACCAGAGCCATATCCAAGGAATTCCGCTATACTCGAAACCTTTTTTCCTGAATTGTGGATCGGCATAGTAATAAGTCTCATTCTCATATCAACTCTCTTGTACATTCTTTTAAAGAGAAGACAAACTTATTCTACCATTTTACTGGAAATTTTCGGCAACCTATTGGAAAAATCCTTTTCTTTTGAAGTAAGGAAAAGGAATGCAGTTTTTTTTGCTTATTACATGGTTTTTAGGCGTCACAGTTCTTGCCAACAGCTACAAAGCAGTCGTACTGTCTTTTATTACAGTCCCGAAGATGGTTGGTGTCCGTGATACATCGGAATTATCAAAAGCTGTAAAGCATAAGTCATTCAGATGTATCATGTTCAAAGGAGCTGCAAGCAGCATTGCGTGGTTCGAGTCAGACGATGATCGACTTCGAGCAATTTGAAAGTGTATAAAGAGGAGTGAAATCGAAAATTTGTACGATTTGACAGCATTTATTAAATAGCCATATAAAAAAAGCATTTATAGGGGAGAGACTGGACATTGAGTATGACAAAAACTATTTCACTTCAGATGATATTTTCTCTTTAAGCCTTACTGGAATAACTTATACAAAAAGTTTTTGTTGTCCGAGAAAACTAGAAAAAGTTGTTAGGCGTATAGTTGAAGCAGGTCTCTACCAGAAGTATTTCCGAGATCAAAATTTTCGCGAACAGCTGCGCCAACCACCATTAGAAAATTTCGACTATGACAACACAAATGTTTCACCACTAACTCTTAAAAATTTGACTGGAGCTTTTCTTATTCTCTTTATTTCATATTGTTTTTCGTTAGTTAGACTTATAATTGAAATTATACTGAAAAAGATAATAATACTGAAAAACAGTGCAATAAATGTATTAATATCTTAGGCAAATGATAATATGTCGCATGTCTTAAAATGAACAGACTGATCTTAAAATTCAATCACTTGCATATGTTGACGATTATTAATAAAATGTTTGGAGGAGGGTTATGTAAGATGCAAGGCGTTTTTTTAAACTGCGATTCTCGATTTAAATTTAATTTAAGCGAAAAGTTGATGGAAAAAGAAGAAGGTTTGATGTGTGAAGTTGTGCTGAGTCACGACAATGTAATTTTTCTTAAGGACTCACTCCATGTATTTATCCTCTTTGTTTTTCACTTATCTTGAGAAAAGAGAGAAGGGACCTAATTTAACGCATATTGTTTGAAGTGTCCTTTATCACTTTTATTTTGAACTAAAATGGTGAAAAAATTCTGACTTTTTACGTATTCTTTTTCAAGAAATTTTTAAGTAAATGCCACCATTTGGAAGTTATTGAATTTTAAAATGAGTAGGTTCATTTTAAGACATTTGGTATTTGAAAAAAAAAAAAAAAAAAAAAAAAAAAAAAAAAAAAAAAAAACGTTGAAAACGATGAATATATTTGAAAATGCTTGAAAGTGAAAACAGCGAAAGAAAGAATAAGAATTGCATTACGCACTATTTGTATGTTTATTGCACGCAGTTCAAATGATGTCATGAAAAAAAATTATTAATATTTAATTTTAATTTATTAATAATTAGCTGTTAATATTTAATTATTTAATTTATTAATACTTAACTTTCTCCAACGAAACATGACGAACATGATTATGACAAACATGAAATTCGAATAAGCAACGGTCATCCGAAGACTTCAAGGCCAGAAGTCCCCGCTTACAGCACTTTGATGTCTTTCATTTACTGAATTTTGTTTTTAAATTTGTCCTGTGATGTCGTTTCCAATTTTAAGCAGATTTTGTAAGAAATATTACTTATTACATTCTCCCCTATGTTGGTACATCTGAAAACTTTTTTAATATGTACATCGATCATGACCCCTTTAACCCAAAATCATCCCAGTTCAAAGTTTATATCTATCTATCGATTAGATACGTATAATTTTTTATAGACACAAAGCGGCATCTACCCAACAACCAGGTAAAAAAATCGTTAAGCTAGCCATATTGCCCGGCAAGTAGGGGCCTGGTCAGCGGTATAATAATAATTATTATTTTCATTCTTAAGAGCCTTTATTTTGAAAAGCAGACAAAGTGCGATAGTTGTATTTTTTTATTTGCTTGATATCTTTTTTAAGTTTAAATGGATCATATTTAATTATTAATGTGCAATTTTGAAGTCCTGTGATGTACAATCTACTATACGTAACACGATAGTAATTGTTATCGACTTTAATTTTAAGATTAAATATCTTTCACTTTCAATTTAAAGTTTTATAGAAATGATTACTCATAATTAGTACATTTGCGCATTGCTGAAGTAAGATCACAGCACTTGCGACGAGTTATACACTAAATCTAAACAATAAAGACGCATAAAATACAAGCTACCAGTATTTTCAATTTTCTATCTTCGAATAAAAGAAAAAAAGCTGTTGCCACAAAATACATCAAAACTTGTTTTTTCTCAATTTCTTTTTAACACGAGAACAATCACACACAAACGCGCAAACAAAACAAAATATTAAAATGTCAATTTAACTTCATGTTTTTTTTCTCTTTTTTTTACACTATTCATTGCTGATCGCGTGATTTTGAGCGAAAATAATGAATAAATAATGCTGATTCTCTAACATCCTCCCACCTTCTGATTACCTTGTATAATCAGAACTAATTCTAAACTTAGAGGATTTGGTCAAAGTCACTTGTTATAAAATCAGTCTTGCAGGAATTTTCTGGAGCCTTCCAAATCTGCTGTGTCTAGGCGATTCCTTGCTTGAGGATACATCCAAAATTGTAGCTTTGTTTAGTATTTTCACTGGGTTTTGGGCAGTCTCTGGTTTCGGACAGTCAGTAGGCGAAGCTATCTCTAGTGGATATATTCTTTGTACAGATCGTAAAAGCTCATGTTGTGGTGTTTAAACTCTTACTAGTCGAACTTTCTTGTCTCTACCAGGTATAAGTTCTGTGATTCGACCTAAATGCCAATCAATTCGCTTTTTGTTTTTTGATCCGATCAATACAACACCACCGACAGCTAATTTGCTCTTGGTGTTTGTTCTTTGCTCGTTCAATTAATGCACTTAAATATTCGGACCTGAAGCGATCTTTTAATTCTTTTTGCAATGACTGCCGATATTTCAGTCTCTTACTTAATGATTTTTGTTCCACAATACCCATGAATGGGAGATTGCATTCTTCTATACTTTGTTTCTGCAAAGTATAGAAGATAGGGAGATAGGTTTCACAGTTGCGTCTTCCGAAAGGTATGGTAACTGTCTTGCATTTATTACACTTTCCACATCTGTCAAAATTGTGTTCATTTCTTCATAGGTGAGATAAGCATGGCCTAATACTTGAAGAGAACTTTCATTATTCTGATAAGTCTTTCCCAAAAGACGCCCCACCACTCTACGGTTGGTGGATTAAATTTCCAATTAATAGCATTGACAGAACTGTATTTTTGTATTCGTGACCAGTCTAGGCATCTCAATAAATTAGCTGTGTAATTGTGCCGTTATCGGAATAAATGACTGCACATCTTCCTCTCCGTGCTATGAATCACCTTAGTCCCATTAAAAATGCCTCTGTCAGCAGCGGTCACTAACTCTAAATGGACTGCTCTGTATTACACAGGAAAATATCAGTATCAAACTTTTTAAATTTTCTTCAAGAATAACGGACCTGCCATGTCTATCGTCACCCGTAAGCTGAAACACGTTAGCATCCTTTATTCTATTTTTCGGTAGTGGCGCACTATCTCTCCATAAACTTTTCCCACTGAATCGTTTTCACACAGCAAATTGTGCTAACACTTGTTTTACATTTCTACGACCATTAAGTATCCAGTATTTCTCTCTCAATAAATTAAGTAGGATCTGTAATCCAGCGTGACAATGTTTTACATGAATACTAGCGGACCCGACAGACGTTGTCCTGTCACCGACAGACATTGTCCTTCCTGGCACCGACATCAGAAAATCAAATAAATGTTCTTAAATATAGTAATACGCACGATAAACACTACGCTCTTAATTTAATTTCTTTTTACAATTATGTAAGGAAAATTTTTTTCACTCCTCAGTATTTTTTGAAGTCGGTTCAGTTTTTGATAGAAAAGTTTATTTTTCTCTTTTTTGTTAAAAGTTAACGATTTTCTGAAGTCAGTAAATCAAAAATATAATACAGGCTATATTACTGTAAAGCATACACGTTGACAGGAGGCGGGGTTCGAACACGCGATCTCTTTCTTCGAGAAGCAGAGCTTATATCTGGCGCCTTAGACCGCTCGGGCAATCCGTCCGTACTCTATTCATCGAACTTATTCAACACTTTTAATTAGCGAAAAATAATAACTATTATTTTTTGCCTAGTTACTAAAAAAGTACTGAATCGATTTCGACGAAATATGAATCTAAACCATTCTCGAATCTACTGGAACGCACACACAAAATTCCATCAAAATCGGTCCAGTCGTTTAGGAGGAGTTCAATTACATACACACGCACAGAAGATTTTTATATATAAAGATGAGCATTGAAAATTTTAGGTTTTTGCGCCGAAGTTACTGCCAAATTAGGAAAAAGTGAATTATCTCACGAACTACTGGATTTAAATGAATTTGCTTAATACCATTCGATTCAGAATGAAAAAATGCATTAAAATATGTTATCAGTTGAAAAATAACTTCAAAAGCCGATTTTTATGGAATTTTTTAAAAGATCTTTCTTTTTTCTACACATCTTAGTGATGAAATTTTCGAAAAACCATTTTTAGCGGCACTCGATATTATAAGAAATAATTTTACCACATTTTCAAGATTTTTGGTTCGGTAGATTTTTTTGTGCTATGATTAATACGAAATCTTGACTTTCTTTAATATATATAGCACATTTAATTAGCGAAAAATCACTAACTGTTAGTTTTTGCCTAATTACTAAAAAAGTACTGAATCAATTTCGACGGAATGTGAATCTAAACCATTCTCGAATCTAATGGAACGCACACACAAAATTTCATCAAAATCGGTCCAATCGTGTAGGAGGAGTTCAATTACATACACACGCACAGAAGATTTTTATATATAAAGATAAGCATTGAAAATTTCAGGTTTTTCAAGATTTTTGGTTTGGTAGATTTTTTTGTGCTATGATTAACCTTTTACACGCCAATGTTCCATAAATGGAACATCAACTTCAAAATTTTGCAAAAAATTCATTTTTATTCCTATTGCTCTGTAAAAATTAGTATTTGAAAAGAAAGTATGACTTGATTTTTTGGCGTTGATTTTACGTTGATAAAATAATTAATGTCTTAGGGAAAAAATCGTAAATTAGGACTTTTTTTAGACTTTTCGTTGGGCAAAATTCAAAAATTCATAGAAAATTCAAAATTCAACAAATATTTTTATAACTAAATGAGATCAAGTAAAAGTAATCATTTTATTAGTAGAACACAAGTTATTATAAAAATAATTGTAATTTAAGAAATTACCCCAACCATTTGAAAAATGTTTCACTCGATACATTCATCTATCATTTTAAGCTAAATACCAGTTGTTTTATTGTGTATTATCCGTGCCACTGCTATAAATGACTTTATACATGCTGCAATTTGAAGGTACGGTTCGTTTAAGTTATATCACTCTATTGTCGCCAAGCATAAAAGTTGGCGACGAAAGAAACATTTCAAACTATTTAACATTGTTGGTGCAAAAGTAATCATTATTAAAATACAGCTTTGGCATATACTGTTATACTTGTAAGACTTTGGCATATATTGTTTGATTTTACAGAGCAGAATTTTGGTGATGGAGGTTTTAAACCAAAATCGATCGCAGCAGATGCATCTGTGAATGGGTCCATCAGACATCGAATCAAAAAAGTTTTTTCCCAGTTTTTCCCAAGCCGATTGCTTTTTAGTTTTCTTTTTAGGTGGTGGAAAATCAAGAGTAATAGCTATAACATTTTCCGGCTTGTTAGAATCACTATTGGCACTCAAATTTTCCTGGTTAGAACCGACCGATAGTAAAACGCCATGGCTAGTGGATTGGTCGCCCTGGCGACATGATGTTTTACAATTAATCGGTTCGGCATTAAATTGCTTCCTTTTTCGTGATCGCCTTTCAACACGTAATTGGTTTTCAGCGGCTCAATAATCTTTTGATTTTATCATTTTCTGCATTGAAAGACGTTTTTGCGCCAAACCAAATACAGTATTACTCAGTTATCCCGTCGACCAATTTCGCCAAATGATACGAATCGCCAAACTAATAAGCAACTTATACATGTTGACTGTGTTTAATATCATTGAATGCGATATTCACGTTCATTCATTTCTTTGGCTTCGGCTTTTTCCGTATCTGTTAATTTCCGTCTACCCATTTTTAAATTTGTTAGTTTTCTCCTTTATTACAATGATTTTAACCATTATAATTTACTATTCAAATAAAAATTCTTCTAAAAGTAAAGAATTTAATTTAAATTCAAATAAAAACTCTTCTAAAAGTAAAGAAATTAATTTAAATTCAAAAGTGACCACATCATTCAAAAGTGGTAACATCATTCAAAAGTGGTAACATCATCGGGTCCATTCTCCCGAAAACAACAACCATTTTTCAAATGGTTAAAAAAAAAGATTGATTTTTATTGTTTATTTTAGATAAGAAATGAGCATGTTCCAAAAATGGAACATTGGCGTGTAAAGGTATATTTTTTAACATGATAAAGTCTTTTGGTTGCAATGCATATAAGTTTTGATAAAAAGTTTCTGGATACGAGGTGGTTTAGTAAGTGTCGACAAAAGAGGGTTATGACTTTGATATACTTTATTTTTCCCCACTCCATACCCTGTCCCTTACCTTCCCCCCTCCCCCTTCTCTCTCTTCCACACTCTTTCTCCCATCTGAAGCGGATTACTCATAACTGACGGGGAAAACATGTTTGTTTGTTGATAGTTAGACATTGTTTATGACTCAAATAAGCTATAATGTAAGAAGTGACTTTAGAAAAAAGCGTGATAAGGAATTCATATGATTTTACTTTACTCTGCGATTTCCTTCATTTAGATTACCTCATACAGACCAGATGTCTCTTTCAATCCATTTCGAACAATAGAAGAGGCACTAGAATATTTTTATGAATTAGCAGATGATTCTGAAGAGGAATTCATTGACATTTGTTAATTACATTATCTGTACCATCAACACAAAGAAAATGTGTTGTATGCTAGAAGAACACAAAAAAATGTTTTGAATGTGAAAAAAAGACTACTTGGAAATGCTTCTCTAACTATCATGGATAATAGATCAAATGTAGGACACAAAAATTAAGGACAATCTATCTATCTATCTATCTATCTATCTATCTCTATATATATTTAATTTTTGGTAAATTTTTTTCTCTTTTGTATTTTTTTAGATTTTGATTTATTTGATTATTTTGCTGTAAATTGTAGTACAGACATTATTATTATTATTATTTTCCATTACATTTTTTGTATATATTTCTTTTTTTAATTTTCATAAATAATTATAAAGATGCTTTCCTACAGTGAGTACTGCCCATCATCTATATAATATATTATTTAAGCAAGTGGGAAAGTTTTTTCTAAAAGCTTTGTGGGGTCTTGAGCATTTTTGCTGGAATAGTTGCTGAAATCGCAAATAAAATGAAGGCTCGATGGGCGAAGCCCGGCTATTTACCTGCTTAAATAGTGTTATTACTAAAAAATGCCTATACATTATACAATCATGAAAAAAATGTGCACAAAAATAGAGATTTTAGTTTAAATGTTGTTAATCACACTTTATAAAAACATGTGAAAAAACTAAGTGTTTCCCGCCAATGTTCCATTTGTGGAACATGCTATAAATCATACACAAAAATTTTTTTTCGAGAAAAAAAATTACTCATAGCGCTTATGTTTGAGTTTTAATGGGATTTTTACCAATAAATAATTTGTGTTACCTTTCGATCATAGTGCGGCGTTTAAAAGGTTAATACGAAATCTTGACTTTCTTTAATATATAAAGCACATTTAATTAACGAAAAATCACTAACTGTTAGTTTTTGCCTAATTACTAAAAAAGTACTGAATCAATTTCGACGGAATGTGAATCTAAACCATTCTCGAATCTAATGGAACGCACACACAAAATTTCATCAAAATCGGTCCAATCGTGTAGAAGAAGTTCAATTACATACACACGCACAGAAGATTTTTATTTATAAAGATGATAAATGAGCCGTTTTACAACTTCATTCCTTGTTGGCAGGACTATAGGTTTCAACAAATCTTCACTGTCTTTTCTGTATGTTATTTTGGTGCGTAGTCGAATTATATCTTGTTCATCTTTTATGTCTGTAAAGTACGCAATCTTGTATCGCTCTCGGGAAAAAATGCTTCTTTCTGAATCACGCGTAGAGTCTTCAACTCAGCTTCCTTAATTTCAGCTGACGTCAGTTCTCCTTCTCTTTTTACTTTGGCACTTTTGCACTTATACCTGAAACGTAATATCCATGCAAACATCCATATGATTTTCACATAACTTGAGAAATATCTGTGATACCAACTATCTTGTTTAACACCAGAAGTCGTTATCATGGAAACTGACTTTATTCGTTCCTTCCGAATTTCGTCTTCATCATAGTCTTGGTCAGAAGAGATCGGAGGTTTTTCAAACTCTACTGAATCTCTCAATCAAGCTGGACCCTCCCACCATCTTCTGGCAGCTAGCTGTCCTGCCTTATATCCGCGAGTCGGCAGGTCTGCAGGATCTTTATCACTTGGCACATACATTCATGATGAAGGACTGCTTAGTATTCTGATCTCTAGAACTCGATTTCACACAAATACTGACCAGTTGTCATCTCTGGATATCCAAGCGAGTACTGTAGATGAATCGCTCCAATAATATTTCTTCATCTTTTCCCAACCGAGAGCATCTAAAATAGTTTGCGCCAAACGAGCTCACATAGTGGACGCCAAAAATTCCATTCTTGGTATCGTGACATTCTTCAAAGGTGCAACTCTTGATTTGGCTGCTATGAAAACTAAGTCGACTTGGCTTTCAATTTCTATTCTCAGGAATATAACTGTTGAGTAAGTATCTTTGCTTCCATCTACAAATGTGTGAAGTGAACATGCTTCTATGTTTCCTGGAGTCATTTTCATGTATCTTGGAATCTCCATATCTTTCAAAACTGATAATTCTTTGAACCATAGTAGAAATCCTTTACGTAACTCACCAGTTATCTCTTCATCTCGATTGAAACCTAATTTCCAGGCTCTTTGCAACATTATTTTAGGACAAATCGTGATTGGCGACGTAAAACCAAATGAATCAAATATTTTATGCACAGCTGATAACATACTGCGTTTAGTGATCTTTTCTATGTCGAAATCTTGTAACCAACTTAAATTGATCTTTAAAACGTCGGAATCTTTCTTCCAAATGAGACCTAAAACGTTAGTTTCATTCGTGTTTCGCGCTTCTTGGCGATCACCTGCTTACTCCCACTATCTTAGATCAAAACTACCTTTCGCCATAAGCGTCTTAGCATCTTCGATAAAAAATTTTAATTCTTCTTCGCAGTTTGCACTGGTTACAACATTATTTACATAAAAACTATGCAACAGTCTACCTTTAAAACTTTCAGCAAAATCTGGAGTCCTTCGGATGGGATATTCGATGATTGATGA